>VWYH01009474.1:111560-443638 GCA_013399365.1 Pampusana beccarii
GAAGGGAAGGGAAGGGAAGGGAAGGGAAGGGAAGGGAAGGGAAGGGAAGGGAAGGGAAGGGAAGGGAAGGGAAGGGAAGGGAAGGGAAGGGAAGGGAAAAGAAAAGAAAAGAAAAGAAAAGAAAAGAAAAGAAAAGAAAAGAAAAGAAAAGAAAAGAAAAGAAAAGAAAAGAAGAAAAAGCAAGATATCTGTACCTGCATAAGGCTGGTCCAAGCTTGAGAAGGCAGAGTCCAGACCTGGAGAGCTGGGCATGTCACAAAGCCCGTTTAATTCACAACTCTCCATAAACAGAGAGAGAGGCAATGAGAGAGCAGCAGAGCAGCTCCCTGCTGGAGCAGAACCAAAACTCTGAGGTGTCCAAGACCTTTGCTATCAGCTCCACAAGCCTTTTAAAGCCTCTCTTTTGTCTCATGGGCATTGCTGCCAAAAGCTGCCATGAGGTCACTTTGTCTATTTTTGTCTTCTTAGCTTCATCACTGAGCAGTGTGATGGACATTGTCACCTGGCACTTAAACACCCTCCTTCTTTCCACCACTCTGTACTCCCTGTGAGGTGAAACTCCTCTTTTTTATTTTAAAATAAGAAAATATACTCTATACTCTCACTAGACAGGTGCAAGATTCAGGTTAGTGTTTCCAGTGCCTCCATGTCCAGCATTTCTGTGCTAAAGAGCCCTTCAAAAGAGAAGAGACTAACACTGTGCTCATGTCCAACATAGACAGGCAGAGAAACCCACCCAGGAGTAAAGCAACTTGCCTTATCTGAAACTCTCGGAGAGCTACCAGCTCTGAGTAAACACAAGGAAGAAAAGAGAGAGGAAAGACTTTATTTTCCTGTATTTATAATTTTTCTTCCATGTGTGAAGAGAACCAGTCCATGAGACAGATTCCTATTGTGTACCAGGACTGAGGAACACTTAACAGAGGAGCATTAGGATCCTGGGTGCATGCAGTGAAGTGGTTTAGTTGGGGTAAAATGGCAGAGGCTGTTACCTACACCATTGAAGAGTGTGGCTGTGCCCACAGCGGGTAACGGAGTGTTTGGAGGCCAAGGACCAGTGTTCTGGCAGCACCATTCAGAGCTCCAGTGTTGGGGACTGAGAGGTGCTGAACGATGAGATGCTGATGGTGAGGACTGGGGTGAACAGGGAGGAAGGGAACAGAAGGTGCTGGGAGTCTCCAAATCTCCGCAGTTGTGGCCTGCTCAGCATCTCCTCACACTATGGCCAGGTCTCATCTTACTGCCTCTTTCTGTACACGAGCAATAGCTCCTGTGAGAGAATCCCAGAGCTGTGGCCAAGGGACACGGCCCTGTGATTCTCCCTCCCAGCAGTCCCAGCCTTGGCAGCACCGTAGCCCAAGACTCGAGCAGACCATCTCCAATGTTGGTAAGTCCAGAAAAGCGAAGGCCTGACCATACCTCCTGAAATCCACCACCCATCACTGCATGCCAAGAAGACAACTTCCACAGGCAACGCTGCGAGAAGAGAGACCTGTAATGCCTCATGCAGAGGCTCTTACAGCAAGAGCAATGCAAGAGGTTCAGTCTCTTCTTTGATGAGTATTTACACATACCTACAGTCTCTTTGGGAAAACCTTGTAGAATCTGATATATACAATATGCAATTGGAAATGAAAATATGGCCCTGCAGTACAGAAAAAAAATCTCTATTAAGAATAGTCAAATGGAATAAATAAAAGATTAAATGGAAGGTTACAAAACTCTTAAATTCTGCTGGTGTGGTTGATAATTTCTATAGAAACCTTTTTATTAACTTTTAAAGCACTTAGTTCTTGTCCCCACTAAATTCTTCTAGAATAATCCACAAAAAGGAAAAATTTATATTAAGCAAAGCTTATGAAGATTTTTCCATGAACTTAATTTAATTTAATTGAAGTGAAATGAATCACATTACTAATTACAGTAAAGAGAAGTGTAAAAAGTATAGATCTTTTCATGATCAGGCCCTACTAAAAGAAAGCACTTTAATGTATGCTTGGGAAAACTACTGAACAAGCAGGCTTACACAACGTCAGGTACTGATCATGTTCACTAGGAAACAGACAACAGTAAATTTTATTACCAAAGACCAAATTCTAAAAAAGCCATTACCATAGAAAATAAGCACACTGCTAATTTCAGACATAAAGAGCCTGTACCTTAGTGATGAAATACTACTTGTCTACTATTTTTTTCACATGGGATCAACTAGAATTTTTTTCTTCCAGCTATTTATGTTAGACAAGGTCATTTTTCCATGGCTAACGTTGCAAATATCTCAGTAAGTCATTAGAGGCCATAGACATCTCATGCTTCTCATAGCTGGAGTCCTTTCAAAATAAGATTTGGATAGGTTATATTAGCCTTTAAGTATTTCTCTGTCGAAAGCTTCAACCTTTCAAGCTTTGACCAATGTTTGAATTGCAAACAGTAAAGCAGAGGAGTATATATTCTTTTACTTAAAGGAAGCAGTAAAACTCTTGGGACAGAAAACTTGTTATTCTCTGATATTTGCACATTTCCATCACATAATCTGTGCGTAAAATAAAACTTAGATATGGCTTCAGCTCCAATTTAGGATGCTACAGGCAAATGCTTGAGCCCTACTCAAGTCTGCAACACTTCAACATGTATCTGAGGTTAAATACGTGGTTAAGTACTTGTCAAACCAGTGTTTCTCTTAAATGGCCAGTGACTTTAAGAGCTCCCAGTGAGACGCTGCCCCGCTGCAATCTCCTGGTTTTAGAAAAACAGAAATCAAGCTTCTCTGCAGGTGAATCAACAGCCCATGGGAAAAACCATGCCCGGTCATTTTGTTGATTTTTGACCACTCTTAGCTATTCTGCAACTCCCACTCTGCTATTGAAGAGCTCTGCTAGGCAGAGAGGGTGCAGAGTCGTTGCTGTGCCTGGCTGCAGTGTATTAGTCTCATGGTATCCTGCTGGAGACTTGAACAGCTTATTCACTCAAAAAAATCTCCCTCAGTTGGGTGAGAGTTTGCCTTTTTTCCTGAGCTGGATGGAAATGTGTCCTCAGTGCAAAAGGCAGCACACATAGCCAGCTTTCCTGTGCTGACAGCTCACACTCGGGCCATGGATATTCCCTATATAGTGTTCTGTGACAAGACTGCCAAAGGAGAGCTTTCTTTTGCCAGGACAGCACCTGTTGAAGGCACTAGTGAATCTGCCTTTTGCACTTTTAGCCGGATTTCCTAAGAAAGGTTTATGCAGTCATGCTGCATGTCTTTTCATCTTGACTGTTTCATACTAATAGCTTTTGAACCCATTTGCTAATTTTAAGAGTCTGAAGTCACAAAGATACTATGCTCCTATAATTTTACATGAAAATAGGTGCCTGGACAGAGGAGACAGGCCCCATGATTGGAAGCAGGAAGCCTGAGTGCAGTCTTCATTAGGCAGCAAATACTGAACATGCACGCACACCCCCCATCCCACCCTCCCCACACCAGGGAGATTATAAGTTCTCATTCTGAATGTGACATCAAATAGGTTTGCCTTTTACTAGACATGAGAGAATTAGATATCAAATACAAGACATAAATTAAAAGGACACCAGGATCTGTTAATTCTGCTGCTCACAAAATTGCTTGATGTCTGACAGCAGGATACCACTGATTCATCTTCTCTTTGTCCTTCAGCATTTCCAGCATCCACTCTCTAGTAACACAGACAAGCATATGCTCACCATCTGGGTCTGTGGACTTGATTAATCCTGTAGCACTTGCCATATATTCTTGCTATCCAATTGATTTTAGTTCTTTTCTGCAACCAGTCAAGCCCTTACTACATTTAAAAATCCAGCCTTTCATGAGATAACTGTATGCCTTCCATGCCTTATGTCTTCTGCTGATTAGTACACACCAATCTCCACTGAATCCTCAGGTCATTCATTAAAAATGGTATTATTGCTGTTTCCTGTTACTGCTTGCTAGGTACAACAGACTCAAGAGAAACAAAAAACATTTTAAAAGTTTCGCTAGCAGGAGTTTGCATTGACAAAGCATATGGGGAGACAACAGCGATGTACCTGGGAACTCTTTTGAGCTCCTCAGTCCAGGTAACCCATCGCCCTCCCCCGTGTACCCCACACACCTGGGTTCCTATGGGAAGAAAGACCAGAGGAATGCTGCAGCGTGTCCCAGCCAGGTCCCAGTTCTGAACAGCAGCAGTTTCGGGGCTGTGGGGTGCCCCACAGCACATACGCCCTGTGCTGTCTAGATGCAGCCAGAGGATAAAATGCACTGAGAGAAGAGAGGAGGGCTGGGATTTTTAATCATCTGTCTCCTCACCCGTCATATAACATTGAGGTGGAGAGGACATTTGATTGACATATGTTAGTGTTTAAAGCTCCATGGGTGAAAATACAGAGGTAGTCCTGTTAGATTCAGAAGCCCAGTGAAACACTACTACCAGCTTAGCCAGTTAGCTAATCTGACATCATGAGCCATTAATAGTTATGTTTTCTGTTCTATTCTGAGCCAATTGTGCAGTCACCTTACAGTAGTCCTATCTCATCTATATTTCTCTCATTGGAAAAGTCATGTGGAACCGTATCAGATATCTTACAGAAGCCAACATATATTGTGCCCACCTTATTTCTGTAGCCATGAAGTCTTATCTTACTGAACAGGTCAAAAATTGTATCTTTTTCTAGTTTTTAGTAGTCCATGTTGATTTTACTCATGATTTTTTTTTTCTACAAAGTGTGCTCAAAAGAACTTTTTATTTTTTTTCCCCAGAGTCTGGGTCTGTAAGAAGGATGCTATTCTTGGTCTCTTTCCCTGAGGCCCTTCCCATTATTCCAGGGTATTTATCAAGGACTAAGGGCCATTCTGAGACAATTTTCACTAATTCCTTACATTTCACTTCTACAGAGAATATGATTCAGCCTTGTCCTTTCAGTATAGCCAGTGTGTCGAGATTTGCTGAATCTACTCACCCCTGTTCCTGCCTCTATTTCTTTTACACAAAGGGCTAGATTCTTGGTTAACATAAGCAGTAGATGACACTGATGACAGTGAAGCTTTACAGATTTCACAACAAACTGATCTCCCTACCATGGATTTAAGTGAAACTGAAAAACGATATTTGTCAGGTTGACAGTTTTCTCCTTCCTAGCTATAATTTTCTCTCACTTTTGTTGAGCAATGACTCTGTTGTTTAATTACCCCTTGCCAAAGTCCTTTTATGCCTCACCCGTTTATGCCTCCCCCTTCCCCATCACTATCACTTTGTCTCATTTCAGTGTTTTCTCTGAGCAGACTTGTCCTAACCTTGTCAGCAAGTCCCATATCACTTTCAGAACTGATGGAAAGAACGTTGGTCAGGGAGAAGGATTCCCATTGTATCTTACAGCATCTGCATTGAAATGCTGGACAAGAGTGATGCCCAAAGGAACGATGCTGGAAGTCTCCAGTAAGAATACCTGAGGAAAATGGCCAGTTGCTTGTGACAATTTCTGAGATTGCTTAAGAAAGAAGCCAAGACAGACAACACTAACAATCTCTGTCTTCTGTCCAAATAGTACATCAGCCTGAAAATATCACCTCTGTGCTTTTGATAGAAGAATATAACCTGAAGGCATAAACTCAAACGCCATACTCAAGCCTAAAACTGGAGAAGGAGGGCTCCAGATGCACAGTGTTTATCTCGCTGTTGTCTTCTTTAATAAATGCCTTCCAAGCTGCAGAGAATTCAAAACTGTATGTTAGTTATTAAGTGGAATATTCTTAAGCAAGGGCATACAACTAAACTGCATACACCAGTGTATGGAAATTGATTTCCCAAGTGGAGGCAATTTCCAGTTTAAGGCGTGCTGAAGTCAGATTGGACTCTCTGTCTGTGATTCAGCCATCGAGGCTGTTGTCCTTGTTTTCCTAGTGGTTGGCTGCTCACTGAGTAGCAAGGGCTAGGGGTTATTCAGCATTGCTTCATACTGATAGGAACAGACTTTCTGTAAAATCAGTAGTTCAGGCAATTAATTTTAATCTCCTAGTCTGAGCAGAATGCTTTTCTGTTCTACTTTAAAGCATGTGGGATGGGGACAGCTGACTACTATCCTAAATCTTTTAGTCTTCTGGACTGCAGTGAATGACAAAGCCAGTAAGCTAGCCTCACAACCATGGAACTGTGATCATTAGAGTCACAACTGTCAAAGCAGAACGCCAAGTAGAAAATGAGGT
Organism: Pampusana beccarii; assembly: GCA_013399365.1. Taxonomy (NCBI): domain Eukaryota; kingdom Metazoa; phylum Chordata; class Aves; order Columbiformes; family Columbidae; genus Pampusana; species Pampusana beccarii. The sequence goes on from VWYH01009474.1 coordinate 117,763, forward strand.
GCAGTAAATTCAAACTGCCATTGAGGTACTTAATCTTCCTCACAGCTCCTGTGGCCTGTACCAATTGTAACACGCTGGTAGATGGTTTGCTGCACTTACCCTCTGCAGAGAAACGTGACTGCAGTCACTCTTAGAAGCAGTAATCTGTATGACCCTCCAATGAACAGGCCACTTATAAATAAGCATCCTAGCTTGTCAAGTGATGCTGCTGTACATCCGCTTTAAACAAGAAGGATTTCCTTTTCTGATATGGAATGTAGTAACTTTGATGACTCTGCACAAGCAGCCAGGCCCATATAAAGCAGAGGAGGAAATTTCCCCACCCATTTTTCCCTCCCTTCCCCTACCGTACATGGAGAGGCTCTTGAGTCCTAGGAACTAAAAATAGTCCAGCGGATAAGTTTAAATTGAGATATTTTGAAGCACTTCTTGCACTGAAACAAATTCCTATAGCGTGATAGCAAGTTAAGCCTAGATGGCTGTCTTGGTAGGTCTGTCTTCTGCTAGCAATTGGTATTTCCAGTTGTGAGAAAGCCCGAGCCCATTGTGTCCCATGATCCCAAGCCTCTAAGGGTGGGGTGAGCAGAGAAGGACACTGCAGGAGCTATGGGGAGTTGAAGAACCTCACTAGAAATTACTTGTGACAACAGCAGTCTGTTTCTCCCTGCCACAAGCTCCCGCTTCCCACTGACCTCTTGAAACTCCTTCAGATTTTTTTATTTGTATTTTCTGTCTTGTTATCTCTTCCTGTCCTTCTGCACTGTCCAAGCAGCACAGAAATCATCTCAGGGAGGGATGTGACTTGGCCCTTTACAGTGATGCTGAACTGAGGCCCTAAAGATCCCCAGTTTCTCCAGCGATTAATCACCTCTCTAAAGAGAGCAAGGTATGGTTTTAGTGGGAAGGAAAGAAATTTGTACTTTTGTTTCTTCAGAAAAGAGTCCCTGTTTGCCGGCTGCTCTCTTGCCTGCCTGATCAGAACACGAGGGTGCGTAGTAGCCATGGGGTATCAATGAAGACTGAAATCCTATTACTTGTAGGGCAAGTTCTCCACATTTGGGTGGTGTGCGGCTCTCCACGCTGCCCCACTAGTCTGCATCAGCAATGCTCTGAGTGGTTTTTGAGCAAGCATGTCCAAGCCATGTGTCCTGTGGAGGGCTGGGATGATATACGTGCTCATCTCACAGGCTGGAAAAAATGAGCCAACACCGATATCACAATGTGATATCACAATTGTGATAGGGCAGGAACTTTGGAAGGAGACAGGCCCAAACCTCACTGCAGGGGCTGTTGCCTCTCTAAGGAGTGGTAAGGCATTGTGTCTTTGGTGGGGAAGGAGAGGCACAGCTCAGCTGCTGGTGACACGCAAGGTGTCGTGAGGTGGCACCACCAGCTGCTGCCCCTCTTCCCTGTGCTTATTTTGCTCCACCCCACACACTGCCAAATCCTTGTCTTGGGCTGCTCGTTCTTGCCATCATACTATCTGCTGCTCCCAGAGTCAAATCCTTGCCTAGTGTAAATAAGTGAGCTGCATCTGCTCCTGTGTTACTGCAGTGTAAAGCAGGTGTTAGACAGTAGTGTCACCTCTGGCAATTGCCATGTGATGTGTATCCTCTTAGCAAAGGCAGGGAAAGCAGCTGTAGTTGTCAGGTACTGGTGGACTTGATGCAAAAAAACTACATGTACTGGAGAAATGTCTATCAGATGAAAATTAAGATAACACAAAACCGTAACAATCAGAGCATAAAGACTGATCACCCACCATGGTGAGACTAGGAGAGATGGTGGAGAAATACAGGAAGCATTTCCTAGTTTCATTGATGATCTGGAGGAGAGTATACAGTCAGCCCTGATCAGATTTGCTAACAACATCAGAAATGAAGGAAAATCACACAGAAAAGGGGAAGTAGAGGGGCTGAATCAAATTGCCTGTGAACTGGAAAGCTCCAAGCTCTGGAAAGCTTGCAGTGAGGAAAACGGTTTACAAAAGCTCTAGAGATAGGAAATAAAGAGCAGAGCTACAGATCCTAGGCTTAAGAAAACACAAGAGCTGACAGGTGATAGCAGTCTTACTGAGATCCTTGTGGGGCAATAGAGCTATGAAGAATGTCAGTTGTTACTCTCAGTGGTGTGCAAAAGAATTATTATGTTCTTGTACAGGGATTTCAATTATTCATCTAGAAATCTGATGTTTCTAGATAAACGTCTAGAAATACTATACCTGCAACTCTGCTTGCCTGAGGTGCAGGGACAAGTAAGAAAGGGAGAAAGTTTCTATAGTTTAAAAATGGCAGTGAAAAGTTAGAAATAATTAATACAAAGGACAAGAAAAATACCCCCAAGATTGGAGAAAACATCAGAGCAAACATGAGAAAGGACTACATGCTGAAAATAAAAGGGAAGAACCATCTGGGTAACAGTCCCAACAAAAATGAGTTTTTCACATTTTATGGTGCAGTGGTAGGAATTATAATGGAGAAGGCCATGGCAAGGCAAGGAAGGTGTCCTGAGAAGGTGCACTGGGAATATATTTAGACAGGTAGTACTCCAAAAGGCAGACACCTCATTAGGTAGTCAGAATGTCCTTAAATGTCTAGTGTATATCTATTGAGCCCCAGACTCCCATGATTGATCGTCCAGGTCACCTACCATAGTTAACTCAGATTTTAAAAACTTGTCTGACTTCTAAACCATGAGCTTGATTTTGTATTCCCGTTTAGCAAAACCCAGGAGTCTCTGTGTCCCAGAGCAGGCAACTGTGCTGTGGGTATTGCTGAGGAAAGGCAGAGAAACTGAGCTTTAAACTCTGTTGGCTCCATGGGAGCCTGGAGCAGCTGTAGGAGCTGATCCAATACAAGCCCAAACATCCTTACCAAGGCTACATCTTCGTGGCAAGAGATCCCTCTTACTTCCTTGCTTCCTTCTTTCACAGAGTTACTGGCTGCCAATCATGACTTTTGTTTTAATGGCTCTTGTGCTCCAGCATGATCAGGACATAAAGTTTTGCCTTCACATTTACTGCCAAGATTCCTAACCCAAGAAAAGGCCAAGCTAGCCATGTGAGTTGCCATCCATGGCAGAGTAATTCTTACATAAGGACACCCAAACATAATCCAGAAGGAGGGGGAATGGTGGAGGGGTAATAAGAGAATAAAATATTATCTCAGTCTGCGGTGCTTCTGGGAACCCTACCTCTAGCTGGCAATAGAGTTGCGTCATCTTCTGCCATGGGATATTATTTTGCCATCAGAAATGCTCTGCATTAAATACATGGCTTTCCTGGGAGCCTTCTGTACTGACGCTGTCCATGGAAAAAAGTCTTGATGTAAAGCAATTGCTCATCCACTGCTAGGAATATCAGGTGGCAGGGAGCAGCTGAACATGCCTTTCTCAACATTCACCTCATGCTTGTATATTATTCAAAGGGGGAAAAAATAGCTTCATCCTCAGAGAGGCTGAAATTGCTACTTTCTTTGCTGTCCTCAGGAAATTTAGTACTAAAGACTAGGAAGAAATAATACAAGGCACCAGGGTCACTTATACTGCCTAGCAGGGCCTGACATAAGGGACGCAAGAAAGTCTGCCCTTTAAACACAGGGCAGAGCAGTAAGACCGTGCCCTGCCTGACAGAACCAGCCTAGATCTGAAAGTGAACTCTATAGGATCCCTTAGGCAGAATAGATAAAGGAATGTTTAGCACAAGGAAAAGAGACACTTAAAAATTGCCTTGCAATATTATCTGGCCTGGGGAAAAATGTCTAGCATTGGGAGCACAGAATCACAAGTTAGAATTTGTGCTTTCAGTCTCATCACTTTTCTGTGTCTCTGTTTCCCATTCTGTCCCCCTGCTAAGCCTTATTTCTAAACTCAGAAAAGTGTAAATTAGTCAGTCATAGTGCACATTGAGGTACTCATATGAAAACAAGTTTTTGATTACCTTGTTTTTAATATTACTGGATAGATCATGGCTGTCAAGTCAGGTAACATCTTGTTCTGACTTCATGTTTGGGTTTGAAATATTCCACGTGTAGCAGAAACCAGGACAGGTATTCACAATTAAGGTCACTTCAGGTCCATCACCCATGTACTATACTACATTTTTCAGTAATTTATTCCACCTGGAAAGGTCTTGACTAGAGGGGTCCCTCTGAAAGGAATTGTTCCAACAGATCATTTACCAGCTCCTGCCTGTCCTCACTGGCAGCCCTCCACTGATGATACCTAAAAAGTGAGAAATTGTACCAGATCTCACCAGCTGCTGCCAGACATGGACACCAAAGTCTTGAAGAAACCAATGACCTCTATCCTGTTGTCATCATAGAGAGGTGCTAGAGCATAGCTGGTTGTGTGGCTGTAGCTTCTACAAGTTATTCCCGGATCCCAGACCCTTTCTCTCATCTGTTCTTTGGACATCCTGGGTGAGCTGGACCCCACTGCCAAAGCTGCAATAGGAAGCCCCAGTCCCTGCAGGTCTGACCTGACTCTGCTTCTGCCCAAGCCAGAGGAGCTAACCCACTTGACATTTGCAGGAATGGAATTTTGGAAGGAGATCCAGCACAGGAAGAATGTGTGGGTGAGTGGCAGGGTACAGAGGACTTACTGGCCTGCTTGGCTTTCTCCGCATACGTGGTGGTTAGGTCTTCATCAACTGGGTGCTCCACTGGCCCCACCATGGGGATGAGATGGCGTTCTGCTCGGATAGCCTTGGTGGCATGGGGCAGGAGCATCGCCTCTGGAGAAGCCTCCCGTCTCTCTGTCGATGGTGGCCGCAGCTGTCCCTCGCTCTCTGAGAATGGAGTGTCTGTGCGGCTGTCAGGCAGGCAGGAAATCTCCCTCTTGGCCACCCCACCAGAGCTGGTCACCTCGGGTTCCCCCTGCGCAGCAGCCTCTGGCAAGCTCTCATAGCCGCTCTGCTCGGACAGGGACACCTCATCCTGAGGCGCATCCGCCTTGCTGGTGGTGCTGTCGGGTGGTGAGCGCGGGCTCTTCCTGCGAGCCCGGCGGTGCTTCTCCTGGGCCACGTTGTCAGCGTCGCTGTCTGTCTCACCGTAGTAGGCCTCACTGTCCGGCGGGGAGGTGAGGCTCTCCAGGTGCCTCTGCGACCTCCGCGGCTGTGATGGCTGTGTGGTGGCTGGGGCTGCTGTGGGTTCAGGGCTGAGAAGCTGCGCCGGGGGACTGAGCGGGGATGGCGGAGAGAGCACTCGCTGCCCTGGAGAAGGGGAGCGCTGGAGCCGTGGGCCAGTCTGGTCCCCACCAACTATCCTGTGGGGAGAAGGAAAAGCAGTGAGCAAGGTCTGGTTGGTGGGGCTGAGCTGGAAGGAAACCCCCTCGTGAGAGAGGGCTAAGGACTGAGCTGGTGTTTCAGATGACTTTTAAGTGGTACAAACACCTGAAGTGCAGACACAAAGGGCAGACTCACCTCTGACATGCGCTACATGCTCTCACCCTGATTTTCTGGTTTGTGACTCTCTGAAAACCAGGTTTTAAATGCTTGAAAATCAGAATGCCCCGAGAGCATAAAAATTTAACAAGCCAACTTAATCAGCTCTCCAGGCATTCATCCTGGGGAGGTGAATTCCTGCATAGCAGACATTTGCCAGGGCAGTGGGACATACCCCTACAGCCTGCTGCTTCCCAGCGGGGCTGAGTGGTGCCTCAGCCACCACACTGCACCCCAGCTGCTCCTGCGCCTGAGGCTGCACCATGGAGCTGTGTCAGCTCTGTGGATCCTGGCACCCCTAAACTGCTAGTTCAGAGTGGGCTCCAAAGAAGTCACCGCTGTTTGTTTACCCTGACCTCTATGTGGGAGTAAATAGCAAATACTTAGGAGAAAAAGGCCCAAGTGTTCTTCTGGGAGTAGGACTCTGCTATCCTGTGGTAGGAGTCCACCCTGACGTGTGCAACCTGCTCGCTGTGGGACTGCTTTGCAAGCTAGCTACCAGTGCCTGGGTTTTGATGACCTTACTGCAGTCATGCCAGCCAGCCCAATCCATGGGCTTGTAAGTGAGCTGGAAGGATGACTAGAGTAGGGACAGGGCAGACTGGGGCTGTGAGCCCCACTGCTGGCTGCCAGAGAGAGGGAGAACGGGCTGTGCTGATGGGAAAGGAGCCAGCTCTGTCCTCCCACTCAAGAGTGAGTCTGGATTGCAACAGCAGTTTGACTCCTGACTACACAGATGGGGTGGGGAACTTCCTCCTTCCATTGCCAGATTCACCAGGGCTTGTTAGAGTTATAAAGGAGCCCTGAGTATTTGCCTTCTGAGCATGCATACCGGGCAGCCAGGCAGACAGCATTGCCTCTGTGAAGCTGTGGAATTCATGACTTGGATCCCAGTTCTGAACTGTGAAATATTTATCCTCATGTCAAATGCAAACCTTTGTGGAAGCTAAGGGTGGGGCAATTTATCTGACAGTTTAATTTTGAATAACATTTGCTATTATGAATTCTCACTGGGGAGCAAACTCAAAGCTCCCCAAACAAAACAGAGCAGTCCTTCCTTAAATACTTGACCAGATAACTGAAAAGCATTACTGCTTGTAAGCCAGTTTCTCTTGTTCTGCACTGTCAGGTCACAATCTCCCTCCCTGTCTCTCTTCATACACATCCTACACTGACAGACATACACATATGACCTTGCATACTCCAGAGTCATCCAGTTACCTCTCTTTTCTGAATAAGACTGATTGGTGTTTTCTCTGGGAACATAAATATGAAGTGGGAAGAGACATGATCAGAAAGCAATATTTGATGAGTTCTTCACTACCTCAAAATGAAGCCAACTGTTTACGTTATTTCCAAACCATCTGATGTCGGCTCCCACAAGGCTGTGAGAAGCCTGCCTTGGTCACTTTGCTAATTCAAAGTGTGCTGATTTTGGCCCATTGGAATTTGCCCAGGCACCTGTTGGCTGTAGATAGGCTCCGATGGGGTGAGATAAGACCTTGGCAAGGGACCAGGAGCTATTCTGGACACTCTGTCCAGGGCTAACTCATCCCACTTAATCACAGCTAGAGTATGGGGTGAGGACATCAGAAGGCACTGGCTCTTTCCCTGAAGCCAAAGGGAATATCCTACATGCTCAGACTTGCTTTCTCTGAGCACTGCCCACCTCTGCCCCTGTTTTACAGATGCCAGACCAGCATGGCTCTCCCTCTCCACTGGTCACAATGCTCTGTCTTTTCAGGGCTGTAAAAATCTCATATCCCAGTCCTCTCCACCAAAGCCTTATTTGCTGGGAGTGACTTCTGTTTTGGCAGTAGCATGGACTAGCTGGGACCTCACACAGCTTTGCTGCCTTCATCTTTACATGATTCATTTACATCTTGGGCCTCATCCAGCATGCACTGAGGCACTGGCTTAACTTTAGCACAGGTAGAACCAGGGACTTTACTGGAACCATTTTTGTGCTTAAATTGAGCCTGCTCTCTAGTACTCTGCTGGATTAGAGACTTTGCCAGAGATATTTCTTCTGCAAAAAGGGACTGAGCTATGCACCTCTGTGGAAATCAGTTCACACCCTATTGGACTGCAATGGCCTGCTGCAGTAAATACTCAGGTAATCTTGTCTTGGCTCAGTTATCCAGTATGTAGTCAAATCCATTTCTACATAACAGTTATTCACCCAGAATGAACTGGAGTCTCCATTAATTGCTGAGATTAACTGTTCTGTGGCATCTGCTTCCTAAGTTGCTTATTCTTCACAGCATAGCCCTCACAGAAAAACTTCCAGATGGCCGCACATTAGTCATGGGGAAGTCCTCCTAGTACACTTTGCAGTATGGAGAAACCAAAGGCTCCCTTCCTGCCTTCTTTCTGCTAGGTGTGGATAGCTGCTGTGCTGGATGAAGCTGCCCTGCTGCCTGCACTGTCACAGCACCGGAGCTTGGGAGCAGGTTACCTTTTCACGCGGATGTTGAGCATGCCATTGGAGGAGTCAATGATCTGCATGGCGCTAGCATGGGAGAGGCCAGCACATGACTTCCCGTTGATAGAAACTAGCACATCATTTTCCCACAGGCCTCCGCGGCACGCTTTGCTTCTCTTTCGGATCTAGAAAAGCAGAAGAGAGAGAACAGGGATGAAAGGAAGAACAACAGCTATCTAGTTCAGTTGCTTGTCCCCTGCTGGCCCTTCTATTACTCCATCCCTGACAAAATAAAATAAGACCTAAGACTACTGTGCTGCCAGGATGGAGGAGCAGTCCCCTTGCATAAGCCCTGGCTGTGCCTTTCAGTCTCTGTATTCCTGTTAATTTCAAGAGTCACTCTGCTGAGCACAGGCCTGACCCAGTTTGAGTCCTTCAATGCAGATGAAAGACTCAAAAGCACCTACATGCTCTTCTCCTCTCATTCCCTATCTCTTAAGTTCCTTAGGAAGGCTGTGTTTAAGAAAGGGGAACAGGAGCTCTTTCCGGACTACTCCTGTACATGGCTGTGTGTCCTGTACGCTCCTACTGTGCTTCCTTGGTATGATCCCTGATGCTCACACAGAGCCCCTGCAGGTACCACACTCAGGGAAGGTGACAGAGGGAAGAGATGGTGGTTCCAAGGCACTTCCTGCTGTCAAGCATTCCTGCTGTAATGGCTTTGGCCAATATATTAATACTTCTGGACATCTGCATGAGGCCATATGGTGTCCTGTTATGTAAGTGTAAACTTGGAGTAAATCTTTAGCCTTAACAGGACCTGTGCAGGATATGTATTGCTGTATCTGAGAATGGAGTCTTGGTCTCTAGTTTCAGGCTAGTTCCTCCCATGGCCATCTTACACCAAGTGTTTCCTCCCCCATTTGTTCCATCATCCATCAGTTAAACTTCTTACTGAAACCCCCAACCCAGCCTAGCCTTTCTGTTAGGACAAGCAAGCAAGCCAAATGCCCACTCAACTCAAAACCACAGACCTCTCCCATATAGGCAAGCAATGGGATAGTCTTGGCACCCATAATGCACTCATTTTGCACATAAAGAATAGCATGGCAAAAACACTGGATCAGGACAAATTGGGCTCAAGGTAGTACTACCCTGGATACGTAGATATTTCTAGAATATTTCTTCAGATCTTGCAGTTAAGTGAGAGACAAATCAGTGCAGAGCTGTTTAACAGAGCGTGCAGTGAACCAACTATGGCAGATCCCTGCAGAGAGGTAATACACAGCAGGGCACCTTCTCCCATATCTTGCAGCCTTGCTGCTCAAGCAACCAGAATCAGCTATCAAATCACACAAGCTACTTTGCCAGCACTCCCACAGCAGCCCCAGGAAAGAGAAGTGGATACAAGAGGATTGCTGCCCTGTCATTGCTCTTGCAGGCGCAGGAGTGGAGCAGGAAAGGGGAGGGCTGGAGCCCTGAGGGGGTTCAGTGGTATGGTTGACTCATCTCAGGGCCCAGGCCCTCCGCACCCGCTGGGGTGTGCTCATGGCCGGGGCTCGGGGCTCAGCCCTGCTGGCTCGTGTCCAGCAGGCAAGAGCAGCACTCCTCCCAGATCAGCCTGTCAGCAGGACCAAGAGGTGTTGGGGAAGAAGATGGAAAGAGGAGGGCTATGCTCTGAGTTGTTTGTGTGTTCACTGGCAATTTATCACTCTGTAGCCTCTCCAGTTTGACCCCAAATTTTGCCTGCATGCTTAAAATAGGGACTGGCTCATCCCAGCTGCCACATCTATCAGCCTCTGTCATCTCAGTCCTTTATTTCCCTCCTTGTTAATATAAGCCTGGAATGAGAATGTGTGGGTCTGTAATGGACTACTGCTGAAGAACCACTTTTCTGCTGTTACAGTATAAATGCTGCTTCTTGATACCCCCTCAAGGTGTAGCTGTTAACTGAGAAGAGATAGCAGATACATTTTCCAGTGCTGCCTACCGACACAGCAGCTAATGCAGTGAGTTAAGAAGTTCAAGAAAGGTTAGAAGAAGAGTCTACTCCTATTCCCCCAAAGGCCAACTGCTGCTCCATGGCCAAGTGCTTGGTGCTCAGCACTGGATGGGAGCACATTTGCTGAGTATCTGTCCTAATTATGGAGTGAGGGGACTGGGGGTTAAAGGCTGTCAGCAGGTGCTCTGAGCATTCCTTGCATCCCATCGTACTCCTCCATGCTCACTGAAACCAACTGGATGTGGGCTGGTGACCCCCCAGAGCAGAGCCAGTAAGCTTCCTGCAATCCTCCAGTCCCACAGTACTGCAGGACTTCGCAGGCAAGTGTTTGGGATTCCCGGGCAGGGAGGGTCAGGCTGAACTCCCAACACTGCCCGCTGCTGCTGCAGGCACCTTTCAATCAGAGTGGGCTGGTGGGATGCAGGCTGCCCCACGCAGGCTGAGCAACTTAAGCAGGCAATGCATTTCTTCTGTGGTTAATAAAGATGCTGGCTCTGGCTTGGTCTGTGCTCAGATTTTACCAGGGTGGCAGAAGGCCCACACAGTAAAGCAACTATAGTTACTTCAGTGCTGTTGTGGGAGCTTGCAAACTAGCTCTAAAATCCAGGAGGGGACTTCTCCCCATCTCCATTTCTCCTTGGGAAAACAGGACCAGGTCTCTTCCAGCACAGGAAGAGACCTACGGAGTCTGAAAATAGCCCATAAATGTTCCTGGCTGTCAGTCTCCGCAGATTTATATACCCCTCCCTGGAAGTTTATCAATGTGCTTCCCAGGGGCAGAGGGAAACAAGCTATTCATAGCTTCATTTTAATGACAAACACCCACCACATTGCATTTGCTGGGGAGGAAAGCAGAGGTTAAAGGCAGAACAGGTCTGTGCAAGGAGAGAAGGAACAAAGCGCTTCATACAGAAAGGACAGGACTTAATCCACAACCATGTCAGCAGGGTGCAATGTGCCGGAGGCTGGAGACCCTCTGGACAGAGACCAGCACAAACGTGCCAGTTTTGAAATTACTGCCAGCACGGTGCTGTGGGGACCTTTAATGACACCCCACAGACTGCATCTCGCTCACAGTGAGGGCAGCACTGAGCCTTTGAGGCCCCAGGCCAGGGTGGCTGCCAGCTCCAAGGCCAGGCTTGCTGCCCACCCTGAAGGTCAGGCTGCCCTCAGGCTCAGCCACTTGCTCCCCGTGTCCAAAAGATGCCCTCTCCTGGGCACCCAGCGAGCCACAGGAAGCAGCACCAACAGGGAGCTGCTCTCCTTAGGCTCAAGACAGGGTGGAAGGTGTCGCCAAGCGGCTGTTCCATAGAGGTGGGAAAGGATGGGAAAAGCAGTGTTTCAAAGATAAATCCTCTCTGCTTCCTGTAGCAGATCTCTGGAGAGCTTTCTTGCACAAGTGAGAGGCAGCACTGAGGAACCCTGGCAAGTGGTCAGGGGTGGTCCCAGACCTGGCCCTGCGGGATTGCACTGCCTGACCTCCTACCACTAACTGTGAGGACCGACCTCTCCTTTTTGGGGGAAACCCCACAAATTCTCTGAGCCTCTTTACCTGCCTGTTGCACTTACCACTCTGTGCTTCAGTGGACACACTCCTCCATGGCACACCTTGGCTCACATGGGACACCTTGGCTCACATGGGACGAATGTCCTGTTTAGATTTCACCTGGGTTTTGGGAATCCCAAGGTCAGGGCCTTATTGATTTATGCTACTGGAAATACAAATCAGTGTGGAAAACTGGAACTATAAAGTAATTAAACACATTTACTCAGGAGATTGTCCATCTCACTGCCCTCTCAGCAAGCAGGACTTCTGCTGTGACAAAAGAGCTCCTGTCAGAGAGGTATGGATGTCTGCAGCACTGAGCTACATGCACATACATGTCCATATTTTCTTTCATTACTGTGCCCTCTCACTGATCATAGTGAATCAGACAGGAGGGAAAAGACAGAAGCAGCTGAGGTGAAAAAGGAAAAGGGTGAAGGCAACAAATGAGGAGGAAATTAAGAAGAAAAGGTGTTGGAAGGGAAGGCTGGTGCTAAGAGAGGTCAGGAAGGCCAGGGCTAGGATCAGGCTTTGATGGAGGTTTCCTTGTACAGCCCTGGGGAGACAAAAGGACATGCTGATATTGGACGTGTCTCCGGGGAATCCGGCCTGGCTTTTGGGAACAGAATGCAAGAGAGGAGGGGGTCAGATGCAACTTGGCAGCATCTGTCCTTCAGTAGGGACTATATTTAGATAGTGGTATGTTGGGGGTGAACACACACTGGAGTGCTAAGAATAGTGTAATCCTGATAGTGGATAGTTTTTTAACAGTCTTTTGCTCTGGCACTTACATTTTCTCTGTCTTAGCTGCCCACCTCAGCACAGAGACTGAGTAAGATACTTTTGCTATGCCTTGTCTATTAAGTATGTGAATAATATCTCATGTTCATGGCAATGCCATATTTCACAGAAATGCTATTTCACAGAAAAATGTTTACTCTAATCCATTATAATTACACTAATATTTACAATTACACTTCTCTATTTAGTTCAAATAACTTCCTGACCAAACACTCTACTCGTGTTTGAGATGACTTGCCTCTTGGTAAAGTAGGTCCAGTGTTTCTGCAGGCCTACTTCATAGGTCATCTGCAGTAAAGCTTAATTAGGGAGTCTTTCTACAGAGAAAGAAGGGAGAGAATATACACTTTCTGGGATGAACACAGCAAGGGAGGCTGGGGAAGGAAGGTATCTTGAGTGGCAGGACAGACTTCGGTGGTTTCTGGGCAAGGAGTTCAGAGATGAAACTTGGTAGTGGCAGAGAATGCAGGTGCTAGCCAATTGATTAAATATATGCAAGACTGCTGTAATATGTTACCACCTGGAGTGTACTGGTGAGGGGGATATCGCTGTCCCAGTGTGGGAAAAACAAAATAACTTCTTTGGTGCACTAGACTTAATTCTGATTTGTACCAGGGGTACAAGCTGATAAAAACCAAATGCAAGTAATCAGGGATTGTTAGTTTTCTCTCTGCGTCTAAACCAAGTGCCTTAAAAAGAGCATTTTGTCATGATAATACAAAGGGGGAAAACATTTCCAAACAATCCACCTTCTTTGCCTAAGCAAAGAGTTCAACAGAGGGCTTGTTGCTAGGATCAAGGATCTAGCTAGAGTTGGCTGCAGGTAGATAAAAAGAAGCTTTATCTCCATGGCCTTTTGTTACTTGATGGGAGATCAGCTGGAAAGTGAGTGAAGTGTAATACCAGTGACAAGGAATAATGCCACATGTACTAGAATAGATACTAAAAGTATTTGATAAGCATTTTACTCTCAACAGAGTAAACAGTGGGATATAAAGCAGTTTTTATATGAAGCAAGGATTCAGAAGGAACAGATACATTTGTCAAAAGCAAGAGTGCCAGTGCCTACATCTAGCTGCTGGGACAACAGGAATTCGTGTTCAGAAGAAACATGCTTATACTTGTCCCATATAAGTCCTTTTCTAGAGGCTCAGGCTTGCTCCTTTTGAGATAAAGGATTTTAGGATCGAAATCTAAGGGAATTAGAACTCATAAGCAAATCTAGCCACCAAAATGTCTCTGTACATGGGCAGGCACTGAACTGGAACAGAAGGCACAAAAGAGCCTTGAACACAGGGCAGATTCATCCAGAGACATGGCTTCAGTCCTCCAGAACAAGCTGTTCTCAACCTTAGCACTGCATGCTGTTACTGTGCTCTAAAGGGCAGTGAGGATATGCAAGCTCCGAATAAAACCCTTACTCAGAACGGAGGACTCTTTTCAGCTGCTACTAATTGTTGAAGAGCAGCAGTCTTAATTATAATATGCCTCCAGAGTATTTATGCTGAGAGAGTGCAAACTAGAAGAAGACATATCTACTATCATTTTGATAGAAAAAAGATATGATCCAAGATAAAAAACCACATTTGCAATAAGTTATTCTACACAGCATTAATCATATTTGTAAGTGTGGGTTACTGTACTAAAACACAGCACTCCCTAGAATCATAGAATAACTTTGGTTAGAAGAGGCCCTCAGGATCATCGAGTCCAATCATAAGCTAACCCAACTCTAGCACTAAACCATGTTCCTAAGAACCTTGCCTAAATGCCTTTTAAATACCTCCAGGGATGGTGACTCCTCCACTTCCCTGGGCAGCCTGTTCCAATGCCTGACAACCCTTTCTGTGAATAATTTTTTCCTAATATCCAATCTAAACCTCCCCTGACACAACTTGAGGCCATTTCCCCTTGTCCTATCACTTGCTACTTGGGAGAAGAGACCAACACCCTCCATGCTACAACCTCCTTTCAGGTAGTTGTAGCGCAATAAGGTCTGACGTCTAAGAGAGCCTCAGAGCTGGTCTGAGGAGGATAAGCACCATTGTTCTGCAGTAGCAAGGATGGCATGAGCCACAGGTACAGATTAAGCCAAGTACCCCACATTCACCTGAAGGATTCTGGGGAAACTTTGGTTACAGAGACCTCCTGTGCCTTGCAGCATCTTTGTAGGCATCTTGTAGGTATGAACACATAGGAAAAACAGGCTCAGCCTCCATAGATGTATTCAGTATTGTACTTGCTAACAACTAGCAGGTAGAATAATGCCTTCAAATGAACATGGGCTCTGGACTGCAATTGCCTGTAGCATTAAACTGATGAAATGATCCTTGGCATATCTTTGGCTAAGGCCAGCTGATGCTCTCCAGAACAGTTTCCAGGCACAGTTTGGGAGCTAGAACAGACCACTCCCAGAGCCACTGCCTCTGGGCAGCTTGCATGCAGCCATCTTGTTTGGGACAACAGAAGAGGTTAATTGCTGAGCTTTGTTCTACTCTGCCATCAGTGTCAGAAGGTGGTCCCAGGTACATTTAATGCACCAGGTATAGACATAGCTTGTATGGTTTCACAATAACTGCTGATCGTCATCTGTCAAGAGATTTTTCCAGGACTCTTGTCTGCTAATGGGCAAATAGGATGTAAAGAGGAAACTGCCCAGAGCCTTCACCTCTGCAAGGCGGAAAGGGAAATCTTTTCTAGCAGTGTCCTTCAAACAGAAGTCTTAGACAGCTTGCGGAAGCCAAAAGCACGGGGCAGCACAGCTGTGGGCACACGGCAGAGGAGAAACCATTCAGGACAGTAATGTGTGAAAGACCAGGAGCTGACATCACACTTCGTGATACGCATCACTGCCTTGTGCCCTTTCGAGGGAAGGTAGGAAGCAAAAAAAAGAATAAACACAGAGTGAAGCGGCTTGGGCTGTGAGAAAGGAATAGTTTACCTACCAGTTAAAGATTATCTGAGAGTAAATACAGACTAGAAATCTAATAGAATTATTATTATTATTATTATTATTGTTAGAGGGAATGGCATAACCACCAACCCAGTCCATCCATGCAGTCTGCTGTCTGTACTTGTCCAGGAGGGAGCTCCTGTGTAAGGGCATTTCCCCTGCAGGTAGCTCTAAGCCCTAGTGAGGCAAAAGGAATTCTGAACCAGATCATCAGCTGATGCAATCAGCAGTGGTGATTTGCAGTCATGATAATATGGTTTTCTGTTTAGGCCATTTTCTTAATTAATATCATTGTCCTGGAGGCCCTATCCCACATCCCTGCTGGGAATGAAGGGCAGAACTCCCTTTTCAAGCTCTGCACCTTGCTCACTGCCGTCCCAGTGCTGTGCAGAGCTTGCAGCTTCTCAGGCAGACAGCAGCCCTGGATTCCTGCACATTCTCCCAGCATGAGCCGACTGCTGGGTCAGCTGCTCCTTGGAAAGTTCCACCGGCACCACAGCCTGCGCTCCCTCGCTGGCAGCCAAGGGTGGCAGCTGCCTAAGTGCCGACAGGCCATAAAACATGTCCAGGAGCAGTCCCAAAGCTGCTTGAGGCACTTCTTCCACAGCACTGGCCCCCCAAAACCGGCATTAGTGACAGCTATAGACTAGGCTGCCAGCAGTTCTTTTTTAGGTGTGACAGTAAACATTTGTGAAGACAGATGAAGAACAGCCTGCCCAATGAAAAGGGAGAGGAGGAGAAGGTACTTGCAAATCTGGAAGCTACCAGACCTGTTTGGGTTAGAGCTGGCACCTCCAGCAGGAATAATGTCACATGAGCAAAGGAGAACAGGACAGAGCAGCCAGGCTGTGGGTCACAGGGACCAGCAGCATGGCATACAGGCAGCAAGGATATCTGGCAGAGGAGACAAGTAGAAACAGTGAATTGTCAGCAGAGAATCGTACAGGAGAAAGTGGGGATACGTGAGAAAGAGGTAAAAAGGCGGTTGTGATTAACTGCTCTTAAACGACAAAACAATTATTGGTTTTAGAAGCTATAAAGTCCTGTGCCACTGCTTCCTCTAACGATTCACTCCATTGCTGCAGACTATTTGTATAGAACAGGGAACTGAAATGAGCCTCTTGAGTTAACAGGGCCAGTCCCCCGTTGTTTCACATGCCATATTGTTTACTTCAGTTCATAAACTGGTGGCAAAAGGTTTTCAGTTCTTTTTCTAGATTGGAAAGTTGTTACTGAACCTCCCTGTGCATTGTTTTGTACACATTTGGTCAGTGACAATGCTGTCCTACATTTGAATAGTGCTGCTGGTATTTGTCCATCTATTTGTAGACAGCAATCATATCTTTCAACCTTTCACTAGGTGAAGGAAGCTTCTCTCCTCCCCTCCTTTTCTATAGCTGCTCTTAGATTAATTTTTGTTGAAACTGGCTGGCTCCATAGTTGTATTTCCAGTGAATTCCCACTTGTGCATTAAACAGTAACATCAATACCTTCACATCTCAGTTAGATATGGCCACCCAAGGCTCATTTGTTTATGTCTTTTTTTTTCAGAGATGCATCATTTTGCCAGCTCACTATCCTCTTGTGATGCACTAATATGACCAGGTCTTTCTCCTCTACTATCAGTATCAGCTGGAATGCCTCCAATTTCCACTTATTTCTTCAGAATTATTTGTGCACCAGACTACGCTGAAGCTACAAGTGCCATCCCTGCTTTATGTATTAAGTAACTGGGTTTCCCTCTCATGGAATAAACCTTGTTTTGTGGCAGGATCCGTAAAGGCAGGTTTGCATGCACTTGCACCATCTTAAAGCTGTCCAGTTCATCTTCTTAAAAATTATGTCCCTAATACAGTTCCATGTTTCTTACTTTGGTTGACTGACTTAATGCTTATGTTGTATCTTATGACTTTTCTTAGAGTAGCTATTTTACATTTTTAGTTTCAAGTGCATTCAAGTGCATTTCATGCACTTATTGCCAAGAAATCCTCCAGGAACATGATGGTTTTGTTCTCCCTAACAGAATCACAGAATGGTTGGGGTTGGAAGGGACCTCTGGAGATCGTCTAGTCCAACCCACCTGCTAAAGCAGGCTCACCCAGAGCAGATTGCACAGGAATGTGTCCAGGTGAGTGCTGAATGTCTCCAGAGAAGGAGACTCCACAACTTCTCTGGGCAGCCTGTTCCAGTGCTCTGGCACCCTCAAAGTAAAGAAATTTGTCCTCATGTTTAGATGGAACCTCCTGTGCTTCAGTCTGTGCCTGTTGCCCCTCATTCTATTGTTGGGCACCACTGAAAAGAATCTAGTTCCATCCTCTTGACACCCACCCTTGAGATACTTATAAGCATAAGCAAGGTCCCCTCTCAGCCTTCTCTTCTCCAGGCTCAACAGACCCAGCTCTCTCAGTCTCTCCTCATAAGAAAGATGCTCCAGACCCCTCATCATCTTCATAGACCTCTGCCAGACTCCCTCCAATAACTCCTTGTCCTTCTTAAACTGGGGAGCCCAGAACTGGACACTCTCTTTTCAGACTGGGAGAACCTTCTCATTATTTATAGCTTCTCCTTGCAAGGAGTGCTGTGCATGTCATGACCATGTACTTTTCCCTCAGCCTTTCTAAAATAAAAATCTTGCCATCTATGGATCCTTTTTGTTTCTTGCTTTTATGCTTGTTTTCGTCCTTTTCTGATGAATTTCTGGCCAAAGATTTGTTGTGTCATGTTGCCATGTGCACCACAGCTACTGAGCTATATCAATTCAGCTTTATTTTGGTAAGGGGTAGTGCAAAATTCCACTATCCTTTATCTGCTTCACTAGGTATGAGTTAAAAGATTCATTAGGAATCACAATAAGCCAAATATAAATGCACAGTAGTTCAACTGATTTCAGTTAAAAGGACATTGCTGTAACTAAGAACAAAATGGAATTTTCCTTTTTTGCATTCTTTATTTTATTTTCCCCTGTATTTGTTTCTCCAGTTCTCCATATTCCAGTCCTTCCTAATTTCTGCAGAATTATTCATGTCCTCTGTTGATGTTTGATCCTGCTGTGTATCTGCCTGCTGAGCATATCAATGTCTGCTGTTCTTTCAGCTCAATCATTACCGAGTTGATATTTTAATACAACCCTAATTTAAAAATCATCTATTCTTTCTCACTGAAGGCTCCCCAGACACTAATTTTCTTTTGCTTCGTCTTTTGTCTCACCCTTCACTCTTACTGTATCTGTTTTTATGAGGCTGAATTCTTATGGTACTCCTTTCATATACGTATCAGTATGGTATCCTTCATACACACATCAAACATTTTTAGCACCCAGACACTGCAAATGATTGTTTGGGTGAAACAAAAATAGTCAGTATGTGCTCTTGCATGCAAGTTTAAAATGAAAGGAATAGACATCTGCAGTTACAGATCTGGAACCATATAGTCAGTTGGCATTAATACTAGCATTTCAGTCTTGCTTATTTTATTTGAGCTTTTTCCTCAATAACCGCTGGACAGTGCTGGAGGAAACAATGTGTGTTTCCCTGACCCTGAGGCAGGTAGAGCTGGTTTGGCTCCATAAGGTTATTTGAACGCAAGGTTAGTTATATATGGCCCAGGAGCCTGTTCACAAGGTATATAATTCCAGCATCCTGCTCTAGGCATGTCCCTGAACTCATAACCCACGGGGAGCCACATGGCACAGAAGGTTGGTGGCAGCTGGATCCAGCATGTGAAGATCCAGCTGCTTTTCTACTCCTTTGTGTTGGCTGGACTGAGGTTTAGAGTTGATCCCTTCCTTGGTCAAATGGTTTAAACTACAGTTACGCATCCTTTCAGTCTGTAGAAAAATGGATTCACACCCCAGTTCCAACATGTTCATTTACTTTATTTAGCTGCAGCCAGTTGAATACTTTGCACTAGAAAGGACAGTTTAAAATGCATATACTCAATGTACATTATGAGTTAGCTGCAACTTGGAAAAAAACCCAACACAATGATTGAACCCATCATTGTGAACAGCTTATGACAGAACAATCAAGTAGAGGCCCACCAATGTATCTGAAGAGGATAGAGAATAATGCTGGAAACATTCTAATGTCATTAAATACCATCTTGTCTGGGGAAAAAAAAAAAAGGGGAAAGCATACAGCAGACCTGAAGAATTTTCAGGGGAAAAAAATTACCAAGAGCAGTGACTAGTGGTTGATTTTATCATAATCTGCATATAGAGAAACAATTTTTAAATTATGATGATGTAAACTTCAGAAAGAAGACCTGTGACTGTGTAAATTCATCATGTAAGATGATTAATTATGCAGGACTTTGTAATACAACAAGAGCGACTCAAACAGGAATTCCCACTTTGTGCAACCTGTAGTCTTTGGAATGCCTGGCTGCTTGATGTTATCAAATCTTCATGAGGAAACCATACAAGATTTAATCAGACAAGTAAAGCACTAGCTGTTCACAAATAATTATCTGTTTATGTGCAGGGTTAAACACCAGGACTGTCAATTCTTTTATACTTCATAGGGCAGGCTGATAATCAGGTGGGGTGAAATAATTTCCCTCCACATTGCACTACTAGAAAATGACATGCACTGGTGAAGTTTACAACTTCCTCAGCACCATTTGCAGGAAACACAAAGGAAGTGGAAAGCAGGAGATGGAGTGACCATTAACCTAGTCTGGTCTAGCTATTCCAGCATCTTTACATAATTACAATGTATATCATTTATATATAACTTGTTATGCTTGATTCATTTCCTCTTACTATGCCCAAATTAGCTGTTTGTCACTCTTTTTCATCCAGAAAGGTGTATATAGAAACAACTTGACTCTGCATCCAAGGGTAAGCATCTTTCCTTAGTGTTCCTACTATTAATTTTCTAGTCTATAAGTTAAAATTGCCTAAAATGACAGCACTGGAATCCCCTGAAGCACCAACTGTATCCACTTAAATATCTCCTGGCACCTATTGGATATTCGTGCCTGTATCTCCTGTCACATTTTCTCCAGATTCATCCATGTTCCTGTTGTGTCCTTCCCCATTCTGTCCAAATAGGTTTTGCTGTAAGAACCAAAGCACTCATATTTCTTTTCTGCTAAGCCAAGGTTTTCATGGTCTCATGTGAATACATCTCTTTCTCCCCAAAAGTTCTGTCTTTGACAGCAATCAGCTTACTAATAGACCCTCTCATTTATCCAATCTGTCTTTCCATACACGCACAACACATTCTTCACCATACTAATGAACATGGTGTTGTTATTTGATCTTACCTTTGCTAGGCAGGCTTAATCTCAGTGACGCTTCCCTCTCACCACACTGCCCAGTGCTGCCCTATAGCACTGATATCCTGGATGGAGGCCAAACAGGGCAAACTGCTCATCCACATGATTCTCAGCTCTAACAAAACAATAGACAAATGTGCAATACTGCCCTGTTTCTGAATGCTCTATCATAAGGCCACAATCCCTGGTCAGGCTTCTTTAATGATGGGACCATTCCCATCTTTGGCTCCTAAAATATCCAAATGGGAAGTTCTAATTATGTTAGAGTTTTGGAAGACGCTTTGCAGGCAGCATTTTAGCCCAGAATTCATCCTGCTGGTGTCAATAGCAGAATCCTAACTGCAAAAGAAGGAAGTTGATCTTTCAGCTCAAGGAGCTGAAAACTGAGATTCAAACTTCTACTCTCTGCATGGTAAGAGGAGGACAATTAGGTTACTCCATGACTCCTGGGGGTTTATTCTCTTCTAAGCAGTTTATATTCAGATATGATCTTACTGGGTTCTCAGTAAGGATCCATAAATCCTTTCTTTGGAGACTGTTTAAAGGGTGTTGCCTTTAAAACAGTGAGTACGTATGGTCACCTGGATGCCGTTAAATTCTGTACAATAATAGCCAAAAATCATTAATTATAAAATCAAAGTCCTGCTTGAAGAATGATTTATACTTTGAGCTTCAAATGGATTTGTACCAATTATATTTTCCATAATTACTTTTTATGCAATATCCAAGTATTGTAAAATATATATATTTGGATTGCTAGACTTAAGATATGGCACTCAGTTCTGGGTGAGAGCTACTTCTAGTTAATACCTTTCTGGAAGTGCTACTAATCCTTCAGCAATATTTCATTCTCCTTAAGGTGCAACTTAGCCTGGGTAATGGCTAGCTCTTGCCGCTGGTCAATCCTGAGCAATCTTTATAGGACACTCAATATTGCTCCCTTCTTCAGTCCCAGTTTCTTGTCTATTGGGGGACAAACAAGAGTCAAAATAATCCTAGACACTACAGAGTTTACATGGCACTGAAAATCCCATTTTCCTAACAACCACTAATGCCAGACACCTGTTTCAATGATATTGATTCTTTCTCTTCAGCACCTGAAGCTCTATGAGGACACACAGAAGTTGTTTTCCTGGAGAAAAATCATCTTTCTCTGTGTAAGAAACATTCACTTCAGGGCCCAGCTATGGGATTCCAAACCATTTGGCAGAGGTTACAGATAAATACTCCTTGACCTAGGGTAAGACAAATGATACAGAACATTTCATTTTTAAATTCTCTGTCAGAGGCATAATCTACCTAAGTAAACAGAAGGAGCTGGGCATAGCATTTTTTCATTCCTGCTGCTGGGTGCCTTCCAGTGAGATATCCTGAGATATCATAGTATCAAGGCTAATGCAACTGTTATGAGCTTAATAAACAGGGAACTTTTTTTCCTAATTTTTGTGCTCTTACTAGTCTTTATGAAAAGAGAACAGTAACAGCTCTTTTTCAAAAGCAGTGCAACTCAAGGTTCATGTTTCTTCTTTTTTTATTATTTCATGTCACATCTAAACAACTACTTTTCTTTAATTCTTGAAGTGGAACCAGTATTTGCTGCTTAGAACATAAAAAATACTCACTTCAGACAGTAGTAAGAAAGTTCCACCAAGAGAAGAGATCCTAAGAAATGTGCATCTACTTTGAAAGATGGAATATAGCAATGAAATGTTACGGACAGTTGAACTGAATTACAAATACAGCTTTTGTTCCTTTCATTTGAATAATTTTTTCTCTAGCTGGATGTCTTAGACAAGTACTGAAGCTTCCATACTTAAACCCTTTTTCCTGCACTGTCACTGTGGTTATCTCTCTGCTGACAACTGAGGAGACTTGTGCAGATTATAAAGTGTCTGAGCTGTACAGCCCTGCACTAAAGCAGGTCTTCACCTGACACTTGTCTCTACCTCAATAGCATCTATTTCAGGACCGGCATCCCACCCCACACCCTGTTTGACCATTCCACCCAAGTTTTCCTTTTAAGATCTGCTGTCACAGCAAGGAGTTCCTGCATTCCCTAATGGTAGTGAAAGATGCCCAACTCAGTAGCAATATCCAAGTTCAGCAGAACAATTCTACCCTCACAGTTCACCTCTCGAGGTCCTACCTTTGACACTTGTAGAGGTCTTTTCTGCTCTGAACCCCCTTGCAGCCGGAAGCCCCAGGGGGCACCTCCAGACAGGGTGATGAGCATTTCTTCTTCAGCTCCCATGATTTCTGTGCTTTGGATATTTTGTCTTCCCAACTTCGAAACAAGACTTCAGTTCTTAACAGGCAATATCTTCTACTCCCATCTTCACAATTCACACAATTCTCCAGTCCCCTAAAAGGCCCTCTGCTCACTTTCTCCTTCAGGTTCACACAAACACAAGAGGGGAGTTGAGACTGTCAAGCCCAGCCTTCCCTGCTCTTCTGGACTCTCAGCTGCTGCTCTGCCTATGATTAGACATTTGATTCTGCTCTTGGTAAGGGGCCAGAGTTGTCCTACACACGTGTCACGTCAATCTCACCCTCTGTGCCCCCCCCACATACACCATGGATCTCTCACAGGAGCATGGCTGAAAATAGCACACCTCTTGTCTCTCCAGAGCTTTGTCTGACACTCTGGAAACATTTCAGTAAAAATTTGATTTCCACTTCCCATTCCAAATGCAAATCTTCGAATCACCCAGCACCCAGGATTCATTAGTGTGAGTTTCAGGCAAGGACATGTCACAGGCACAAACTTGTACAAGATCAGGTGATAGCACCTGACCCTGAGAAACTGAATAAAACCAGCTTCCAAGTGGTGTGGTCTCCACAGTGTTACTATACCCATAGTACTGTCTGCCCTGAAAACCACAGGCAGCCTATAGATGTAACGTGCTTGCAGCTCCCTAAAGCCACTCCCAATATTAGACTGTGGAACTAGAACAGCCAGGATTAGCTACACAGATGGGATCCAAACAGTTCTCTGTGGGGCACCACATACATAGACTCCCCAATGGCCAAGAGAATGGCTTTGCACCTGCGTCCTTCATTGTCTTCTTCAGGATGATGGCAGACAAGGCTTCGTGGCTATCCCAAGCCACCTTGACCTCTTGGAATTATAGGGGAAATAAAGTCCATGTTCTCTCTTCTGCTGCAGAGCTTGAAACGTAATTTTGTGTTAAGATCCTGAGGACAAACTTCTCTCTTCCTTATTCTGTGTGTGCTCAGGTCTCAGTGACTAACAAGTAGCTCACCAGTGTCTGTGATACCCTTGTACCATAACGAAGGATGCAGTTTTGCTATAATGCTATTGCTCAGCTGACTACTCCATTGCAAATATTGTAACACCACTCATCCAGCACCATTGCATGGTGGGTGCACACCAACACTAGGTAGTGAACAACTCTTGCACCACTGTCGCATTTCTGTGCAAAACTGGCCCTGGGTCCTCCTGCGCTGCAGTGTTTCACAGGCTGCTGCTGGGACATGGCACATGGTGTGAACGGTGGGGTTGTCATATGCAGGGACAGGAGTTGGAGTCGATGATCCCTGTGGGTCCCTTCCAACTACTCGGGCCATTCTATGATTCTCTGTCACAGCCAAGCGCACCATGGCCAGTGCAGGCCCAGGCACCGCAGCGCAGCCAGGCCCTCAGCCCCCCGCTGAGCTGCTCTGGCGGTGAGACACTGGTTCTGGGACCGTGCAAGCAACGTGTGAAAACGGCCCCGCAGCGGCCCCGTGAGAGCTCTGCCACCCCGCTCGGGGCTCGCCTGGACCCAGCACAAGTGCACGGCGCCTGTCGGGCAAGCGCAGCTCCAGCCTGTGCGCCCTGCCGCCGGGCGCTGCCGGAGCAGCGCTGACCGCAGGCCGGCCCAGGACCGGGCCCAGGACCGGGCCCAGCTCCGCCGGCACGTCGGGTCGGGTCGGGTCGGGTCGCTCCCCTCCCGCCGCCTCCGGCCAACCGCCCAGCCACGCGGCGGAGGGCGAGCCCTCCAGCACGAGCCCGTGTGGCCCGGCAGGGCAGAGTCCAGCGTGCGCCCCCGGAATGACGTCAGCGCTCGCGGCGCGCTCCCCTCCCGCCTCACGGCGCCTGCGCCACATCCGGGTCCTGCCGGGCGGGGCGCGGCGGCGGCCGGGGGTTGGCGGGGAGTGCGGACGTGGCAGGCCGCGGGCGGGGGAGCGGCTTCCGGGGAGCGGCGGGGCCGGGAACCGGAAGCGGGCCCGGCAGGAGCGGCGGGCAGCGGCGGTGAGTGAGGCCGCGGAGCGGATCATGGGGGGATGTCGGGCCTGCCGGCGACGGCTGCGCAGGTGCCCGGTGCGGCCGGGTGGCCGGTACCGCGCCCAGAGGCTCGGCCGGGACCCGAGGTTGTGGCGCTGCCGCCTTCCCCGCCACGGAGCTGGGGCCTGGCCGCGCCCGGCCTCTGCTGGGGCCCGGGTCTGACCCGGTAACGTGTCGCGCTCGCTGCCGGCGGCCGGGCCAGGCCCCGCGGGTGCCGGCCTGCCAGGCCGGGACGTCTGGACCTGGTTCTCCAGGGCATGGGCTGCCCCGAGGGGAGCCGTCGGTATCCCAGCGTGGTGCGGGGAGTCCTGGGCGCAATGAGCCGGGGCCGTCGCTCCCTCCTGGAAAGCCGAGCGGTTTATATCGGCCCGAGTGCGCTGTGAGGCACATACCCCTCGGCGACGTCCCTGATCTCTTGTAATCCGCGGATCCTTCCTCCGGTGTTTGTGTTGTGCTGTTCAAGTTTCCATTCATTCGAGGCTTGTACAGGGCGATCACCCTGTGCGGAGACCCAGTGACTGAGTTTGGTTTGATTTGATAGTAAAACTGAGCAATTGTCTGCCTGTGGCTTTGAAGAAGGAAGGGAATGGATATGGCATGACCAAAATACAAATGTAGTTTTGACAGAGTAGTTATGAGTAATGGACTCTTGCTTTCCATGTAGATGGTGCTTTCAACATGTTTGTTTTATATTGTTGGAGTTTGCTTTCAATCGTTCTGAGCAATGCTCTTTGGAGTAGAATGAAGTTTAGTTTCACTTATTTTTGTTCTTGGGATGTACCTGAGTATTTTTCAGTATGTGCGTGTGGTGTCTTAGCTCTGAAATTGTTATCAGAGAGACTTTGCAAAACCATCCAAACTGGGCCTCCTTGGTCACTGTCACACTGTAGTTGAAGTTCTGCTTAAACTTACTGGCTGATGTGGTTTCTGAAACACAGGTGAATTGCTTACACCCACATCAGAGGTTATCCACCCGAGTTAACATTTGTACAGTCATGTTAAAATACAGATTTTTCAGTTTAGTGCTCAGTGTTGATAGTTGTTGTGATAGTTCCATAAAAATATTTCTAGGTCCTTTCCTATTACAGAGTTCCTTAGCTTTACTGAATGCTGGAGGAGAGGATGTTGGAGAAAAAATGCCATCTGTCATTTAACATGGAATTTCTTTTTGTTGTTATTGTTTACAAGCAGTGTAAAATCACACCACTGTTTATTAATGTGAAGTTGTCCCAAGTAAGTTTAGAGAACGTTGACTTTAGCCTTTCCTTATCCCCCTCTACTCTTCAACCCCTGTTCTTGCAGAGCAGGTGTTCTGGTTATGGGGTGGATAGAAATACATGCTGCCTAGTACTCCAGAGCCTTTGTCTTTAGAGGAGTTTTACCTTCAATCATGTATATACACTGTGGAAGCATAAGCATTTCTATCTGGTTTTATGTGGAAAAGAGTCTTGCTTCTGGAACTACCCTTTTTTGCTTGAAGCTGTACTGCTCAGGATTCTTTATTGCTGTAGACAGACTGTGAAGTGGACGTTGATATAAGGAATATTTCTTCTTAATATGCGGCGACATTCACTCTAGGATCTAATTTCATGGCTGAAAGCTGAGTTATAGCAGTGAACGGATGCCTAAAGGTTTATTTATTTAGTGAATCGTTTGATGCTTATACCTATTTGACTGTTTTCTCCTTCTACAGTAGGGACTATATTTTCTTCCTGTAACACCTATTATCAGGAGGGTCAAAAATCCAAGAAAGAACTGATAGTTGGCTAAGGAAGGGCAAGGTACAAAGAGTGACTAGAAGTGTTCAACAACAAGGTTTCCACAGAGGACAGAAGGTGGATGTTTCTTGTTCTTTAGTTTTGAAAAGCTTTAGTAACAATGAATTGTGAAGATAGAACTTGTTCTTATGTTCAGCAAGATTCACTGTTAACACAGAAAGCACTAATAGACAGTATAAACTGGGCAGTATGCCTTATGAAAAGCTAATTCTGAGCTTTTTTGTTTCTTGCAAGTGATGGAAATTGCGTAATGCATATTTGTGTAGAGGAAGTCAGAGTACAGAAATTCTGGATGAAAGATGGTCAGTGTTACAATGTATGCGGAGAAATCTTATTTAGCATTATAACATGCTTTTTAGTCTTATTCTGTATATTCCTATTCATCCATTCTTCCTTCTGGCCTCTTCTCTAAACTTTAAACTACTCCTGTAATTTTTCCTAATCGATTATACTTGTGCAAAGTTCACAGAAATGAGTCAGATGACTTCACACGTTGTAACATGTATGTGGAGGTAGCTAAGGAAGAGAGAAATCCGTCACTTATTTTGTCAGTGTTATGTTTTCAGTGACTTTTGCCTCCACAGGGTTGCTGCCCAGAAGCGATTCCCATAACTGAGTGTTTTTGAAGCTTTTCTTAGAGCATTTTTACAAAGATAGACATGTAAATCAGTCCCACTAGGAGACTTCAGTCACATTTTATACTCTTTGTTGACTTATGTAAAAACCTGGTGGTGGTTACAGGGGTTGGAATTAGTGGTAGGTTTAAGGTTAGGTTAAGACTAAGCTTTTTGCACTCAGTTTTTAACTACTTTCA
This sequence comes from Pampusana beccarii, assembly GCA_013399365.1. Lineage (NCBI taxonomy): Eukaryota > Metazoa > Chordata > Aves > Columbiformes > Columbidae > Pampusana > Pampusana beccarii. The sequence continues at coordinate 145,090 of VWYH01009474.1, forward strand.
CTCTCTTGTAACTTGTATGTTGTATTGGACCTTGCCCAAGATGGTGAATCAGCCTGACAAAACAGGGTTTAATGTGGCACTTCTTTAGAACAACATAGAAGTGATCACACCTTAGATGTGAACTGTAATTTTTAGGTCCTGAAACCTGAAAGACCTCTTCAGAACAGCCCAGGGAAGACTGGGCTGCAAAACACTGCCCCAGTACCTGTTGTATCAAGAAGTTCTAGCAGTTAATATATCCTTTCTTCTCCTGGTAGTGTCTTCAGTGAAAATATTGTGGCTTCTGGACTTTCAGTGGTATTTAGTTATAAAGTTTCATTTCGAAAACTGTGTGTCTTTTACCTCTCACGAACAGTTAAAACAGGTCATTCTAGTGTGGCTCAAAATGCATATATGAAGAAAGTATTACCTATGGTTTGACAAGTTGAGAATCTGCCCAGGTGGAAATACAGAGTGCCACAAAAATACGGCTGAATTGGAGAGTCAGTTCCAGTAGCACCATTTGAATTGATTTGGACAAATGTATGGGAGGCATCCTGTTATAATGGCCTAGGCAGTTCCAGATCTGTCTCTGACTTCCAGGATGTAAGCTGCTTTTCCAGGATTTTCTGTAGAAAAACAAAGCAGAAGTTTTTAATACCTGAAGAGACCCAAGTGTTCCATGAGTGCTTGTGGAGGACCTAGTCAAGCAGTCGGTAAAATTAAAGCAAGGACATCTGGCTTTCAGAAGAGTGTTCTTAGCCTCAGAGTCTAGGTCTTTATAAGAATGGCATAATTTTGCTACTTCTCCAGAAAGTTGCAGAGCAGAAGCATTAAAAGCACTGTAGGTAACATTCTGAATTGGTCTCTGAGCATGCCGATTGTCCCCTTCCACTTTTTGGAATTGGTTTTGATTTCTGTGTTCAGAAATTAAGTAGACATATTTCCTTCAGTTTCAGCATAATATAGGAGACAATGTTGTTGTCGTTTCTTTAAGGATCAGTCTCCCCAGAAGATGAAACAAACAAGCCTTTTATTTCTCTAGGACCAGTAAAAAAGATGCTAGCATTGTGCTGAAGGAAAGTAATTTTGCTGCATGCGTTTTCTTTAGAAACCCAGCAAGAACTGATGAGATCAAGCTTTTCAGTTTCAAAAGGGAATTCAACAGTGAATGCAGACCATAAAAATGATGAATATGCAGTTTTCAGTGATTTGGGAGATTTGCTGATTGAAACAAGCTCATATGAATCACTAAGGGTTTTTTTAAAAAAAACAGCCCATATAAACTGTGCTATTTTCTACTTGCTTTGGATACTAAGGAATCTGGATACTATTGCAAAAGTTAAAAGATTTTTCCCCTCCCGTATTACTGTGTATTTTTCTCACAAGTTTGTTGCTGATGAACACTGGTTGTCTGTCTTGTATAACAGTGTTCCAGTATGAATTTTAACTAATTTTTTTGACCAAAACTTCCATGGTCAAATGCCTTTATACAGAGGAATAGAAAACATCATAGAGTGACTGCTTCATACTTTGCAAGAAAATTGTTATTTATAGTAATGATCACTTGCTGTCATAGTATTTTCCCAATAGCGGGAGTCCTGCTATTTGAGCTTTGTGTATTGTAACTGCTGAGTAGTAATAGAATGTTCAGCAGCATGTTTTAGTATTATATTTGGCTTCATTTTGGTAGTGTGTTGCTGCATGCAAAGGAATATTCTCCGCATTTTTATCTAGTGAAACAGCCTATTTTCTCAATTTCTCCCTATCAGGTGTATATATTTCATTATTTCTGTGATTATTATTTTTTTCTTCTTTTTTCTGCATGTCAGAAGACAGAGTGCATAAAATACTCCCTTCCCTTCCCCCATATCTCTTCAAGTGACCAGGTTCTAATTTACGTATGTGTTTTTTGAGTGGAGACAAAATGAATGCTGTTTGATACAAATGACTTGTATGGGGGAGAAGAACAATGGGCTCATTCTGGGACAACTGTCTTCCACCTTCTCAAAGGTGGATGCTGTTGGCCCTGCCCCTTGTGGTATTCCGCATCAGTGATGAGCAAGCGTGCCACTAGCCTTACATTTGGAGCAAGTTAAGCAACCAAAATAATGAAGCAACCTTGTCCTCGGCTTCAGCGCCATTGTATCTACTTTTCTGTCAGTTGTGACACTGAGTTAGAACCATCTCCTTTGTGTAGCTACTTTTTCTATAGAAAGTGTAGGAAATTATCTCAAAAATCTTTTCCTCTGTAAGACTTGCGTTAAATGAGCTTATCTCTTGGTTTTAGTATTATTGCAGAGAGCGCAACAAGCTGACAGATATTACCTGTTCAAGCGAGAAATACTGGTATTCACATGAGAGAGGAGAGGGAAGACTGAAAAGATCATCGGGTAAGGTCACTTACTAAGTATACACTCGCAAGGGTCATGCTTGGGTGTTTGCCCCATCATGCTTTTAAAAAAAAAGCGGGGGATGGGGAAAAAAAAGCATGAAAGATTGGTCTTCTCCTGCCCTGTAGTAATTCCTTGTTCAAAGATCTACTCAAGGATTTCTGTAGGTGTAACTTGTGAAGAGTGTCTTAATGGTTATAGCCCAGGAGGTGTCATGGTATCCTGCAGGATGCTGCTCCTTTGCCTGCAGCTTTTCCTGGAGGAAGGACCTGTTAGTAAGAGCAGTGAGTAGAAGCCAAGTTCCTCCTGCGCAATCCAATAAGCAATAGTCAGGGCCAGGAGGAAGACGAAGCAGCTCTCCTTCCTTGGCAGAAGCCCTGCCCGACTGTTCCATGATGTGCGGGTAGAGGAGTCTTCTCACTGTGTTGTCCCTTCCCTTTACTCCCGCTTTGCAGGAGAAATTCTCTTGCTTTACTGTTTTCACTGATGGGAGCTGGTTGGCGTAGGTCTGTAGTTGCAATGTGGTGATGCTGGTTGCCTGCCTGGAGAGGAAGAGGTTAATCTGCAGGGGAACTTGGGAAGGGAGCAGGTCCCAAAGTCCAAATTTCCTGGCCCCATGGCTGGTCAGGTTAGACTGTTCTGCAGAACTAAGTCAAAGGTGGTGTTGGAAACCACAGTCTTTAGCAAGGACTCTCTTGCTGTCGTGTTTATCATGTGTAATCATGTTTAAAAGCACTGCAGGCTAATCAAAAATTCTGTCAGGTTCTAAGCTGTTGCAATTGACATTAGATGTTACTTTCAAGACCAAATTACCTTTAAATATTTTAAGATAACTTTTTTCCTAAACAAAAGCCCAATCATTACCTTCATACAACTTGAAGAATAGAAATATAAAACTTCATTTATTTCCTTTCATATAAAGTTTAAGATCTAATTTCACAGTAACCATTAACATTCTTAGTATTGACATTTGTCATGTTTGCTACCTGTAGGAGGTTAAATGTAGTATGTATGTATTTATTATGCTAGCTTTCTTCTGTAAACGATAGATTGCTGTGTTGCAATATATGTATTTTCCCTTTATGGGTTATATATATTTGGATCTGAAGATTATTTCTTTCTGTGTGGATGGTTCTTATGGAGCTGTACAACTGTTGTGTAACTTGTTGAAATAATTCTTTGAAACCATATTTTTGGTATTGTGAAGAACCAACTTAGCATTGCTTGGCACACTCAAATCAATGTATAGGCAAAACAGCTGGTGTTTGTTATCCGCTTGAGTTAAGCTGTAGATTCCTTATTGGGATTTGCCTCAACTGGCTGATGGCTGTTGCAGCTGTATGTCTCCTCTGTGCTAAGATTTACTATGTATCTTTAATGCACAAGTTCGTCGTAGGGTTTGGAGAAAAATATGAGGGCAAAATGAGTTATTTGCCTCACCTTAACTTTGCATTTTTATATAAACGATATAAAATTTTATTTTAATAGAAAATTGCTCTAAACACACATTTCTTTACAGCGTTAGTGTAGATAGTCTTAGCTGAAGACTGGGTAACAGTGACATACGGAGTGTCCAATGGAAGACAGGGGATGCAAAATATCCTTGAGCAATAGACCATGAGGGAATCTCCTGCCCATGAAGGCTTCTCCTTGCCTGTCCACAGCTCAAGGGCTCTGTGGGTTATCTACCTGCTTGGTACCATGGTGCTGTAATAATCGCCTGCTTGGTTTGGGCTCTCCTAGTGCCTTTTCTGTTTTGATAGTGAGTCAATGGCTTTATACAGTTAGTTAGAGGAACTGGGAATCTGTACGTTAAGCAAGATGTCTTGCACAACTTCGCTAAGAAACATCTCTCCTGTCTCTGATGCTCTGTTTCAGGTCTTTCCCTTTTGTATAACTCCTTTAGTGATGTCTTTGCCTGGAATGCTTTTCTACTTTGAACATCTTTCTTAGATGAACATGCTGCTTTTGGAATATCTTCGTTTTCTGAAATTTATGTACATAACAAGGACTTTAAATAATCTATTGTTAAAAAACAAACAAGCCAAAAAGTCTGTATTGGTCCTGTTCTGCATTCTATCAAACACTTCAAGAAGCAGCTTTGTGGATGGTGGAGTGTGTGTTGCTTGTACTGAGGAAGCATGATCGTATAGACCAGCACAGAGATGAAAACTGGACTTGTTTAGTGTTATTGAAGTGGTGTTATGTTAAGGAATCTCTCATCTTGTAATGAGATCTGTTTTCTGTTGGTCTGATGTTCTCTGAGGTAGAAGTAGTTTGTGAGGTGTCTCAGGAAGCTTGATAATCATCTGCAATGGAGTGGCAAATTATGGTATATTTTTCCTAAGAAGATGATCGCAAGACTAACCAAGATGAAGCAGCAAACAAGTTGATTAGAAAACATAGTTTTTGATAATACTGTTTTCTGACTAGCTCTTGTAAAGCATTTATCTTACTTGAAAAAATTGCTGTGCAAGAGTAAATAACCATTAATGTTTTACTTTCCCTAGTATCTCTGGAGCTCTTATTTCTGTGAAAACAGTAGAGAAGTTGGCCAGTTTGGTTTTATGTCTACTAAAAGCCATTTTCCCCCCTCTTTTTGCAGGTGAGATTAGTTTGGGGATGTGAATAAAATGAGTGTAAACCAGCAAGCTCACGCAGGGCCTCCTTATGGGCAACCTCAGCCTGGATATCAGGGATACCAGCAGCCTGCCTACGGAGGACAGCCATTGCCAGGGGTTCCTCAGTCGCAGTATGGAGCTTATAATGGGCCGATGCCAGGATATCAACAGCCAGTCCCTCCACAAGGTACTTCTCAGTCAAAACCTAATGATTGATAACCTGTGAATTGTTGCGCGCATGGATTTTTTTCTGTATACTTCCTATTGTTAGTCTTTATTTTGTAGTAGAAATTATCTTTTCTTCTGTATGTAGCTTACATGATGTTAAAAATCAAGTTCTTCCTGTACTTTCTGAGGTTATTATTCTACCACTTGTCCATTTTAGTAGGGCTTACTCTTCTTGTAATAGCTCATAAAATTAACATGTTGAGAAGCACAGCCTGCTTTTTTTCTGTGTCCCTGCCCCCACAGTACTGAAGCACATGACCGGGACAGTCTTCCTGATGAGGTTATGTTGAGGGGCAACAGTTAGGGACTGTAGCAGATTTATAACTGAGACTGCCTAACATTATTATGTAGAAAGTTCTGCTCTCCTTCCTGAAAGATGAGGACCTACAATTCTAGGCAGAAAGTGTATTTGGAGCTGTTTTCTCTAATGCCTTTAAAATCAATAGAGAGCTTGTGGACATGTGGGCAAGCTAATGTGTTCCAGAATTTCCCTGGTTCTGCAGGATCATATCACTTGTTGGTTTTGTTTGTTAGAAAAAGAAAAAGCTGCTTTTTTCTGTTTTCAAAACAAGGGCTAACTTAAAATTATTAAAGAACTGTAGGAGTCTTTGTTTCAAAGTACATGAATTGCTTTAGGAGATTAATAGTGACTTTGACATCTGAAATGTAGAGGAGAAAATACTATTGCTGTCAGTAGAAGTATTTCTGCCTTTCAGAATCATGTGGATGAATTCAGTTCTGCTGAGATAAGCACAACACAAACTTTCACTCTGAAATGTTTGTTTAGATTTCAGATTGGTATTCTGAGGGATGAGGAATATGCTAATCATGCTAATGGTCTCTGTATTATTCTCCCCTCCAAATACATCTTTAATTTTTTGGAGCTTCTTGAATTTTAAACTGAACTCAACAAGAAGGGTAGAAGAAGCAAAGTATTTGTAGTTGTCTTGAAACTAACAGAAGTGGGAGACTGAAATCTGGGAGCTGAATTATTGCCCTGTTGGCTTTTTTGTCTGGAGTTATCAGGGTGGTGGAGTAGAAGAGTTAGTGTGGTGTGGTAAACAATGGGTTATTCAGTTGCTCCATTTTCCTTTTCTTAATCTTCTCTTCCCCTCCTCTAAATAATCTCTTTCAACAGCACTTTTAATTTGTGAGTTTTGAACTAATTTCACAGAGGGTTTAAATTGCTATAAAAGTAATGAAAAGCAGCAATGGGCAGAGGAAAGGAACGCTGCTCCCTGGGAAGAGGGCAGAGCTCTGCCATGGAGCGCTCTCTTGGGCTGCTCGGTGTAGCCATCGACCAACAAGAGTTGCCTGTCCCATGGAAGGAATGGGGAGAAATTGGACTTGCTTCAGTTAGGGAGAGGAGATTCAAGAAGGACAAAGATTACTACAGATTTGTTCAACAAGTTTAATCAGTGCAGCTATTTATAGAAAACAGGTTTTGGCTGATAACAGTGTGAAGAATGTTTAGGATCTTCGTGAAAAGAAGCTGATGAGCATCAGATACTTCAAGAATTATTTACAAGTCTGAAAGGCATTTTCTGTTAAGGGAATTAATTTTTTCCTTCTGAGTTATTTCTGATTTGCCTTTTTTAACTTCAGAACGAAAGAAATGTGGTTCATAACAGCTCGGTAAGGACATACCTAGGAAGCTTGCTAGCCTGCATATAAACTTGTGCAGATTAAAAATGCAGATTTTGTTTGTGCTAGTAATGATTGTAAAGTAGTGTGACACTGAGGGCCGCAAGGTGGTCTCATTTGGACAACAAAAGTGTATTGCACTACTCTTAAGTAGTATCTCATGTACTGTATTGATATATCAGGGAAAGGCCACCCATTTGTGGAGATTTCTGTCTTTTCTTATGAGACCATCCTTCCTAGACTTTGAGATCTTAATACAGTCTGCTGTTGTCAAGTCGTGCATTTTGGACCTGTTACTGTAAATCCAGAAGGAAGGAATGTAAAATTCCAAGCAGTAGCACAACAGCCAGAAGCTGACCTGTCAGTAGCTGCTGAATATGGCATCCAGGTGGAAATAAACAGGCAAACAAGCAAGGCATTATCAAAGAGAGCAGATAGGTGATAGTGAAGACAGTGACCGTTATCCTTTCTACCCCCGTCTCCAACGCATTCTGTTTATTGCTTGTCTTTGTAGCAAGATCCGTTGTAGCTGCATAATGTAGAGGAGAGAGAATTAATTTCAGAGGCCCTGAGTGATTGGAATTTAGTGAACACTGAGGGGTAGAAGGAAAACTGTCAATGTTATTCTGTCATCTCAAAGTAGTTGTCTTAGGGATTTATTTTTAACAATAAAATTGCTGGAGGATTGAGTGGAGAAGTGTTGGGAGCAGGTGCCATCCTCAGTCAAGGAGCCTTTTGCATCTGGTTTAAGTGGCAAGCCCTAGCTCTAACTAATGGAAGTATAGGAATGCTGTGCCAGTGATGCTCCTCTTGCTGGGGACCAGGAACGAAGTACTGTGCTGCCAGCTGAAAATAGCTGCTTCTTGTTATGAGCATGTTGAAAGAACCAGGACGATGTTGCACCAGTCTATCAGTTTCCTGCTGATGAGATCATGCAGTTGAAAGTGCAAACACAATTATCTGAATACCAGTAACAATTAGACTGCTGCTGGATTGTTTTACATAGACTCAGTTTGGGATACTATTACCACTTGTATTAACATTAATATATTAACTATGTTGGTAATATACGTTGTGCGAGATGGAACAGTGAGAGGGAGTATAGCTTAAGGAATAATGTGGTAAGTGTGACGTGGATTTTATGTATATGAAATTTTCTGCACTAGGTACTGTTCTCAGCCTTGGAAACACTGTCTCTTGGTGCTTTTTCTCAGGCTTGATTTACTGGTGTATTCTGTCTTTCCAGGTTACTTTCCTTCCTTGGGGTTCCCTTCAAAGGGCTCTCCTGTATCTCTCAACTCTGATACTTCTTCTCTTGCACCCAATTTCATAGGTAAATGGTGTCCTTTCTGTGGGAATATTTGTGCTGTCCTGCTTCTTCTGTGCCAAGTTCCCATTTAATATGGATATTTATCTCAAAGATGTGGGTACCTGATTATTCAGGCGGAGGTGGGTGGGACACTTCCCAATCTATTCGTAGGTAGCACTCCAGAAACATAAATAGGCTATGAAGAAGTAATCCTAGTAGAAATCCCTTATGCCTGCAGATTCATAGATAAAACCTGACTTGTGACTAATGTTTTCTGAAGTCTGATTTCAAAACCTGAATCGACTGAATCAGGTTCTGTCGGGGAGAAGCCTTAATTTAAAAGAATGCAGTCTCCCACTTGAGAGAGAACTAAAACATGAGGTTCGAAATGATAGCCTTGCCATGAAGAAATGAAAAACCTACCCAAGCACCAGGAGGTTGTTATTGGAAGTCATGGAATATTTGTAAGTTATGTTTTCATTTAAAGGAAAAAATAAGTTTTTAGCTTCCTGGACTAAGCCAAATAAATGTCAGGAATAATTATGATTCCAAAAGCTGTGACTTGAAGAAAGCAACACTTTTGCAAAGCTAGCAAGAAAGATATAAGAATTAGAAACACGGCAAGAAATCTTATTGTATTTTTCCTTCTTTCCAACTAGTAGTATTTTGGAAGAGCGATTTCTAGCAGTGTCAATTTGTTTAGAAGAGTGAGGAGTCAGAACTAGGCCAAGACCATATAGTCTCGAGGCTTTAAGTAAAATCACAGGCATTTCCTGTTTTGCTGTAATCTACCTCCATTTTGAGGGCTCTGAGTAAGAAAAATATCTCAAAGTGGCTGAAGGGGAACTTCAGGATTTCTCAGGAGTAATGACCTTAAAATAATAAACCGCTAGGTATTCATACCTGTTCAAGTGAATTTTTTTCAGTGGCTATTTGAGCAGTCTGTGATAATGGTTGCAGAAGTATATTTGTTACAAGAACAAGATAAAGAAGACTTCAGAAGCTTTTTCTGAAGTAAACATGTATTTGTCAAATTGCATGCCTTTTAAAATTAAGGCAGGGAGGAAGTTAACATAAACAAAAAGAAGTGTAGGATCCCTCCAGGTATTGGATTAAACATGCTTTCAAAGACAAATATAACACCAAACAATTTACATGTGCTATCAAAGGAAAGAGATTCCAAATAGATGAGAGTATATAAGATTAACTGAAAAGTTGTCACAAAAGACATTCAGAAATAGAAATACCACACTACATACAAATAGTTAGAGATCAGGAAATGCTCGGCCAGAGAAACAGTAAGATGGACATTCTGTAACAGCACTTTAGAAAACACAAGATTTAATGAGGTGAAGGTATATAAAAATGATAAATGTCTCTGGAAATAATTAAGTCCTAAGTCTCAAAATGAAGAACAGTAGGAGGTTTAGTAATAAAGAAAAAAGCCCCAAGAAATTACTGGTTATTCATACAAGGTCTAGTTAATTCCTTCTTTGCATTTACATTGACAAGCTTACTATGAATTACATGTAGCATATAAGATAAAAATATATGAGTTGAAACATCATGCTTTGATATATAAATTATACTGTAGAATTGAAAAAAGGCTTATCTTATTTCCTATTGCATAACGGTTCATCACGATGAGGTTTCAGTGTCCATTTTAAACTTGTCACGCTGGTCACTGTCAGAGACACAGCAGTGTTTATGTGCTGCCCTGATCTCATGAGGCAGTTTACTCTGTTTAGTCATCTATATTTAACGATACCCCATACATGAAGTATGTTCTCTTGTGGTTCGCAGTCACAGTCATATGGTTGTTCTGATTATCAGCATTTTAAACTCAGATAACCCACTTACCTTTCAAGTAAGGAAAACTGACCTGTAACGAACATAAGGGTTTGTGTGAATACTTTTCTTGGTCTGGATAGCTTACTGACAAGATACCATTCTTTTCTTCATCAAAAGATGAAATTGTCTTTTGAAGACCCTCCACAGTACATATTTTCTACATAGTCTGTGTAGAGATGTTGACCAGTGACATTGGCTAAAAGTATTTGTGCTTTCAGTTTTGCTACTTCTAATATGGTTGTATAAATTACTTGTTGCTCATGGAGTATTGATACATCAATTTGGCCACTGCTAGGCTGTTCCTCCACTTTTTTTATTTCCTGGATTTTTCATGGTGCTTGGTTCAAGCCCTTGTTTCTGTGAGTAATTTGTAACTTTATTTTTTTGTTTTCCCCTTATGTCTGTAGGTTTATTAAGAGCCCCTCCAACATCTGGAGCTCCCCCTCCAGCCTCTGAAGCATCTCTTCCTTCTGGCCACTTGGCATACAGTCAGTATGGACACGAAGATGTGCAGAACGGGGTTCCAGCCTCAGCAGCCCCGATGCAGAGGTACGTACAAGAAGAGCAAATCATAACAAAGACCTACCTTGGTAAACCTGTGCTAGGTCTAGACCTTTTAGGATCTGAAACAAACTAAACGCTTTGTTTTTCCTGTGTTGACTTTGTTTATTGCTTCCTTATTGTTTTTAAACAACATTTTGCCGTAGGAGTATTTGTTAGACCATAAGAATGTCTGGAGATGAAAAACTTCTGGAAGGATTTGAGCAGATGTCAGTGACTTGATCAAAACCGCTTCTCCTCTGAAGACTTTCTATGGGGTAGTCATTTTCCCATAAGGAATTTTCTGATTCCCATAATCTGTCTTGCTTTAAAACAATTAACATCCACGCAGCTGTAGTATTTGATTCCTTGGCAGTGTGAATTGATCTGTCTGGAGCGTGTTGCTGTCTGTCATTACTGGGTAATTCCTTAGGATTGATTCTAGGTCCTTTTCTGTCCATTGCGGATCCCTACATTATCTTCATCTAGAGCTCTTGGGCATCTTCTCCAGAAAGATATTGCCATTACCTCTGTGGTGAGAGTGGCAACAGTTCTCGCTGCTTCATTTTGCTTACTGGTTATGGGGGAAGCTGTTTTTTGTTTCCTTCTGGTGAAGCTCAACACTGTCAGCTGGAGGGTCCAAATCCTTTGAGCAACAGAACACTCTTACATAGCTGTAGAGCCCTTACTGTTATTCACCCTGTAGACTCTGTTGCAGTATTTCTGATTTGCATTAACTAAAATGGAATTAGCAAAAAAATGCTATAAATGTAGAATTTGTATTTTAAGAGCTAATAGATTTTTTTGATGAAGGGGATTCAGGTTCATGCAGGATATGTGGTTATTTTTCCAAAACTGAGCTACAGTGCTTCATGTAAATAACTGAGACCCACCTAGTGTTCATGTGCTAGAAAAAATTTAAAATGCACAGAGAATTGTAACTGCTTGTATAATGGGGAATCCAAGTTTCTCATCTTCCTTCTCAGGCCACCTGCTTCTAAGCCGTTTCTGCCAGGCTCAGCACCTGCGCCTGTCCAGCAATATGGTCCCCGCCCAGCCAGTGTACAGCAGCTTGGCAATCACATGGCAGGGATGACGATTGGCACTACTACTGGTACTACAGCCTCTGCTCCTCTCCCAGCTGGACTGGGCTATGGTGAGGTTTCCTGGCTACAGAAATATGCTGTTTCTTTTCATTTACGCTAGGAATTTCAGAAAAGATTTGCTCTTGTCAGTGGTTCATTACCATACAGTGATGAAAATTCTCTGGATGTTGACATCTGCTGTAGTAAATGATGGTTTCCTTGACTAATAGGGTCGTTGTTAGGGAAAACACAACTGACACTATTGCGGCAAACAGTCCAGGAAGTACTGCAGGACAAGAGTAACAAGAGAGAGTAACAATACTACTTCTCAGGCAGGCGAATCTTGGTGTGAAACACGGAAACCATCTTTCCTGAAGTAAACTGTTGGAGAGTCTGCATGCCTTGCCACTGTTGTGCAGCAGCCCAGTCAAAAGAAAAAGAGTTCAGTAAATCAGAAAAGACTGAAATTATTCTGTGAAGGGCTTTGCTGGAAGTTGAGAAGAAACTTACTTAAACAGTATAAACTGATTTTAACTATTTTTTTCTATTGTATTACATCTACAGTCCCACTGCTGTAGATTGCAGGACTTTTTATAATTGAAGACTAGAGATTTGTCTTTAGTATGTGTAAGCTTGTCTGCTTACGCTTTTTTTTTATTCATTTGGTAAAGTAGTTTTTGACAAGCATCTCTCATACTTTAATGCAGACTTTATAGGAAGATTAGGAGTAGGGAATGCAAATTTCTTTAGCCTTTTGGCAATGTGCTTGCCTAAAATTATCCTCTGAAATAGTACAGTGGTAAATACAGTAGATTCTAGTTCCATGCTATTAAAACCATGAAGCTCGAAACCATTCTTGAACTCAAGAAATCAGTAGACAGACTTGTGGTCGTTCTTTTTTTGCCCCTTTTTCCTGGTCCTAAATCATGAAATGTGTCCAGATTATGTAAAATAAAAAGCTCAGACTTTGAAAGGACAATGAAGGATCTATCAAGTTTCAGGTCCCTTGGGGGAGTTTCAGCTCTGATCAGTTTATGAGGGTGTTCACTTAAGGTTTGTCTCTATTAGTACTCATCTGAAGATGAGAAAGTGGTGGATCTGTTTAGACGCTCTAGAGCAGGGGTGTCCAACTCATTTTCACCGGGGGCCATATCAGCCTCGCAGTTACCTTCAAAGGGCCAAATGTAATTTTAGGACTGTAGAAATGTAACTACTCCTATATTCATACAGTCCTAAAATTACATTTGGCTCTTTGAAGGCGACTGTGAGGCTGATGTGGCCCTCGGTGAAAACGAGTTTGACACTCCTGATCTAGAGCAAACAGGTTTTGCTTGCATCTTAATTGTCTTGAGGATAGAAGAAAATGATGTTATATTTTCTTTTCTTATCAGGTCCCCCAACATCGGTTCCCCCAGTCTCAGGATCTGCTCTCTACACACCTTACACTGCAAGCCCAGGACCGCCTCCTACCAGCGTGTCTCAGGGTCTTCCTTTGGCACAGCCTCCGTTTCCTGGTCAACGCCTACCTGCTCAAGTCCTTCCTTTTGCCCCACCTCCCCCTTCTACAGGGATTGGACCTTCTTCTTACCCTCCTACCACAGGTGCCCCAAGGCCACCTACCTTGCCTGGCCCACCGCTGCCTGGGCAGACAGTTGCTGGACCACCAGCCTTCCAGCCTAATCACGTGTCCTCACCACCACCTCCACCAGCTATGTCAGGGCCGCACCCTGGGCCTCCCATGGGTGGCCACCATGGACCGCCTCCTCCCACTCATCCTCCGCAGCCAGGATACCAAATGCAGCAGAACGGTGAGTATTTCTGCTAGAGGAATTGCGAGTTACATGTGGTGTTTGTGTGCTGCAAAGTGGGAACTGGATTTCAGGTTTCTAACTTGAAGGCTTCTGGCTGCACTTCAGAGCTTCCCTCTTGTTTTCCCTTTGCTCATATCCGAAGGACAAATCCAAGACAAACAACAGGATGTGTTGTTCTAAGATATTTATTATACAGGTTTTAATCAGATTAATGTAATGAAAGGAATCCTAGCTTAATTGGCCAAAAAGTTGTTTAAGAATTAATGCCATAATTCTACAAGAATTCGTGATCAAAATTTTGTTATGAACTTTAATGTCTGCAGCCTCATCTGTTCAAAAGTAGAGATGGGAAATCCTGAAAAGCTTTATTATATTTTTTTAAATTTGTGGCCAGTGTTCGTATACAATGTGTATGAAAGGAGTTGTTAAATATTGAGGAGGAGTTGCTACTTTTTCTTCTTTAGTTCACAGAACTGTGTATTTATCTTCTTGTAGAACCTTTCACATTTTGTGTGTGCTTAGAAGTAATATCAGTTAAGCTTTCTGAATTGTGAGAGTTTGGGCTGATTTTTAGTCAATAACATTTACAGACAGCTAGGATAAAGTAATCATATGCAAGTGTCAGGACAGAGAATCCCGTTCCGCATGCAGTTTGCACAACTGGCCAGGTAATTTTCTTAAAAATATCTGCCCAAATTGCTATGAATTGTAAAAACACTAATGGAGTAAATCATGCCGTTATTCCATAACGGACTGAAAATGTCTGCAGTATCATGAAATAACTTCAGGTAGTTACAAAACAGAAGAGATAACCACACATTAACCTATTAATGTGTAATTTCAGACAGGCCAAAACTGCCCAAGAGAACTCCTTGCATACCTTTGGTTTGAGGAATTATGTGTCACCCATGAGCTATTTTGCTGTTCTGTGTTCACTTTCTATTAGGCAGTTCTGCAATTTAACTTAAATGTTCATAGTGCACGATCTTAATGCATATTTTAATCATACTTTTCTAAAAACAGTTATGTTAGTCTAAAAAGGGTGTTTCCTTAAGTCTGGTTTTAAGGAGAACTGTATCCATCAGTTTATTGGCTCATTGATAAAGGTGTACAGGTCTAAGCTGAAACACTGTGGTAAATATGTTTAATCCTAATTAACTGAAAAGCATGTGACTTTCTTGTTGACAGGAAAAATGCCTAATGAGGAAACACCTGCTATTGGCCATTGTTTGATTTTTCTGTCCCTTTCTTCTAAGGTTCCTTTGGGCAAGTGAGGGGTCCTCAACCAAACTATGGAGGAGCCTATCCAGGAACACCAAATTATGGAAGTCAGCCTGGACCACCACCTCCACCAAAACGCTTGGATCCAGATTCCATTCCTAGCCCTGTAAGCTTACTTTACTCTTACTAGTGTGAACTCTTCCATAGTGTCTTTACATAGAACAGAACTGACGAAGACCAAAGCTGAAAACAGGTTTATCGTTCAAAAGAACATGTCTGTTTTCCTGCTTGCTTTTCTCTCGTATATCCAGCTTCAGTCTTTTGTTATGAGTAAGCCCAAAGCAGTATTTTTCTTGGCGACTGACGAAAGGCACTGCATATGCAAGTCAATGCTATAATTCCTCAGGTCTCTTTCTGTACTATGTTACATTTTGAGAATCCTGGAGGGCTTTGATTAAGCTTATTTCCTCATTTTTGGATTCTCGCTTGATGACTGTCCAAGGTGAAATAATTTCAGGTTTTGAGGTGACCACCTGTGAACTGTATGATCCAAGTTTAAAGTATGGTTAATAAGACTTTATTGTAGTGCTTTTCCTTTCTCTTTTCCTATAATGTCAAGAAGCTTGTTGGCGTTTTTTCGGTCATTAAATCATGACACTACTTCAGTCAAACAAACAGTCAGACAGACAGCTTCTCAGATTGGTATTATCTTTCAGAATGGAGGTTCTGAGAAAGGATGAGCAGTGATGTGTAATGCTTAGCAACGATGCATAATATCAAGCCTGGAAGTATTATTGCCAATAGTAGTTTGGTAACAGGAAACCTTTCTAGGTTACTGCTTACAATCGGTTTACTTCAAAACTATAAAAATAGTTTTACCTTGATTTACATCTTAGATCTGGAGTGGTCCTGTTCAGAGGTTGTTGCTATTCAAAAAGGATTATCTGGTTAGACTCCAGGTTTATGTAAAGTTTCTGACCCTATTTTTTTCATAGGATAAAAGTAGTCTTTAATTGCTTGCCTGCTTCCCTTCTCTTCCCACTAAATAAGGTCTCAAATGGCTTGTGTCAGTTGCCTTCATTTTAGCATGTTCTTAAAGCATAAATCCCGAATTTCTAACTGAAATGAGCACATGAGCCACTGCCTCTGTTAGCAAGGTCTTCGGAGCCCAGGCCCTACATCGTGGCAAGACTGGGTTTGTGATCAGCATATGCTGCAGAAGCCGATGTTTCCTGTTGCATGAACCAATATCCGAATGTATCTAATTCCAGTGCTACAGGTGTGGTAGAGAGAAGTAACACTGTTACTTTTTGTTTTATTATTCTCTTTTCTTTTTCCTTTTTCTTTTTCTCTTTTTTTTTTTTCCTGTGGCACTCTTATTTTTTTTAAAAAAAAGCAACTTAATGAGCTGCCACCCCAGCAGAAACCCAGGCACAGAATAGACCCAGATGCAATTCCTAGTCCAGTAAGTGCTGTATATGTGTCAATTGTAGTCTGTGTGTTGGTGACCATCTGTGCATGCCTGCAACCTGAACTTCACCTCACTAACCCTCCATCATTAATCCTTTACCCTTTCCTTGCTGTCTTCTTCTTGGCCTTGTAAAAATGAGTAACATTACACCACAAGAGGTTGTTAAAAATCTTCTCTTCCATGATGAATGACGAGGCAATAGAAAGCAGACTTGCAGAAACAGATCATGAAGAATGTCTCCCCATCACTTCGTCTGATCTATAAAATACCTTCTTCATCAGATTCCAACTGGCATTTTTAGTGTAAGCCATCAGTATCATTGTCCATACAATGTGTGTCTCATGTTAACATACACAGAGCATGAGCCTTTGTAGCCATGTTTCCTACCAGTTTTGAGCAGAACTTGATTACGCTTCTTGTTGATGTACCAGTACTGAGCTAGTGCTTTAGTGGTTTAAAATTGCAGATGAACTGCTTTGTTTTGATGTTAATTCCTGATGTAAATCTTCTGGTAGATTAATATGAGGCATGGGGAGCTATGAACATTCTCTCATTATCTGTACTCATACATAACCATTAAATTTTGAATTCGAAAATCTAATGTTTATGTGTAGAGAATCTTACCTAAAGAAAGAAAAAAGCAGCTACCTTTTGGATTGGAAGTAAAAAACAGGTTTCACTTTCCATTACCGTCATATCACTTCTTCCTCGTTTAGCCCAAGTTGGTCATATAAGAGGTACCAGTGGTGAGATCACAACGTCAGTCAGTCTGTAGAGGTTTGAAGTGGGACCAGGTTTATTCTGGAGCACTCACTGCTCATGCTATGGGAGGCTTTCTGCTGGCAACTTGGAATCCTTAGTGAGAGGGTAGAAGTTCTACCATGCAAACTTCTGCATTTCACAGTTCACTCTAGGCAAAGGTATATGTGTTTGGTGGCAAAATAAGATCAGAAAAATGATTGCTGACTTTAATGCTTTCATTCGGGTACTGGTATGGAAATATAGTTGAAACTGTGTATTACTACGATTTTCTGTTCTTACGCAGAGGTCAGTAGATATTTTGGTCAAAGAAAACTGTTTAATGGATTTCCATTATCTTAAGCATATTTACATTAATGAAGAATTTCAAATACCAAGTAATTTAAGGTTTTTACTGGCTTGTGAAGTTTAAGCTTGATTTGTTGACAATTCTACTAAAACTTCACTTTCCACATCCCCAGAATTCAAATAATAAACTCTTGAGCACCACAGAGTAATGAGGACTTCCACCTGAGCTTTCAAACATCTGTCTTTAGGTCAGAGTTATAGTGGTTAGATATAAGCTCATACTACGACAACAGTGGGAACATGACAGAAAGGAAAAGTCAGGTTATCCGTAGAACTTCACCCTGAGGCTTACAGAAGCTTGTAATTTGGCTAGGACCAGTATACAGGGGAATACTACCAAAAATTCATTTATTGATCTGTGTTTGGCTAGAAGAGCTCAGATCAGGCCTCAAAACACAAAATGTGCTACTACTCAAAATACTTGGGGAGAAATCCTATTTGTAACTTGTAATTTATTGTTAGTCATTAAGTACTATTTGAAATCAAACTGAGAGGTGACTGCTTGACAAAACTTATTTGCTTTAGACCTTTTATTTTTAGAGATAGTAGTGTTTGCCTCAGGTCCCCTTTTAACTGCCTTACAGATATAAGTTTTATATTTTACAGTACTTTGAAATCAAGCCTCCAAATATTAATGTGGTGTTTTCCACCATAGATTCAAGTGATTGAAGATGACAGAAGTAACCGTGGGTCGGAACCATTCGTCACTGGAGTGAGAGGGCAGGTTCCACCTCTTGTTACTACAAATTTCTTGGTCAAGGATCAAGGTAAAATCTTTTTCTTTTCCTAAATAAACAAAGCACAAACCCCAAAGAGTCATTGACAGAACGATCCATATCTTTACAGGAAAAGTTTGAGGAATTATTTCAGTGGCTGGGGATGTGTGTTTCACCAGCATAAACTTAGTTTCAAGTCCTGTATTGATTTGATCTCAATTTAGATTATTTTGATTGTTTGGTAGTTAGTAACCAATTAGCAAGTAAAAAATGTTTTCCAAGGCAAATACTCAGGACCAGCATTAGCAGGGATATCAGAAAGCAGCAAATGAAGCCTCTTCTGTAGAGCTGTATCAACAACAGTTAAGAACTGAAATTTAGTAGCTATATCATTTGTATTGGACTGGGAACTGTATTTTTTAAATCACGAATGGGTTGTCAGTTCATCCACGGGCTTCACAGAGAAAGGATATTTCATCTTTTAATTTCCCACGCTTTGCTGCAGATTCTAAGCTCTCTTAAAACTTTGGAATCTGATTCTACAATCAAGTGCTTTACTTGTCAGCCAGAATTACAGAATGAAGCAGCAGAAATGTTTGAGTTGAGTTTTCTGCCTGTAGTACATTTTAGTTTGCAGAGAGAGTGAAATGGGAATGCCTTTTTAGAGGTTTTAGTCAATGTGGAGTCAAGTTCGTTTGTTTTGAGTTAATGGCTTTTATTATATGTAGTTAATCCTAAAGAGGCATTTTGTTTGGAATTCTAGATTTGCGTAGATTGAAATTAATTGATTGATTAGATGAGCTCTTAGTCTGTCTGAAGGTATCTTTATTTTTGTTCTTGAGTATAAACTTAACTTGTACTGAAATTTGTGGGGATTTTTTCTTTGTTCCCCAGGTAATGCAAGCCCCCGCTACATAAGATGCACATCTTACAATATTCCCTGCACCTCAGATATGGCCAAACAGTCCCAAGTTCCCCTAGCTGCTGTCATAAAACCGCTGGCCACTCTACCCCCGGAGGAGGTGAGTACCATATGCAAAGTTACATATGCACTGTATGCGCTCTGAACTTATCAGGAAACTGCTATTAGATGTCAACATTTAACAGATACATTAAGAAGGGATGTGTAGGTAATGAAGACTAGGTAAACATTGATTCTCCCACACCATGTGGTAGAGATGTGTAAGGCAGGAGAATGTTGTGTTCAAACATTTAATATTTTGATCACCATGATAATTTCAGGTTTTTTGCAGTAACTGTCAAGCACTGTGACCAAATGACCAAAGTACGAGGACGGTCACAAATGAGTACACTTCCAATTTATCTCAGTCTCTTTCCTGGCCTGAAGTACTTAAATGGTTACTAATCACTGGTGTTAAGTATTTTCTAGGATGTTAAGTTGTGGAATTGAATGAGAATGTATCAAGCTGCACTGATTAAGCTGTCTAATGTGCATGTCTGTGCACAGCGTTGTGTGGGATGACAGCGCAAGACTGAGAACTGGGCACTGCTGAGCTGCACTTGTATTTCTGCCCTTGTTCTGTGCAGCACTTATTTCCTTCTAAGTGTAATGTCTGGCTTGCTAAGCTTTTACCCACTCTCTGGTTTCTGAGAACATTAAAGCTTTGAGAATATTATAGAGCTACAAATTTTATAAAATATTCTAAATAGTCTGGCTACTGTGTAGCATTAGCCTGCTTGGAGCAGTGACATAAAGAAAAGTATGCTTGCTAAATTTCAATATGTGTGTTTGCAGCATTCTGCACCCTGTTAAGCTCTGTTAGAGGAGTGTCTTCTGGGCTTTTAAGGCTGTTTTGTTTTTCCTGTTGCATTTCATTCATGTTCTTAAACTGTGGTTTGGATTTTGAAAATTGGTTTGTGATAAAACTGACTTGTGAAGCTAATTCCTGTACTGCTGTATTGTGGCTGGAGTTTCAAAGGAGCACAACGGGAGAATGTAGTCTTATTTGAGAAACCTGAAGGCTTGTGGAGCTGCACATTTTTAGACAACCTTCGCAACGAACTAGTTGTTAGGTCTCCTGGTGTGTTTATGCTTTGAACAAACACTTGTGGTATCCAGAAAAAACATGGCTAGGACTGGAAAACTGCCCTGGAGACCAGTCAGCTTCTAGCATTGGAAAGTTCTTAATGGCCAGGGCAAACTCCCCATGGAGGGACCCTTCCAGGAGATGAAGGCTCAGCTGTTCAGAGCAACAGACTGTAAATAGAGCTAAAGCTTAACGTATGAGCAATGACAGGATAAACGTCTCATGAAAATACAGCATTCAGATAAATCTAGAATATATAGAAGTTCAGCACCTGGTTGGTAGATACAGGGCCTTTGCTCTATGTTAATGCACAGTTTGGAGAGCAAAGCTTGAGGCTTCAGAAAGAAAGTATCTCTGTGCCTTCTGGGAGTGATTAATGACAAGTCATGCGTAGCACTTCATGTTTACAGCACCCTTGTAGTTTGGTTGCATGAATGTTACTGGGGAGAGGCTTAGGAAAAAAGCTTATTGTGGGGATGTACAATACCAGCATTGCCTGGCAATCAGAAAACTTGAAATTTTGTTTCTTCTGAGGAGGTCAGCCTGGGTGGTAAGAGCTGAGAAATGCTGGCCACAAAACCATTGTATTGTCAAGAAATGATTAGTGGGGTTGGATGAGAGATGTGACACATCTGTGGCATGAAGAGGAAGAAAGTGACTGGAGCATTTGCTTAGCCCCTGCTCAAAGAATATTTTGTCTCTTAAACATGATCAGAGGTTTAGGGTGATAGAGAGACTTAAGACTGGATACCTTCAGTGTCAGAAAATTTAGAAGTAGTTAAACATTTTTGAGCTACATTATTAGTTATGGAAGGTGCTTTGAACTATGAACACAGCCTGTAGCTTGCATGAGTTCTGACTTAATCATTTTAAAGTGCTTCGTGCTCATTCTGAGGTTCACAAGCTGCTGAAGTTGCCAAACATCTTATCGTGGTTTGGCTGCAAAAAGAATATATTATCAGTAATAGTTAAAAAATGGTATAGCTACATAGGAGTTTGGAGGACTTGCTATGCAATGGGGTCAAGACAAATAGAACTTATGGATATGTTGTTTTTCATGATGGACTTCAAAAATAAGTTGTATCAGGTGAAATTTTTTAAAATATTGTGGGTGCTGTATGTTCTTGAAAATATGGAATGAAATGACTGGCTTCTATTTTGTCAAAAAGCTTGGTTTTTACAAGGGAAAGACACAAGAGCTGAAGAATTGCTTTTAAAACACACAACCTGTGGTAAAATGTAAATTGTGTACTCGCTCATGAGGTTATCACAGCCATTCTTTGCATGGCTTCAGTCCTCCTGTGTTCCCTTTGGATATATCTGTGCAGTGTTGCACTCCTTGCACAGGCTGCTATAGAAGGTGGGGCAGCACCATGCAGAGGGACTTGTTTGTGTCTAGAAGAACTGGTTTTCTTTTTAACAAAGCCAGGACGATGGGATAGCCCATTAATGACTGCAGCCCACAAAGAACTGCTGTGCTAGAGCTTGAGTTGAAAAGCTTTTACAAAATACTTGTTCAGGCTTCCCCCACCCCCTGCACTCTCTCCCACAGCTGCCAAAATGCTAAATCTTGTGCAATGTACAGGGAGATAGTTTTAAGCTTTGTGTTATGTGTGGTCACTTCTTTCTCATCATCATGTGACCTTTCTTTTTTTTTTTTTCCCCTGCTTCCACAGACCCTTCCTTATTTGGTAGACCATGGAGAATCTGGTCCTGTCCGATGTAATAGGTGCAAGGCTTACATGTGCCCTTTTATGCAATTCATTGAGGGTGGAAGGAGGTTCCAGTGTTGTTTCTGCAGCTGTGTCACTGAGGGTAAGGTTTCTTCTCGAAATCGGTCTCTGAGTTCTGTTGGAGTGGTGTTTGAACAAGATGCAAGCACAGAAATCTTCATCATGCTTTGATGATTTATAATGTATAATGTGGTTTGAAAAACAACTTATGCTATTCTTTTAGAGTATTTCAAACTTTCATTTTCTATGACTGAGATGAACATCTAGTCAGTAGCATGAGTTAGGATTTTTTTTTTCACAAAGCCTGTTTAAACACTGCTTAGTGATGATGTTGCAGCTAGAGCTGCTACAGCTGAATAGGAATGTTCGTAGTTGTTCTTCTAAATTGATATAAAACATGTTTCTTTTTAAGCAGAAGTCACTATGTGCATGTCATCCATAGATTTGTTTTGAAGGCACAGTGGAATGTAAGGTACAGGAAAACTTTCACTGGTGTTTTGAGCATTCCATTTGGTAGCACTGATGTACAAAACAAAGTGGGAAGCTGTCTGGGGTTAGAAATGGCCAATTTTAAAAAACTTTTTTGTTTGGTAATTTTCAGCCTGCATACATTCCCTGTCTCTGCTCACTCAGCACTGCATGAATGGCTGTATCTGTAACAACTGAGCAGGGGCAGAAAAGGGAGGGTTGCTCAGAGACTGCTGATGAAAGCAGTGCTGTGAAAATACTATGTAGTTGTACCTAATACTTGAGAACAATTTCTGTGGTCTCTGCAAAAAACATCAGGTAATTAGCTTGTACTGGATGTGTACTTGGAGAGAGGAGTAATAGGTGCTTATTTATATATATATATATATGTACGTATATATGTATAGTCTTAATAATATCACTTTGTTTTCTTTTGAGCTGTTGAAACTGGCAATGTTTAGAATAATTGAAAGGTTGTGGATACTACCATTACAGATGATCTTATTTTATTCTCCCCTGGAGTTATATAGGCAGCTGTAGCTGGAATACATTTTGTCACCCTAGTAATTCTGCAGGAGGGACTCTCTGTGATGGTAGCTCTTGGAGCACAAGGGAAGTGCTTTCTTTGTTACTGCAGCTGAATTCTGCCGTCAAAAACTTAGCTTAACTCCCATTTTAACTTCTGGTGCCCGGCACTAGTACGAAAGTATTGGGCACCAGGCATGTGATTACATCTTGGGTTCTTCCTTCTTAATGCTTTACTGTGCACTGTAAGAAGTGCCCTGTCTGTTCTGACAAAAGGAATATGGCAGTCTCTGCACCAGAGGGTGCCTAGAAGGCTTTGCTCTTGTGCAGCATGGGAAGGAACAGTCTAACTCAGACAGCAGAATAAGGAGCTCAACCTTTTGGTAAGCCTGAATGGAGTCAGTAATGTTATAGCCCATGGTTTGCCTCAAATACTATTGTAAGTCATTTGTTACTGCTTATACAAGATGGTTATATTTTTTGTTTGGACTAAACCCTTCAGAAGAATCCTAAGAGCATGTTGTGGTGACATTCCTGATATGAAACATAAAATGAGAATGTGAAGGATATTCAAGAAAAGTACAATAGTGACTATACAGTGTGCCACCTGGTGCATAAAACAAACTGGAAGCAGTTTGTCTGTATTTTTTGGCTTTAATGATGCTCTTAGATTGCATGAATATTTTTAGTAATGCTTGCATGCTAGCACAGTGCTAGCTAGCTTTCCTGGAGTTTTATTTGAAACACCTGGTGTCATGTTAGCTCTCTAGTCACAGTGTTTATCACGGGCGTGTCACTGAACTTAATGTGTTTTTCCTTCCACAGTGCCACCTCACTACTTCCAGCATTTGGATCATACTGGAAAGCGAGTAGACTTCTATGATCGACCTGAGTTATCACTGGGGTCTTATGAGTTTCTAGCAACAGTTGACTATTGCAAGGTACAGCAGTGTTTATTACTGTATTTTGATTTTTAAATAAAAAGCCTGTTTTCCTAAAAATAAGAAAGATATTGTCTGGGGCTGCTTTCTAGCTGGCAGAGATAATTAACAGCATTAATCCAACCCACTTCATTGTATAAGATAATATGCTTGTCTGCTTACTTCCTAAAGTAGAGGAAGTCTTGATCACAAATTACATAATATAATTTTGTTATAGCTGCTCTGCCATTCTCTTCTGGAGCTGTATGACCATCTATAGCTGCTCTTACCTTAACAGTTCTACAAGAAAGACTCTTTTGCAGTAGTTCTTGGGGCAGAAGGAGAATGTAGGAGAGATTCAAGAAAAGTGCAATAGGAACTATGCAATGTGCCACCTGTTGCCCAAGACAAACTTTACATATTGAACTTAAATTTCAAATACAGCCACAGCAGTTAAAACCACAAGAATAATGTGGAAATATATATTGTCAGAGCTGGTTCACTTTTAAATTATTTATTTAAATAATTAACTTCTAAGGAATAGGAAAAATATGTGCAAGATGTTTATTAAAGCAACTTATATCTCTGCTGAAATAAAGGCTGGGTAAATAGATGCCTAAACATTGCAGCTTTATACTGGTTACCTTCTGATGCCTCAACTTCATGTCAAGTTAAGGTAAAAACCAACTGTTTTGCTTCTAACAGTGTAAGAAGCGTTTTTATTTCAAACAAGGTGCAATCTTCCCAGCTTTTTTGGAAGTTCTTCTGTTTTGCTTTTGTTCTGCGTGCTCCTTCCAGTATGACCTATAGACTTCAGGAAACTGTTGACTGAAACAAGTTTTTCTTTCCCAAAGCAGACCTGATTTTTAAGTAGAAGGGAAATGTCACAGTTCTCTGACAGGAAGATCTATTGCTTTATATTGGTGAAATCATTTATAACAAGTCTGATCAGATTCCAAAGTCTTGACAGCTGGCAGGAAACTTCCCTGCTTTGGGTGCCACAGTATAAAAAAGATAGAAAGCTACAGGAGGGTGTCCAGAAGAGGGCCATGAAGTTGCCAAAGGGTTTATACTGGAAGCTGTATGAGGAGCAGCTAAAGTCATTTGGCTTGTTCAACCTGGAGGAGACTGAGGGGAGACCTCATCTTGGTCTATGGCTTCCTCACAAGGGGAGGAGGAGGAGCAGGTACTGATCTCTTCTCTCTGGTGACCAATGACAACCCAAGGGAATGGCAGGAAGATGTGCCAGGGGAGGTTTATGTTGGATATAAGGAAAAGGTTCTTCACCCAGAGGGTGTGGGAGCACTGGAACAGGCTCCCCAGGGAGGTGTCACAGCCCCAAGCCTGACAGTGTTCAAGAAGAGACTGAACAATGCCCTCAGACACATGGTGTGAACTGTGGGGTTGTCACAAGCAGAGACAGGAGTTGGACTTGATGATCCTTGTGGGTCCCTTCCAACTCAGGACATTTTATGTCTGCTTTCCCTATCTGGCCTAGTCATGTTAAGTGGCTGATTTAGTTGTGACTAGCCTGTTCTTCACTGAGCAATGGCAAAATCAGTCTAGGGCATGTAATACTGGTCCGTTTCAAGCACAGTGCACTTACATGTCTATTAGTTGGGCAGGTATGAGAGAATGAGCTGAAGAAACAATTACTGTTCATGGGTAGAAAAGCTATTGAAAGCTATTAGAGTTTTGACCAGCATTCGTCTGCGTTACAGAGCTGTTCTGTGGGCTGCGTTATATGGCTGTAATATGCCTTCTTTCCCTTCTTTCACAGAATAACAAGTTTCCCAGTCCACCTGCTTTCATTTTCATGATTGATGTGTCTTACAATGCTGTGAAGAGTGGCTTAGTGAGGCTAATATGTGAAGAATTAAAGTCACTCCTAGACTACCTGCCTAGGTAGGTAAATTGTGTACTACTGTAGCCAGTCAAAATGGGGGAAACTTTTCCTTTTTCCCTTTTAAAAAAGCTAGAAATTAAAAAATTATTTGCTAATCCTATCAACCTTCCCTTCAGAAAAAGGCCAAGCAAACATTTTTCTGCGTATCTTCCTAGGTGAAAATAAATTTTCCTTCCTTTCATGTTTTCCGTATCCCTTATTGTGTTGTGTTCTGTGTAATGATTTCACTGTATACTTAGAAGTGAAGGCAAGTATGTGTCTTACAGGGAAGGCAACATGGAAGAATCAGCCATTCGAGTAGGCTTTGTCACCTACAACAAAGTGTTACACTTCTATAACGTGAAGAGCTCACTGGCACAGCCACAAATGATGGTTGTCTCGGATGTGGCAGATATGTTTGTGCCCCTCCTGGATGGTTTCCTGGTAAATGTGAATGAGTCCAGGACAGTTATTGCCAGGTAAAAGAAATTGATTTATAGTGTGTGTGGTAAACTCCTTGTTTGGTAGATTCAACTGTTGCATGCGTATTTGTCGTGTTATTACCTAGAAGTAAATAAAATAAAGTGATAAAATCTAGAAGGAAAGAGAAATTAGCAAAGTTTTGGCAAATTATTCAACGTGATACTTGAACTGTAGCTAAACCGTGGTGTGTAGCTAACTACATTAGACCTGGCCCTGCATGTTTTTAAAGAAAATTTGTTTTGTGATGCGTTAAGAAACATAAAGACAAAACTGGATTAAACTTATTAATTTTTTAACAGTACACAGGATACTTGGCAGAAACCAAGTGTTATTGGTCTTGCCTAAGTGTTTACTTGCCAATATATGTTGGAAAATGTTAAAAGAGAAGGAATACAGAAGAGCTGTTGGAGTAGGCATGAGCTGGGGCTGTACAGGAAGCAGTGAGGATATGGATGAGAGAAGCCAGCGAAGAATGGCAAAGCGTCACTTTTTTCCACAGACAAATGATGAGATTCCAAATACTGTAAAAATTATGCGAACTTACAGACACGTTAGGTACTTCTGTTTAAACCACCTCAGTCTCATAGGTCATCAACTGCAACTGTGTGGTTTTTCCAATTAAATGGAATCTTGAATTCTTCCTTTTTCTTGTTCTTTGCTAGTTTGCTGGATCAGATTCCAGAAATGTTCGCAGACACAAGAGAAACAGAAACTGTTTTTGCACCTGTGATTCAAGCAGGGCTGGAGGCACTGAAGGTTAGTAAATGCATTGTCATGGCAAATTGTTTTCAGTCTGAATACTCTGCATTTCATATTCTGCTAACGCACACTAATAAGACAATTCTAAAGCTTTTTGTAAGTCTCCTAGTGGTAGATGCGCTACATGTAGGGAGTACTTGGATGTACCTCTAGTTCTATGTAGCTGTTTATCTGTTCTCTACCCTTTTTTTTTTTTTTTAAATATTTTTGCTCAAAGTACAAGACATGTAGCTTAATCTCAGTTACCTGGTTGAATTTTGCTTTGGACAGTTTATAGAACCTACAAAAATAAAAGACCTTCCAACATTAAAACCAATTGTTGAAGTCTGTTGACATAGGTTATTAATTTAAAATTAATGATCTGTTGAAGCTCATATTGCAAAATTCTTTCCCACAAACTCAGTAGCTGCAAATCAGAGAAGAAAGTAGTCTGATACATTTGCTCAAAACTGCTCAAAACTCAACACAGGCCCAGCAGAACTGAAATGTGCTTTTCTGTACCTGAGCAGTAAGCTGTGCTCCCTGTGCTGGGTACCACTGAAGTAACCGAGAGATCAATGAGCCTGTGTGTCTGACAGAGTGCCTTCCTGACATAAAGAAGTGAAATAATGAGAATGCTTGTTCTTGAATCATGATTTCCATTATTTTTTATAAATGTTTCTAACCTGTACTGTTGCACTTGCTTTCCTGCAGGCAGCTGAGTGTGCTGGCAAGCTCTTCATTTTCCACACCTCTCTGCCCATTGCAGAGGCCCCAGGGAAGGTAAAGAACAGGGATGACAGGAAACTGATCAACACAGATAAGGAGAAGGTAATAACGATTTGCGTGATGCTTGCGTTACGGGTCTATGTTGTACTCTTTATGGGATAAAACAACTCTGAAGCAACGTTAAAAAAAAAATACAAGGGTAGCATGTAATATAACCATCCCACCTAATGCCTTTTAACAATTGCACTTTATCTTCTGTTCTCAAAAACAGCTGTGTAGACTTGAGGTCATAAGGACAACTCTGGTATGAGAACAAGAAGAGAGATCTAGGTTTTTATACAGGATAAAATACCATAGCTGGGTTAAACTAAATGTGCTGAACTTAAAATTGAAGCAAGATGTGTAGTAATTTTCATAATATTCAACAGTTCTTCAAAGGCAGGGTCAGGAAGAATTTATGTGAGCCTTATTTCCCCTGAAGAGACTTGGAGTATAAAAGTGTATTGACTGAGATTTTTGAACTGGATCTCACTTTCCTTTTGTTACCACAAACTTCTGATGCTCATCTCTGACTTCTTTTCTTAGACTTTGTTTCAACCACAGACAAGCTTTTACAACAACTTGGCTAAGGACTGTGTGGCCCAGGGCTGCTGTGTGGATCTGTTCCTGTTTCCAAACCAGTATTTGGATGTGGCGACACTAGGTGTAGTAACTTATCAGACAGGAGGCTCCATTTATAAGTATGCATACTTCCAGGTAAGAGTGACTCAGATTGGTATTTGATATAAATAATAATTGTTGTTTAGTTAAAAGTTCTTTTTTAATAGTGTGAGCCATAGTGAACAAGTGCTTCTTTGGAAATAAATTGTTATTTAAATGTCAAGATTTTCACCAGAATAATTTTGTTAGCTTTATGTCCTTACACAAACTATCTCTATTAATAACAAAAACAACAACAAGAAAAGCTATGCTGTTACCTTTTAGCACAGTATTTTATTAGCATGGCACTGAGCCCTGTATGATGGCTGATTTTTTAGAGTAAGACTCCAGGATATAGTAATCTTGTTTTAAATTATTTTATGGTTTATGGAGCAGCTCTGATTTATGGGAGTATGAAACTTGAATTATTGCTTGTGTTCTAGCTGGAGACAGACCAGGATAGGTTTCTGAATGACTTGAGAAGAGATGTCCAGAAAGAAGTGGGATTCGATGCTGTAATGAGAGTGCGCACAAGCACAGGTGGGTGTTAGCATGAATGAGTCTTAGTAAATTGGCCACTTGAAACATGTCATATGGGGAGTAACAGACTTTTTCCTAGTTTAAAACATCTTGAGACTAGGCTATGCAAAAAGCTATACTAAAGCTTTCAGGTTCTAAGACTTTTGTCAAGACTGAGCAAAGATCCCTGCTGAATCTGTCAAGATAACTTAGTGTCACTGGTGACAGGATTTTTCAGGGCTCCAAAGACTGTCTGCCTTGTTATTCTGTTGAAAACTGTGGTTCACATTGGGGGATTTTTCTTTTTTAGGTATTCGAGCAACTGACTTTTTTGGAGCTTTCTATATGAGCAACACAACTGATGTAGAGATGGCAGGTTTGGACTGTGATAAAACAATCACAGTGGAATTCAAGCACGATGACAAACTGAGTGAAGACAGTGGTGCGCTCCTTCAGGTGAGGGGTAGGCTTTCTAGGAGAAAGATTTCAGCTGATGATTTAGAATTGTTAACAAAACTGTGTCAAGGCAGAACCAAATCTCATCTGGGGGACTGCCAGTTGCAGAAGAGGACGAGGTCGCTATGAATTGAATATTAAACACTCCTTCAAGGAACTGTTACTTCTTTCTGCCCCTTACTGTACCCTTAACCATTCAGCATACTTGTTCTCAGAGTGACCTGGACTGCTTCAAACTACAGTCTGTTTTCCAAGACCAGTTCCCTTAATGCAAACTGCTAACATTGCTGCTTGATATCTTTCATTTATCCTGATCCTTAGTGTATGCTTTTAGCTGATTGTACAAGTCTTTTACATTTTTATCTTATTGGTTTAGGCATCTGAGTCCTAGTTTTTAGTGAAGTGTATTCAAACCCTGCCTTTCTTATTGTAGCAGGACCTCATTTTTCTATATCCTGGCATTTTTGTCTCCTACAGTGTGCTCTGTTATATACAAGTTGTGCAGGACAGCGACGACTCCGCATTCACAACCTCTCCCTAAACTGTTGCACACAGCTTGCTGACCTCTATCGAAACTGTGAGACTGACACCCTCATCAATTACTTGGCTAAATATGGTAAGGGTAAATATGGTAACAAGAATTGCAACCTTTAACTGCTGTTAAAATGCTTGTTGTCATCCAGTGACACCTGTTTATTCTCTTTGCGTCAAATGTCAGGTTGCAATCCTGATACTTCAGCCACTTATAGGAAAGATCATCAAGCTGTGGTGGTAGTATTGTTGCTTAGGATGAGAGGTACAGATAGAGGGTGTAAGCTTATCGTTCATGCGAATTCTTATCTAATTGTTTTAATAGAGGTTTGTATTGACAGCTGTCTGAATTCATCTTTGGATTTTTTTTGGAGTGGTTTGGTTCATTCTTTAACTGTTTCAGAATTTTGCTTCAGGAATAGGAATTGATGGCCTTTGCTCATAGATCTGGGTTAAATATCATACTTTATGTACTGTATGCTATTTACGCTTTCTAGTTTGCAGTAAAAGCCTACAAGTCCAGCAGAGATTTAGAATTGTGTATGTTTATTGCCATTAAAAGGTAACAGTCCATTTTCAGTCCATTAAAGAAAGATGGCCAGGCTATAAAAAGAGTTTTTGTAGTACCACATGCTTTCAAGTATGACTGAGTGTATTTTAAAGCACATGGGAGATAGAGAGTTGAACAATATGTAATAAAACTGAGTAAATAAGCTTCTTCAGATCTTCAGTAGGAATGTGTCACAGAATCACAGAATGCTAGGGATTGGAAGGGACCTCGGAAGATCATCCAGTCCAATCCCCCTGCCAGAGCAGGAACACCTAGATAAGGCTACACAGGAAGGCATCCAGGCGGATTTTTAATGTCTCCAGAGAAGGAGACTCCACAACTTCCCTGGGCAGAGGAAAAAAGGCTTTCATAAACAACAGTTGCTTAGATTTACTTTGTGGAAATAGTGTTGCATTTTTTTACTGTCCATGAGCAATCACTTGATAGCTGTCTGTCTCTGATCTCTTTCTGTGCAGCATATCGTGGAGTTCTGAGTAGTCCAGTAAAGACTGTACGAGATGCACTGATCAACCAGTGTGCCCAGATCCTGGCTTGCTATCGAAAGAACTGTGCTAGTCCCTCTTCTGCTGGCCAGGTAAGCTCTGATGCTTTCACTTGAATCACAGGCTCAGGTATTAAAAGGTGATGAGAGCTTTTTCCTATTTAACCTACAGAAAAAAGTCAATTGCTTTGCTCAGCAGAAATTTGCAAAGAGAAGACCCAAGGAAGTAGAGAGACTGCAAGTAAAACTACAGTTGAGAATGGCTTCTTGGACATCTGTCTGGAGCCCAGAAAGCACTGCCTGCTACAGGGAAAAGTTTTATGTTATTTTTGCAAGTCCATGATATAATTAGACCGTCAGCTTTCACTCCTCACAGCTGTACCACACTTCGTTGGTTCATGCAGACCTCATTTTGTTGAACATAAGCTTATCTAGCAAGACAGCTGACCAGCTTCTGTCTGCTTGTGACTTGTAGCTGATCCTTCCTGAATGCATGAAGCTGCTTCCTGTGTACTTGAATTGTGTGTTGAAGAGTGACGTCCTTCAGCCTGGTCCGGAGGTCACAACGGATGACCGTGCCTACATTCGTCAGTTAGTTACATCCATGGATGTGGCAGAAACAAATGTTTTCTTTTATCCCAGGCTTTTGCCCCTGGTGAGTAGTTCAGGATATTCTTACTACATGAGAGATGCTGTTCTCTTGACTCATCGTAAGGACTGGCGTTTATATGTTAGCAAGGGAAAGCAATTTGAGATCTGCCATCTCTTGGGATACTTCATTCTACTCAGTGATAGACGCTTTACTGCATCTTGTGAATTTGCTTGGGGATTTTTTTCTGAGCTGTGAACATATGACCGGTGGCAAAGATGACACTTTTGACCCTTGTTGTAGTCTTTTAAAACTCCTAAAGCTTCCTGTAACTTCATGTCATTTTCATCATTGCAGGGTACTACCACAAACTATTCTGAGTTTTCAGTAGAGGAATAACTCTAACAACTAATTACATTCCTACTCCAGGAGGCAATATTGGAACTGCAGAGTAATTTCACAGCAGCCTTATGTTCTCTTTTGCTAACCAAGAGTCTCTGATCTGCTTCTGTGTCACGTTCAGTAAGAAAACTAAGCTAAGGAAGGTGATACTTCAGTCACAGCTATTGCAGTGTTACAAGTCCTAGAAATGAGAAAGCCATTGGGGTCTTAGTGGCAGAAATTTTCAGGACTTCATAAGATGGTTTTGGTTTATAACTTTTATTTATTTTATTTTTATTTTATTTCTCATTCTAAACCAGACCAAAGCAGATGTTGACAGTGACTCCTTGCCAGCAGCAATCCGGAACTCAGAAGAACGTCTCTCCAAGGGTGACATATACCTGCTGGAGAATGGGCTGAACATCTTTGTGTGGGTTGGAGTCAACGTGCAGCAAGGCCTGATCCAGAACCTCTTTGGAGTGTCATCCTTCGGTCAGATTAGCAACACCTTGGTGAGCCGGATAGCAGTGCAGGAGCTAGTGTCTCTGATAGTCACCCAAAACTTAGAACAATGAGAAAGCAAGTTGAGAAAATAGTGATAAATTTTTCATGCTAGGAACAAGGGAAGCACAGGTATGTGAAACTGGTGGAAATGTCCGTACTCTGGGCATGCTGAGCATGCTTTTACGTAGCTTTATTTGACAAGCCACGTTTCCACTGACAGTGAGGAGAAGAGTTGATTTGTAAATGGAATGAACAATTGACCTTTGGTTCTGATACTATGTTATATTCTCTTAACTAGTTGAGGTCAAAGAGATTTAATGTTATTGGGGGTACATATGTCTCTACCGTTATGTAATACAAAACAACTGACGAGTTTTGTTTAGTGTTGCTCTGCTTCACGTGACTGATGGGATGTCTTTCATTCCAGAGTACCCTGCCTGTCTTGGAAAACCCCTTTTCAAAGAAAGTACGATCTATTATTGACATGCTTCAAATGCAGAGATCCCGCTACATGAAGGTAAAAATGTTGTCCCCCATTTATAACTTTAAATCCCCTCCCCTTTTAGCAGAGCAGGCGATTCCTGGCAATGCTGCAATGCTGAATTTATTCTTCCTGATCTCATAAATGTGATTCAAACAAAGTTTTCAAGGATCTGAAAAAAAAATTTACTACTTTTGGAGTTCTGTGCTAAAAAAAAAATAAAATTCAGACCTATTATTATACACGACTGCACAAACCACATACATGCTATTTTACTTCTATTTAGAAAGGACTGAGACTTCTCCCAGCTTAGTTACAGAAGTCAAAGCACATAAGCCATATATGCTGTGATCCTAGTTACCTGTCCTTGGATTTTTGAGCTCTTTAGCTTTTTGTTCTTTTTTCCAAGAATGTCAGTTCTGCTAACTGCTCACTGTTGGTTTTGTTCTTGTTTTGTTTTTTTGTAGTTAATAATTGTGAAGCAAGAAGATAAGCTGGAAATGTTGTTCAAACACTTTCTAGTGGAAGACAAGAGCCTGAGTGGAGGGGCTTCGTATGTGGACTTCCTGTGTCACATGCACAAGGAGATTCGGCAGCTACTGAGCTAGAGGAGGGAATGGTGCTGGAACTCAGCAGTGACATTTCAGTCTCCACTAACGACCTGATCAGGAGGCCCTGCGCTCTCAAAAAGGACAAAGTAGAAATCTGTACAATTCCATAATTTTTAATACACATTGCGTAAGCAGAAATCCTTTCAACCTCTCCCAGTCCCGTATGAGAGATGAAAAATTTTCCTGGTGAGGGCTAAAAAAAAAAAAAGGCCTTTGATACCAGGTCTTTTACTTGTATCTAAATTATTTCCTGTGCTTGGCAGGAGTTCACCCCCCACCCCATGCTCGCTAATCCTGTCGTAATGAATGTAGTTTTTTTCAGTTCACTGTACATGATTCAACATTGAGTGAAAAAGCGGTAACTCTTCAAAACTTCTGGTAGTTGCTGTGTGTTTGTGTGGGCGCGTATGCATGCTCCAAGCGTGAAGAGGATGCGCAGGTGGGGAGGACAGGAGGCAGGTCAGGTGATGGGAGCTGGAGCAGCCAAACACTTTGTGTCTCCTCCTCTTAAGAGGAAAACATGACATTGCAGAGCACAGATATATCATGTGGCTGTCTGAACCAGAAATCCATTAAAAAAAGAAATTATTGTCAAGCCAGGAGGCAGCAGGGCAAATTTCTTTCCACAATCTTCTCTGTACCATAAGTTGCTGTGCAGATGTGTAATGGAGTAAGTACTATATCAGTGAGCAACAATCAACGGCTTCTGAACAGCGTAGGGGTAGAGGTGGTGCTTGCTGTTGGCGTGTGTGGTGACTCCTTTCCTTCTCATTGCCCAGCTCTGTGATGTCCTACTCGATCCATGTTCCATGGCCTCTCCTGCAGACCTGTCTGCCCAGATGGTGGTGGGAACTAAAGCCTCTTAACCTTAAGCAGAAAATACTTTTAACAAGGTGTTGTGGGAGTGTGTAGGAACCGAATGATAGGCAAGTGGCCATTTTCTACCATATTATTGTGGATCATAGCAAATAAGCAGGAATTTGAGTTATACTGGTGCAAATTTGAGACTGCTTTGTACCCTGGAATACAATGAAGGGGATACAAAACTGAAGATTTAGACTGTACTGTAATACGTATTGCAAATATCTGATTTTGGTGATCTGGGCCATAGTGAAGAGCTTCATTACTGGATGTTTTTACCCTCCCCCATTCTACCTACCGATCAGCTTGCACAAAACCTTTTTATAAGCCCGTTTGTTAAACTGTAATACCTCAGACAGATTAATCCATCCACTTTAGCCACTCTGCTACTCCATTCTGCAAAGGTGGATGAAAGACTCCTGCGAAGAGGGAGCAAGTGTAAATCAAATTCAGAATTCTAAGGGCTTCATTTATTCACATTTGAAAAGGGGCTTGTATATTTTAGCTTGAATGCTTAACAGGTGTTCTTAACATACCCAGGAGTTTAGGCTACCAATAGCACTAAAAGCAGAAGGAAGAATGTGGATGGATTAGATAATATATTATCTGGGCTTGATATTTCAGAGGAAAGTCCTTGTTAAGATCAGAAAAATATCTGGCTGTGGTTTTAGTTCCATATCCTGTAGCATGTATATAAAATCCATTTTTCTTCTAATGCTGCTAGTTTGTCTTCCCTCCCATCACTACACAGAAAGGGGAATATGAAAATTGTAATGGAGAAACTCTTTCAAGATGTAGTTGACAGAACCTTCAGTGTTTTTGTATGAATGTGGCCAACTTTTTACTCCATGTACTGCCTCCAACCAAAAAATCTAGAGGATTTTTACCCAGGGCGAAAAACAACTTCCCAGGAATATAAGGCACAGCAACCACAGACTTCCACAAATACTAATTTCTAGTATTAATATTGGGGAGGTGTGGGGGTGGAAATGAAATCGTAAATGAACCTTTCATTTTCTTCACTTGTTTTTCCAATGCATCTTTTAATTTGTAAAGAAATAAAAATATATTAAGATGTATTTTATGTCATTGTTAGTAAATAAACACTACTTATTTTTCCAAACCCTGTATTTTGCGGGAGGGAGGAAATGGGAAGGGCTGAAGTCTAGCTGGTTGATCCTTTACAATCCAATCTTCTGCTGACCAAGTTCAGTTGGTTTTTGGTTTGGGGTTTTTTTTAATTGGTTTTTGTTTTGGTTTGGTTTGGTTTTTTTCATCAGTCACTGTGAACAGTGAATTCAACAAGAGTCAACAGATAAAAGGTGCTGTTTAATCAGATCAGTGTTTCTTTGCTTAAATGAGCAGGTGGGGTTTTTTTAACTTTCTGACCCTTCTTTTTCAGTTTGCAAAGGGATTTCCTTTCTTTCTAACAACTTGAGTCTGATTGGGGTTTTTTTTGGTCTACTTTGGGAAGTATTACCTTTATCTTGTCACAATATTCACTTAAAGACCTCTGTAGTCTTAACTTGTCAGAGAAATAGAGCTCTTATTTCAGAGTTAAGATAGCGGGGAACCTGGGTGGGTTGTTTTTTGGGAGGGGAGGGTGCTAATTGCAAAAAGAAAGTTTGGAGTGAACTAGCAGTGTAACTGCCCTGTAGCGTAGGACATTGATATTGTACAATTTGTTTTAACCTTACAACAATCTGTATGAGAGCACAAGACAATCATTGCTAAATACCCAAAACTACTTAGTTTGCCGTAGAATATTTTTGCAATAACTCTTCTACAGAATGCACATTATGTCCAAAATCTGCTATTGAACTGGTGTGTCATGGTAATGATGGGCCTTGTTCATCTTGTACGTTAATTGTGTGGAGTAAATTGTGCTTGCGGGCGTTTTTGTGGCAGCGCTCCCCTGATGGGTGTGGAAATGGCCTTGCTGAGCCCGTCTGTGGGTGTTCTGTTGGGACGGGTAAGGGGGGGAGCTGGTGGACTGGCAGGGGGGTGGTCTGGGCTGCTGCCCGCTCATGCCCCAGCAGGGTCAGGACCCCACTTCTCAAATGAAGGCAAGAAGATCCCAATGTTTTAACCTCATACACATAGAGAATGTGTCTTTGCTCGTCTCCATACTAACGACTTGTATTATGAATGAGAAGTATTGCCGTTAAGTTCTCTCCGGATGAATGAATTTGAGGCTTTTAGCAATTCCACAACCGCGTGGCAGTTCTGGCAGCCTGCCGTTGGATTGCTGTAGCTCTAGGTGCTCCTGGCGCCGCTGTGCTCACGTCCGGACGCAGGTGCGTTTCAGGCCCCCGGGGCTCACATCCCAGGAGGGTTAGTGCCGCCCGGGCCCGCTCTCTCTGCCGCCCCTTGCGGCCGCGGGGCGCACGGCCCGTGACGGAGCACGGCCCAAGGGCGGGTCCTGGCGGCCGCTTCCCGGGGCGNGGGGGTGGGCGCAGGATGCCGTCCCGCCGGGCGCGGCCTTCGTGGCCGCCGCGTCGTACCGCGGCCCCGGCAACAACGACACGCGGAGCAACAAGGCGCTGCCCATCCTGCTGTGGTGGAGCGGCAGCCTCTTCCCGCACTTCCCCGGCGACACGGAGCGGATCGACTGCCCGCGGGGCTCCTGCCTGGCCACCCGCAGCCGGCGGGCGGCCCGGCACCGCCGCACCAAGGCCCTCATCTTCTACGGCACCGACTTCAGGGCCTACGAGGCGCCGCTGCCCCGCCTGCCCCACCAGACCTGGGCGCTCTTCCACGAGGAGTCCCCCATGAACAACTACGTCCTGTCGCACCCGCCCGGCATCCAGCTCTTCAACTACACGGCCACCTTCCGTCGGGAGTCCGACTACCCGCTGACGCTGCAGTGGCTGCCCGGCGTGGGGTACCTGCGGGGCCCGGCCGTGCCGCTGGCCGAGAAGGACGCGTGGCGGCGGAGGGGCTACGGCCCGGTGCTGTACCTGCAGTCCCACTGCGACGTGCCCTCGGACCGGGACCGCTACGTGCGGGAGCTCATGAAGTACATCCAGGTGGGCACGGGGCACGGGGAGGCCGTGGCGCGGAGCTGCCGCGGAAGCTGAGCCCGCCTGGCCGCCCCTCCACATCCGCGTTTCCTTGGGCTCTGTCTGCCCCTGGTTTTAGCCAGGGTGTGGGTGTCCAGCCGACTGCAAGCTGCACAGAAAAACTAGTTGTGCTCCTCCCTAAAGCACGGTCTAGGCTGCACCACTGCCAGCAGATACACCTGGGGGGAGCTGTGAGTTGCGGAGTTGGCCACACTCGGGATCAATCACAAGTTGGGCTAAGCCCAAATAAGCTTGGTCTTGTGGACCAAGAAGTTGCTGAAATCTCCGGACCTTCAAGTTAGTGTACAGGAAGGCTGTCTGGTTCAAGTCTTGCTCCCATCTGAAAGTATGGACGGGCAATAAAAAGACAGGTTGCTGCATTTTGAGAATCTGCTCCTTACCTGTGTTATGGTAGGACCATGGTATTTCTGTGGTGGTTTGTAGTGCTGTGCCACAGCTGATGGAGAGTAGCTTCGTAAGATGAAATAACATTGTTTCTTTCAAGCAGAAAAAAAAGTTAAGTGCTTTTTTTTTCTTAAAAATTCTGAAGGATAATGAGTTAGGAAAAAAAGGTGTCTGTTTTTAGTCTTTATCTGAAACATCCTTTTCCTAGTAATTTCTTCTGGTTCTGTTGGTTGTGATTAATTTATTGTGCAGGTTCATCATGTAGTCAGTGAAGCGAAGACAAAATAATTCTTAAAATATGGCTGTGTATTGTCAAAGTGTAAAGCAGATTCCATGTCAAATGTATTGCCTTTCATTTTTAGGCAGTATCCTTTTATCTCCCTGCATCAATTTTTCTCAGTCTGACAAATGGAAAATTTTTTTCCAGCCATGCTGAGACTGGCAGGAACTGTGTGTAATAACTGGAAAACTACTGGGTCTTCCTTAAGTAGGAAGATGACTTTTAAATTAGCATAGAGATAGTTGAATGCCCTTTCTTAGCTCTCAGTTTCTGATTTACCTGCTAATAAATACATTTTGGGGTGATATCTTCCTTTTTCTGCGCTCCCTCATCCTCCCTCAATCTGTAGCATAGTTTGTGCTGCGTTTGAAACTGAGCACTCAGTTTCCTCTGGAGGTGTTAGAAAGTTGGATTCTAGGAATAGTCCCAAGGGAAAAAACTTGGAGTGAAAGCGAAACTAAAGTAAGGTAGCTGGGAACTGATCGAAGTTAGGAATTTTATGAGAATTGTCAGCTCTGAAAACAAGCTCCAGGCGAACAAATCACTTTGTAAAGATGCTGGTTGTTATTTTAGGTTGACTCCTATGGGAAATGCCTGCATAACCGTGAGCTTCCCAGTGAGCGACTGAAAGACACTTCTACAGCCACTACAGAAGATTCTGAATTTATGACTTTTATCGCCAGGTACAAGTTTCATCTGGCCTTGGAGAATGCCATATGTGACGACTACATGACAGAGAAGCTGTGGCGTCCAATGCACTTGGGTGCTGTTCCAGTATACCGAGGCTCCCCAGCTGTGCGGGACTGGATGCCAAACAACCTCTCCATCATCCTTATAGATGACTTTGACAGCCCCCAAGAGCTCGCAAAGTATCTTGACTTCCTGGACAAGAATGGAGAGGAGTATATGAAATATCTAGAGTATAAAAACCTTGGTGGCATCAAAAACCAGTTCTTGCTAGAGAGCTTGGAGAGGCGGGAGTGGGGTGTGAATGACATGACTCTGCCCAATTACCTGAATGGCTTCGAGTGTTTCATCTGTGACAGGGAGAACACCCGGATCAAAGAGGAGCAGGAACACAAGAAGTCTCATGGGAAAATTCCAGCTCCCAGACCTCATATAGCTCAGTCCAAACACATGGGATGTCCTGTGCCAAGCCCTGGGTTTGGAAGTGTTGAAGACCTCCCTGGAGGAGACAGGTAATGTACCAATACTGTGCTTGTTGAGGGAAAATAAGCTTCAAATAAATAGAAACTGTAGCTTTTGATAATGCTTTTTATTTAAAGGATTTCTTAGTACATCTCCAGTTACACTTTATGTCTTGTGAGTGTGTGGTAGTTCTGCTAATACTGTGTAACACTGAGGCTGAAAAAGTGGCTTGGACTGTAGTATCAGTTAGTGGTTGAATGAGGAGCCTGAGATGCCCATAGTCTAAAATGCGCTGTGACCTTGGGCAATGTGGTTATCCTTTGTCTGTCTTAGTCTCTTTGTTTTTTTTGTTTGTGGCATGTTTTTCAGTACAGTGATGGTAAACCACTTGGTAGCCCTTGGGGGAAAGAAGCTCTGTAACTCATCACAAAGGACTGTGTTAAGACTGGGGTTGCCACTGTTCAGTGCAGGCCTGGTTAACTCCTCTTGACTTCAGAGCAGAAATTGGGCTCACCCAGAATACTTTACAAGACCCTTTGTTGCTTTGTGTGACAGAATTCTGGCTTGTGTTGAAGGGCGCCATCCCATTTATTTAGGAGAGGGACCACGCAGGACAGAGAATAGGCTGAGTAGTTTCTTGTCGTCTCTGCACACAGGGGTTGCTGGTGGTTTTGGAGCCTCCCAAGCCCACAGCCCAGAGTTCGCCATGCCTAGTGCCAGCTGCCCTGCAGTCCGTGTGCAGAGAGCTAGCGTCACCAACCCCCAGGCAACCGCTTTTGGTGGGCAGAACAGAGTTTTGCTTGCATGGTCGACTTAGTATTTATATGTGCATTTATATTTATACATTATATTTTTTGAAAATATTGGGAAGATCTCATGCACTATCCAGAAGGAAGTTGTTAATATAGTCTGTCCCAGTTTATAGACTTGTAAATAATTTCTGCACCAAAGAACTGAATGCTTAGGAGTGTTAAAATGTTAGAAGAAACAGTGTGTTGACAATGCAGAATCCATTGTTTCAAGTACACTAACCCAGAACTAAGTTCTTTGTGGCTATGAAGCTCTAAAAACGTTTTTATTATGTTATGATGCGGAGAACTACTTCGAACTACTACTTATGTTTGGACACTTTCAAAAATGGCCATCTGAAATTAAAAAAGGAAAATGAGCCTGGGATCATCCAGCTTGTTTAAGAAATGTCTGTTTCACAGAACTTGTCATTAAAAAGCATTTTTCACAATACAATAATTCTTGTATTGACTACTTGAAAAGTTATGCTTGCAAGTAAAAGGGGCCCATAATCCTTTGTTTTCTGTTGGTTTACTGATTTATCTGAGATTTTTTTATAGCAATACCTTTTCTCAGTCTCGGTAGCAAAACATGCCTTTCCCTTCCAGCATGCTATGCAGCATCCTCCTACTCTATAGGAGTGTTCTCTACTTTTCTTTTGCTTGAGCAGCAGGTGGCAGCAAAGAAATACCTTTCAAGGTACAGCACGGGTGCCTGTACCGCTTAATGACAAGCTCATCATTCTGTGCAGTGGCCATCAGCAAGGGGATTTGAACAGCTGGTCCATAATCCAAGCTGCAGTTGCATCCCACGGCAGTTTCCAGGTCTCATTGAACCACAGCGTGTTATTCTTCTGCTGGTCATAGACATATGTCTGGAAAAATTGTACCAGGGAAGCTTTTGCATTGTCTGCTATCTGCTTTAGAAGGACATGTATCTATACCTTCCAAGGTGTGATCAAGGGAATGTCCAGGGAAATACAGTGGTTTTTATCTTGTAAGCATATGAGCTTTCACCATTTTTATCTCCAAAACGGAAAATGATTTTGTAAATGGTGTGACAATAACATAAAATTGCCACCAAAGCATTAGGTAAACATGCTCTTATTTTGTCAGAGTTTGACAGTCATATTGTCAGTGTGATCACTTTAGATTACTATCTACTGAGTCAGTCAGTTGTGTATTTTGTTACTTTAGAAAACATTATTGTTACTTTAGCAAACATTATTGTGGAAAAATTATGCAGGCCTAGTGAGGTTATCAGTGATAGAATATATGCAACAGACCAAGGTCTGACTGTAAACATACACTGTGGTTTGGGGTTCTGGAGCTTCTGGAACTCGGAGAATAACAAAGGCAATTGGAGTTCATGCATTTTTAGAGCAAGTACCCAATTACAGTATGGTTACCCAGCGCATCTGCATGCCCTGTAGCCCTTATTCCCAAATGTAATTTTTTAGGGTTGATGAATGTGCTGAATTGACAGGACTTTTGCAGCAGAATTTCTTTCTGTGTAGGTACGTATAGCTGGAGCACAGTTACACCTTCACCTTGCTGTCCTGTAAGTGTGGAGATGTGGTTCCTAAATCCTTATGCTTGCAGCCACAGTTCTATTTGGACTTCTGTGCTTCATACCCAAGTGAGCTTAGGAAGAAAGGCTGTAGAACCACCATTTGTATGTGTTAGGTTATGGGTTGGTCACTACAATCTACTGAATTCTTGTCTGCTTTGTACAGAAAATAGTGAGTTACTGTGCTACTCATGACTAGAATGTCTGCTTAGTAGGAACAGGAAGCTGCAATTCTTCTCAGACGCTCACCTTTGTGAAGAAAAATAGTGTGTTTCATTATTGGTAAGGATTCATTTTCCAGAAGTGCAGTGTTTGACAAGATAACTAGAAGAAGACTAAGTGACAATACCTTTCCAGTTACCGAACTGTTGTCATCTGTGGTAGCATGAGAAGAAAGAAGCCAGTGTGCCTTGATAAAGGAATATTTTGAAACCATCATGGTTTTGCTAGTTCCATTTTATGCTGCTGTCAGAGTTTATTTATGACAAGAGGAAAAACAGCTTAAAAGTGTATCAGATTTGCCACGTGTACACTGTAAGGCATCTCTTGCAATCAAAGCCAATAATCAGCCAGGATTAAAGACAGATCTGTATCTCATGGCAATAACATTTCAGGTGTATGTAGTCGGCAGTTTCAGGATATTTGTACTGTCTTGTTCATCGTGGGGTACCAATTTTTTCCAAGTAACAGAATCAGACTGAAATTATTTTCTTAAAAACAGCAGTGTAAAAAGACAAATACCAAAGCGTTCTTATTTAATGTTTTTGGTGGAAGTCTTTGCTTGGATACTGGAATTCCTTTCAGTGTTGCTTCTGCAGAGTTCAGCTAGAAAACATTTTCTTTTTTCTATCACCTACTGCCATTTAGAGTCCTGTCTAGTACTTAATGAAAGTATACTCACTTTCCTAACATTTGCCCTTATTCAGTGCTGTAAAAAACAAGTAACTCATGGTTGGCAGTCCTTGATCAAAGGTTAATGAATTTAGCTGGTAAGCAAAGTGATCTCACAGTATGTCCAAGTGCTGCATTTTACAAAGGAACCTTTTGGCAGACTTTTTTAATGCAGAAGTAAGCCTCTCTGTGTGATCCTTCACATTGTAATCTGTGTTAAAAGATTTATTTTGAGGTCTCCGTTGGTGTACACCGCAGAAATGTCCCACCACAGATGGTGCTGTTGACCACAGGAAACTAATTCCCCAGGCAGACAAGCTGTATGCTGCTGTGGTGGTCCTGGAGCAGTGGGTGAGGTCTGCTTCTGAGCAGTGCAGCCATGCTGCCTTTAATACATGGTGTATAGAGCAAGTACAGAAGGCACTGTACTTATTTCTGTGATCAGGAGGGAGAAGAAGCGAAAAGTTCTGTATGTAAGTTAACAAGTATTGGGTAACTTGTATGGACAGATTAAAAAGAGCATCATGTTTGGTCCTCCTTTTCAAAATCTGTGATGGGCTTATGTGGCTGGGTAGCAGATATAATGGAGAAGAGATAAATTATTGCCATACTTTGATATAACACAAATGAGAGAAGTAGGCCACATGATCATGAATGGGAAGGGAATTGCTGAAAATCGCAGTGATATAGTTTGTGCTATGAAAAGTTTGAGAATGAGTGGACTGAACAAGAGAAAAAGTGTGCTCAACCATGTAGTCTGGATATAGAGTCAGGGTTGAGGGATATAATGATTTTTTTTTGTCTCTACCATGTATAACCTGATTTTGTAATGAGTAGCTGTCATTCCCTAATTGTTAAATAGTTTATCTGAAAAAATAATTGATTCTTAGGCTGTTACATGAGTACTGGCCATGGAAGGCTACTCTCAAAATCATATAAGGACTTGTGCTAGATTTTGTTTTAATAGAAGTTTTTATTCGTCTCTTTGGTTAACACTACAGTCACATGCTGATACTTCTAGAGTGTTGTAAAGCTAATAGTGAATTTATATTTTCTGTAGAGAATTTTCATAGCAAGTTTCTTTAAATGACTTGGAACACAATGGCATGGTAACAACATATCTTATCATTACCATCTCTGGGCCTGTTCTACTCTTAGGTGAAAGAAAAAGATGTTTCAGTGCTATCACAGCTGCAGACTCATTTGTTTTTTTAAT
The DNA here is from genome assembly GCA_013399365.1 of Pampusana beccarii. Classification (NCBI taxonomy): domain Eukaryota; kingdom Metazoa; phylum Chordata; class Aves; order Columbiformes; family Columbidae; genus Pampusana; species Pampusana beccarii. The sequence goes on from VWYH01009474.1 coordinate 188,640, forward strand.
GGTTCATGGTGGTGTCTCTTTTTTGTTTCAGTTGGAAAGAGATGTGGCTGCAGGATTATTGGCAAAGCCTTGATCAGGGTGAGGCCCTCACTGCTATGATTCATCGCAATGAGTCGCATCAGGGAAGATTTTGGGACTATATGCATGAGATTTTTCTGAAGAGGACGAGGCAACGCTGACCCATCTTTGTAAGAGCTTGATGTGAAAATTGCTTTGTAAGTTGAGACTGCAAATTCTTACCTCGCTCCAAATGTTTGCCTTGAAATAGAAGAAAAACTCTCACAGAGACTATTTTTTCTGGTGCATGAAGTAAGTTTCTGCTGTGATTGGATTTCAGCAGTGGAGATCTTAGCAACTGCTTTGATTTGAATTTCAGCTCTGTGGTGTGAAGCCACTCCTGACTTGCAGGTGTCAAGATGTGAGGGAAAACAGGAATTTACTCTTGTTTTGCATTTGTTATAGTTTCCTTGTGGCTTACATGACTTCAGAGGAACATGTCTTCAGACTGTTGCTCAAATGTCCTATGTTATTTCAGGGATTTTTTAAATCTCAAAAATATTAATGGTTTTTTATAAGTATTTTATCAGTCACTTATTCTCCTCATTATGGTGTACTTTTAGCTGCTATTAACAAATAGCTTTTCCAGTGAAGGAATTGCAAAAGACAAGTGTCTGTGGAGAGCAATTGTGCCTTATGACATTGCAGCAATAAAGTCTCTTCTCCCCAAGTAAGTATGCCTCAAATACTCCTACTTTTCAGGGTAACTGAATAGCTTATGGGCAGGTCACTCTGCCTAATTTTTTTTTTTTTTGCTAACTTACCAGGTGATACCTACAATGGGATGAGAGACTAAATTATTTAATTCACAATGTTCAATAAAGTATTTCACACCAGAAAGTGTATTACCTGATATTGTGCAGAACTACAGTAACATTAGTATGCTTTCATTCTTTTAAGTTTCCATCAAATCTGAAATCCCAGCTATAATCTTGCCTTCTTGTTTTCTCCTTAATGCTAGCAATTCAGAGGCCTTTGATTTGTTATTTTTGAGTATGTGCAGCTTTCTGCAAAGACAAATACATTTTAGTGATGGTGCCTTTCCAGCAGTCTCTGCAGTCTGGATACAAACCTTGCAGTCTTTCTGTGCTGAAGTGGATGATCAGAATCAGATGCACTGAGATGATTTTGTATCTCTTACCAAACCTTAACACAGTATGCTCCTGGGCTGTGACTAGAGTTCCTAAAAGTAAGTGATGACATGTAGATAGATCTTCCTTGTTGCATAGTCTGTATCTCCTACAGATACAAATAAAGTCCAGTGTCCCCTGCCGTGTTGGGTACTTTTCTGAAATAACTGATGTTGCATTGGAGGGAGACTAGTTCACTTAGTGTCACAGGTTTAAAAGCACAGGTAAATATGGCCACACTGCAGTGATGTCTCCAATGGTGTAATGGTATTTTATTTCTCCTCCCTCTTCAGGGGTAACTACTGACTAAATGGCCAGTTTATCCATGCCTAAGACAGAGCGTTGGTAATGAAAGTCTTGAGTCAGGGGGGCGATTTCATTTTGTAAGGCAGTTCATGCATTGCTAGGGGAGGTCTGAAGCCTCTTAGTAAAAGTTAGGAAAGGGATTGAATCTACATTCTGGCCTTAATTAAGTCACTGTCTATGGATTAGCTGTGGATAGATCACTTAATCTCTTTTTTTTTTTCCCTCAAATTCCCATTCATAATGTTATAGGTATGATATAGGTATAATATTGGTGAAGGTAATTATATGCATCTCAATGTTTCCCTCTCAGGCACCAATATTGATTGCAGTGTTAAAATCAGGGCACCTTGACAGAGGAGACTTCAGACCCATAACTATCAGTGGATTCCTGTAAATGTAGAAAATGCATACAGTATGCACTGATCTCACCTGATTTTTTTTAGGAGAAAACTGCTTTTTTATATCTCTTCTCTAATAATGGTAACAAATGGTTCTTCAGCTAAAATGCATTCATCAGTNATTTGTTATTTTTGAGTATGTGCAGCTTTCTGCAAAGACAAATACATTTTAGTGATGGTGCCTTTCCAGCAGTCTCTGCAGTCTGGATACAAACCTTGCAGTCTTTCTGTGCTGAAGTGGATGATCAGAATCAGATGCACTGAGATGATTTTGTATCTCTTACCAAACCTTAACACAGTATGATCCTGGGCTGTGACTAGAGTTCCTAAAAGTAAGTGATGACATGTAGATAGATCTTCCTTGTTGCATAGTCTGTATCTCCTACAGATACAAATAAAGTCCAGTGTCCCCTGCCATGTTGGGTACTTTTCTGAAATAACTGATGTTGCATTGGAGGGAGACTAGTTCACTTAGTGTCACAGGTTTAAAAGCACAGGTAAATATGGCCACACTGCAGTGATGTCTCCAATGGTGTAATGGTATTTTATTTCTCCTCCCTCTTCAGGGGTAACTACTGACTAAATGGCCAGTTTATCCATGCCTAAGACAGAGCGTTGGTAATGAAAGTCTTGAGTCAGGGGGGCGATTTCATTTTGTAAGGCAGTTCATGCATTGCTAGGGGAGGTCTGAAGCCTCTTAGTAAAAGTTAGGAAAGGGATTGAATCTACATTCTGGCCTTAATTAAGTCACTGTCTATGGATTAGCTGTGGATAGATCACTTAATCTCTTTTTTTTTTTCCCTCAAATTCCCATTCATAATGTTATAGGTATGATATAGGTATAATATTGGTGAAGGTAATTATATGCATCTCAATGTTTCCCTCTCAGGCACCAATATTGATTGCAGTGTTAAAATCAGGGCACCTTGACAGAGGAGACTTCAGACCCATAACTATCAGTGGATTCCTGTAAATGTAGAAAATGCATACAGTATGCACTGATCTCACCTGATTTTTTTTAGGAGAAAACTGCTTTTTTATATCTCTTCTCTAATAATGGTAACAAATGGTTCTTCAGCTAAAATGCATTCATCAGTTTACATTCTTTTTTTTTTTTTCATTTACTCAGGAGACATGAATACCAAAGTTAATAGATCCAAATTAATTGTTGAAGTGGATTACTCAAATGAGATTAAGACTACAGATATGTGTATTCAGGATTGAAGTGGCCACAATGTGCTTGAGAAATAAATTAAGATAAAACAAATTAAGGCTTCTTTAGTTCTGAATATCAACTTCTACTGAACAGTTTAATGATCTTTCAATCTGTTCAAATTAATCCCTTCAATTACTTCAGATTCTCTCCATTTCATGTATCTGTATATAAAATCATTCAGTTGTCTTTGCATGGTTCTGTTAGTTAGCTATATCTCAAACTCCTTTCTTATTCAAGTGTTTGGTGGGATAGGCAGGAGGAAAAATTCTGATCTTACTTTTTATACTAGACATAAAAAATAAGAAACAGATACTGCTTTTGCTATTTTATTCTGAATTTAAGTAGATTTTTTTAGAAGTGTGGTATTTATAATCAAGTCCAGGTATTTGTTATCATTTATCTGCTGTTGCCAAAATGAGACATGCTACATTTAATGTATTGTCCTTGCAGGAATAACAGGAGGAAATACCAGTATAAGCATGCGTGTCATAGCACCTGCTCAGTTCTTGGCTAGTGATTTCCTAAAGCCTCGCTTTGCCTTCCTGCACAGCAAAATGAGCACATTTGTCAACTAACAATAGAATTGAAGATACGGTGGTACAAACTTAGGAGTAGCTAGCAAACCAGATAAAAATTTATTCTTTGGGACCTTGATTCATTAATTTGCTAGTTCACAACCAAGTATTCCTTCATCACTGTTTATTATCTGTACTCAGTATATTACAGTCGCCAGTCAAAAAGGTTTTTTTGTTAGTCCTACAGGGATTTACTAAAACAATTCTTTTTGTTGTTACATGTATGTACTGTAGAAGGCTTGGAGTTCACGACTGTTGCCAAGCATGAGTGTTTCTTAATTTGATATCCCTTCTTAACACGAGTATGAAGGAAGCACAGATATGTAAGTAGCTTTATCAGAGGTCTTCTGTGGTTTTTGTCTGAGTTTTTCAAAGTACAGCTTTTAGTTTGTAGTTAAGAGTCACAGGCCAGTTTCAATACTTTTCTGAGTTCTGAGTGTCTTCCTAGGTTTAACTGTTTTTTACAGTCTTACAGGTGGTGAACTTCACAAAGGTAATGAGTATCAGCTACCACTCTTCACAGCCATGATACTCACCCAAGCCTTGCATTTCCCTTGGGTCTGCAGAGTTTTTTCTGTAGTAATAGATCATACAAGCTTTGTTGTCTCCTGTATGTCACAGTATGTCCATGATTTATAAACAGTTTGTCTGTTGCCTATATTAACATACTAAATGTGTTTCACTTATTTTATGTGGTGTGCAAGAATTAAGGCTGAAATATTTCTTCCAGTGCGTGGTATGAATAACTCGTGCAGCTGCCAGGCAAACCCCTCAAGGGCAGGAGAGGTGGGAACCCGCCCCAGCTGGCTAAAGAGTTGTGGTTGCGGTTCTGTTCCAGCTCCTGACCAACCTTCACAACATCCACTTCTCTGCTCAGCAAGGACTGCAAAACGTTCAATTAAAGGTGGTTCTCCCACCAGGGCTTTGCTTTTATCTTTCTGCTGTTATTTGAACGAGGCAGGAGGAGAAGCTGGGTCTCATACCCTTGAAGAGTTTGTGATTAATTTACCAAATAATGCATTTGAAAGGATTGCTATGTAATGTCCAATGACTACTGCCAGTCTTTGCCAAAGCGAGTTCAATTAACGATCCTAGTTGTCTTCCTCCTAATGCAAGTAATGTGAATGCAGACAAGGAGGAAGGTCACTGCAGCAACTATTAATATTTTGGAAAAAGGTTTCTGATTTGTGGTGTTGACTGCTAACTGGATTTCTCGCTTCACTTCTTTAAATCCAAACCAGGTAGATGGTGGCTGAATGTCATCACTCTCGTTGTGACTACCGGAAAGCTTATATGATACTCAGACTGAACGGTGTATGCAACATCTTTCTTAAGGAAGTTCTTACAGTGCAGGTGCCCATACTCATAAAAACACACAACTGGGAATTTTAGCAAAGATATCAAATATTGAGGATGATAAAGAGATTACCTCTGTAAACGCTTTGGTGGGCTTCTACTAACTAGGGTGAGTCACTCATTGTTTGTTGTGCCTGGTTTCTGTGTGGCTAGAGGGAGGAGTTCAAACCTGTCAGGATAGCTTTATTCACTAGCATTAATGTTCTAAAAATAGATATCTCCTCATTACTGCTCGTTTGAAACACTAATAGATTCTATTGATGCTGTGTGTCAGAACTGACTTGACAAGCTAGGCTAAGTTTATGCCCTCTGAGAGGTGAGAGAGGAAAAACAATGTCAAATAGAAGCTTTAAAATCTAGCAATCCAATTCATTGCATTGGACAAGCTAACATTCTCATTTTCCTGCCAAAACTGATACCAGGTGCAGCCTGTTTTTTCAGTAAGCAGCTGGCTATTTTATATACTAAACTAGCAGACTATGTTTTCTGTCCTTTAGCAACAACTGCAATTTCTAGGAAGAAAATAACCTCACTGAATAATACTGATTTGATACCTACCATTGATAATTTCTAAAACTGAAAAATAGTTGCCTTTTCTTATTTCTGTCACTAGTAATTTCAGACAGAAGGATCTCTGGGTCCCCTGTGATGGTAAGTAGAATGAGAGCCAAGCCACAGTGGATGTGTGTGTTTGGAAGGAAAGGAGAATGATATTCTTTCCCTGGAAGTGGTCTGCAAAGTGTAGCAGCTGGAGAATCACAGACAAAATGCCCCTCTTGCACCTTGGCAGAGGGTAGTTTTGACAGGTGTGTAAGAATAACTCCTAAAGGACTGGGAACAGGATAAATTGAATTGAAACAGAGCCATCAGGGACATCACTGTTTAAACAGGCTTTGCTACGTTAGACAAGCAGCCATCTGCCTGCCTAACGTCCTTGCACACCCACTCTGCAGCCGTTGTCCCAAGAGAGCCACTCCCTTAATGATTAGCTGCCATCCATTTGCCTGGATTTAATTAAGATTGTTGATGGATGTCCAGGCACCTTCTCAGAATTTGTATTAATCAGAAACATACAGGGTGGCAGGTTCCTTCCTTCTGCCCAGAGGCCTCTACTGACAAGTTGAAATTAATCAGAGGCAAAAATCCTTTTAGTGGTATGACCAGCTGAGCCAAAGCCTGTGTCAGGCTTTAACAAACTGCACTTCTCTTATGATTCAGTGTTTCAGAGCTGGCAGTGAGAGACACATGGTCCTGCAGAGGGGTTGGGAAAGGTGGAGAAGAATGGAGCTGCAGGATTTGTTCCAGAGCTCTGACACGACTGGCATTTTAATTTGCACGCTGCTGTATACCTTCTTTCCTGCAGAAGAGACCCATCGAATGCTGAAGTGTCTCAGCTAGAGATGGTTCTGGGGATCTTGGAATGGATCAGAGCAGGTCAGGATATTTTGTGGCAACTCTGAGCAAATAAGGAGGCATCAGGTAATTTGCAGTGGAAATGGGCTGGATTTGAGTAGATCTGGGAGTTAGGGATTGAGAATGTCAGCTCAGAACTAGTGAGCTGGACAGAATAGTTCAGGGAAGCTGATCGGACCAAGATAGTTCAGGATAAGGTAGGCCAGCGCTGGGGTGGAGCATGACGCGTCAGAAAGGCAATTGCATCTGTCATTGTTCTAATTAATGCATTTGTGCTAGTAAGTGCATTAAGTGCTAATACTGTCCAAACACAATAGCTCAGCAAACAGAAGTCTGAACTGACTGGAATCTTAGCAAACTGGTTAGTTTCACTACTAAAGTTAAAGTGGAGGTGCTTTAACTTTTAAGGCATCTCTAATTAAATTGGACTTTAAGGAGGTCACAGTGAGACAGCTGAGGATAGACTGTGGTAGGTGATGATATTATGAGGTTGTGTGAGAACTGGCACATTCAGGATAAACTGGGGTGAACATACTGGAATTTACCTTAAAGCTGGATCCAAGCAGTTCAGAAAGACATGGATATCAACTCTATCCATATATTCTCCCAATACAACTGATTTCTTAGCCTCATCCCCTAATTGGTTTGGTTTGGTTTTGGTTTGTTTTTTCTAGACAGTGTCTGGAGGTTTTACGTAGTTACTCCAGAAAGTGAAGGATCTGTGGTGCAATTTCTCACCTCCTAGAAGTATTTAAAACATCAGACTCGTTTTAAGGGTGTATTTTACTACAGCATTGTTAGCATTATATTTAATTGTGGTGTAGCATTTACTGTAGCATCGTTGCTGGCCCTTATTCCAGTTGTCATATAGATTCTTTTCAATTCTAATACTAATAGTTTAATCTCTGTGGTTATTTTGGTTTTGAGTAGCTGAAGCGCAGGCTAGGATTCAGCTTTAACTATGCCGATTCAAGTAAAGAAGTTGTAAATGCAGTTAGAATTTTACATGTTCTTTACAGTTGTGCATTCAGGATTCACAATGAAATATCCGTGGGGTTCACTCATCTGTGTGTTGAAGGAACTGGGTTTCTGACTGTCCCTGAAAAGGCAGCAATTCTGTCCCCCCAGTAGTGTCTCTGTGCTATCAGCTATACAAAATGCAGGCTATTAAGAAACTTGGCTATTGAGTAACACACCTCTTCTGTACTTCCACATTCTCCCTTAAAACTAATGTTCGTGTCTTGCTTCAGACATCTCTGCATGGTGTGCGCAGACACCATCAAATACCTTATTCTGTCTGCTCAGGAATTTCTTAGGTTGATGCTCTAATCCCAGGCTGAATGCCAAAAAAAAGATATTCTAATGCAGATGGTAGTAACTGACAGGAAGCTCTTACAATTATTGTTGTGTAGCTTGCCTTTTTATTTCTCAGCCTCCCCCCCTGCCATTTTTCTCGGAATTACTTAGAAGAGAGAGCGGCTTTTGAAGGTGAATGTACCTGAAGGTGCTGCCACCATTAGCTAATGTGATTTGGAAACAGGCTGATTTACAGGGAGTGCAGTTCAGCTTCTCTTGTGTCCTAGTATTTGCAACTTTTTACTGTTCCTGTGCAAGTCTAGCTAGTAACTGCAGCAGCCAAGTGCAGCAGAGAGAAGTGGGTACCAGTAGCGGTAACTAGAAGAGGAAAAACCAAAAGCAGCCGAACCTCACATGAACAGGAATACTGGAAAGTACTTATTCTCCCTGTCCTGAATTTGCAAGATTTCTAAGTTTAGAGTTGGAGGATGAAGCTCTCAAGCCTAATTTGAAGGTGTCAGGTTGTTTTTCGTCTCCACCGGTAACCAAGCTAGAACCATAGCTCATTTCCTGTTCCATCAGAAAAAATGGAATTAAGAGTGACATCCCTCTTACCAAAATGTTTCAGAACTTCCAGACAGACTGTTTGAATTTGAACCTAAAGAAATTGAAATTTGCTTCTAAAGAGGACCAAAAGAAAACTTCTGTCTACTTGAAAATGTCTTCTCATATTCTTTAAATTTGAGTCTTAAGAAAATAGTATTTTAACAATAACACAAAAATAATTATAGAATCAGGCATGCCAGAATATATATTAAATCTGCGGATGCAGTAAATTCTATAATGATACCGGGCAGAGGCAAGTGGAGTGCCTTTATTTATATGCACAGCTAGTAGGTTGAATGTATTCTTTACATCCAAAGCAATGTCCGATGCAAAAAGTTGTCATGACATTCCCACAGAAGAGAAGTGGTTCTTGCAATGTCCTCCAGTGCACAAGGGAAACCAGGGATGCCTGAGGGAGCCCTGAGATGGCAAAAAGATGGCTTTAGTGGCCAGTAAATGACAAGCATCTGGGTATTTTGAGTCCCCACTGCGATGTCTAACTTCTCGTTTCTCTACATCCACCTTGTCCCACATGCTGTGCAGAAATGTGTTTGTACCCCAGCCCTTGAAATGTTACTGTGCCTTCTGCATTACCCGTCTTTTCAGCTGGGGACATACGAGCTTCAGAATCAGCCCCAGTGAGTTGAGGACTCCCAAGGATTTAAATCCTACACTAGGAAAGAATATTCTGGGCACCGCAGGATTCTGCACTCCCGAGCAGGAGGCTGTGAGAATACCACTGCCATTTCCCAAGCAGCGGTTCCGTTGTCCTCCTGGAAGATGGGGTATGAACACCAGTAATCAGTGCCGGGGAGATCCAGCGGTTAGAATGCAGTGGAGAGAGATGAAGGGCTGAGAGTGATGTGGTGCTGTTTCAACCTGAGCAGTGATTTAATTTTCGCGGCCTTGGCCTGGAGAACGGGAGTGGGGACAAAGCCGAGGTTACACCACAAACAGATCGACTTGCCCTTTAACGGGGTGACGGCGTTTCCGTCCCAGCCCGGAGGCCGCGGTCGCCGCCCCCGTGCCCGACAGGGCCGCGGTTGCCCCGCTCCTGCCCCGGTTCCGCACGGCCTTTGCGGCCCCGGGACCGGCAGCGCACGCGCCGGCCGGCTGGGCGGGGCCCGCTCGCCGTACGGCCTGTCGCAAAGAGCATGGCGGCGCCCGTGTACCCGGCCTGGGTCACCCGCTGGGTGTCCGGGCAGTGGCGGCAGAAGAAGCGGCCCCCGGTTCTCCGGCCGACCCGGCCGCTGGTGCTGGCCGACAAGGTAGCGAACCGCCGGGAGCAGGCGGGAGGTGAGTTGCCGGCGCCAGGCCGTTAAACCTCTGGTGCGCTGCAGGGCAGCCGGGGGGAGAGGGGCCCGGTTTGTGGCGGCCGATCAGCACACACACGTCTGCACACACACATCCGACAAGATTACTTTATCCTACAACAACAGTTTGCGTCTTGTGATGTTCAGTATGCGAATCGTGCGTGTAAAATGCTTTATTACCTATCAGCATAGCGTTTACCTTAAGAATTCGATCAGATGTTACATGGCTGCAGTGGTGCTAATCTTTGTGCTGGCAACATCTTCTCTGCACAAAGCAAAGATGAGATCTTTACTTAAATGTTGTTTTTTCTCACCTGCCTCTACCCCATCTTAAACTTCTCTCTGTCCCGAGGTGTCTGTTAGCTTGAAATGCCAAACACCTGAGATTTTTGGTTGTGCCTTTCCCTTCTAGAGGCGACATGCATTACGGAGATGTCGGTGATGATGGCCTGCTGGAAGCAGAATGACTTCAACGATGCCGCTTGTGCCGAGGAGATCCGGGTGTTCTATGACTGCGTGGCAAAGGCAGAAGTAATTAAGGCCTCTTTTGTGTTCTTTAAGGATAGTAGCAGGGAAGGAAGAAAAGCCCAATCATTTTTTGTGTGACGATAGTAATAATGTTCTCTGAACAATTTGATTGGTGTTGCAATTCATTAGAGCTGTAGGAGAATGATGTAAATCAACACACAGTCCTTCAATTTTGAACACAGAAGTTAAATTAAAATTAAATTAAAAATAAAATAGAGGCATGTAGGAAGCCACTGGATGTTTGATATCTTATAATTAAGGATGAAACTGTGGTCACATCCAGTGCTTTTTGTCTTGTCTGATTCTTGAAGTAGAGCTCAGTTGCTGTCAACTGGCCCTAACCTAGGCCATTTCTTTTTATTTCTTACAGTTTTTAATCTCTACAGTTCTAGCACTAATTAAGCAATAACAGTCACTGCTGTTCTCCATGTTCCATTATAGTTCTGAATGAGAGTACAGTTTGGAGCTGTTAAGTAGAGCATTGATTTGTATGGTGAGAGTTGTGGATTTTGTTGTAATTGGGGAGACTTAGAATGTAGGTAAGTTTCCGCAGCTGCTGTGATTCATAAAATTAAGAAATAGCTGACTCAGCTGCTGATCCAATACCTGCATTATCTAGACACTGGGGGATGGTAAGTTAGGATTCCCAAATTCCAATCTGTCATGAGTCTATGAATAGTTCTGTGGCTGCAGGGCTGAGGATGGAGCCAAGCTGGTAGAGAAATAACTCGTGGTTTCAGTAATCCTCATAACAAACAGGATTTTCAGGATACATGAAAATTAGGAGTTCTTTTAGTCTGTTTCTGACTTTAAAGGCTAGTCATTTTCTTGAAAAATAAATTTCGTATTGTTTGGAAATTAGAGGTTTCCAGCTATAAGATAAACTTGAAATCAAGTTAGTTTCAAAAGCAGACTACAGGTAAGTACATGGACTAAACTTGTCCTTAAACTGATACCAGGTTTTCATTTTTTTCAGTAATGCTACCATCATTTAATAAAGAGTTATTTACTGTTGCTGTTTGACAGCATAAATAAAAAATTATCCACAATTTATTTTGTAGATTATAAACGGAACAAATGAATAATAGAAAGTAAAAAGAAAAAAAATCTTCTTTGTTGTTGCTGTAAGTTTGTAATGTTGTTAACTAAGAATATGGAAGAATATTGTCTTAGAAAATTGTCAGTCATTCATTAATTTCACCATTTTAAGGTCATAAGCTTTTGAAAGCCTTGTGATTATTGAGCTGAGTGGTATTGTAAGTGTTCCATAAAAAAACAGCATTCTTCTGAAAGAAACACCTCAGTACAATTAGTAGTAGCCTTTGGTGGGTGAGAGTCAAACGGGGAAATAAACAGAGTTAATATTGTGAGGTTTCTTTTTCTGTTTCAGAAGGAGCGCAAGGCTCAAAACGAGGACACACTGTCATCCAGGGGAAACTTCACTTCAGCCAAAGTGAACAAGCTCCTGAGGAGGTTTCCTCAGATCACACGTTACGTATAATGTGCTTTACCAAAGGGACTGTGGACAAGCAATGAAAGTTGGAATCTTTGGAAAAAAAGGTGAAAAGCAGACTTCAGTGAGTGTTTGATGTCAAGTGGTATCTGTCAGGACTGCTATACAGATCTTGAACACACCCTTCTTTCCAGAGTGAAAAACACCCATCCTGACCATCAGCTGCCTTTGTTCAGGAGGTTCTTGGATCTTGCAGTCTTAGGATTTCTGCATTCTGTCGTTCAGCTAGCCACAGCGTGGAGTCACATCCTCACTGTGAGATAAAAACTTGTAGGAATGCATGTAAGTGCATTTTCTAGAAGTTAGGGGGTGACTTTTCCTCATGTATAAACTTCCTGTCTAACTTCTGGGCTGCTATCAAAAAGTGCTCAGGCCCAGACATTGAGCCAACTTAAATTGATAGTTATCTCATTACTTGTATTCCAACATTGTGTATACACAATTTGGTTCCTCTTGAAATTTTTTCAATTCCTGCTGCTGTGCAAGAAGGCTGTACAATGAGGAAGAAATCTGCAGCAAAATGCCTTATTAATACACAAATATAACTTCAATGCAGAAGCTTGTGATTTAGGCCCTCTGATTTGCGGTGGGACAGGTATGGTGCCATGTCAGATCAATTATGTTGTCTGTAGTATAATAAAATAACGTAAGACTGTTGTTTGGCTTGGGTGACTCAATCTACAACAAAATATTCCATTGTTTTGGTAAAAAAAACTAAAAGGGGGAGAGACAGTTCAAACATGGACTGATACGGAAATAATGTAATTAATTATTAGTTTTGATTTGTTATTTTTTGCACTAGAATATCACAAGACTACAGGGAGGTCCCTCTTGTTAGGACCAGTACATAATTCGTAAGAAAACAACAGTGCCTCAGAGAACTAAGGATGTAGCCGTTTATATCAGTAATTCTTAGGGGTGTAAAGAAAAAGCAAAGAGTAAGAGGGGAGTCAGGCACACAGGCTGTGATTACCCACATGGGAGTGTAGAGTTTGCATGGAGCTGGAGCCGACTTGTGTGGAGCTCCAGGCTGATACCTGCTCATCACATAAATATTGCTCAAGTGTATGCTTTCGAATTATTGAAGCAATTTTCATTTAACTGTTCCATACAGTGGCTCATTAGTGGGTTATCCCCCAGGGTAGCTTATTCGGTTGTTGCTACGACAACATTACGGCATAAATGGGCCCTTCAGAGGATTTGGGGTCAGTAAGAACATGGTGTCCACGTGTGTGGGAAAACACTTTAGTTCTGTGACATTTTGCATTTTCAGTCTAAAAGACGCTCTCTGAGAAGGAGAGCTGCATGCTCATTCTTTGTTTCTGAAGGTGACAAGCTAAGCTGGGAGTGAGGAACTGATGAATTCTGAATTCACTTCTGTTGATGCTTTTTTTTTCTTTGTATTAAAATGTACAGTACAAGTACAGTTTTGTGCCTCTTAAGCTAGCAGCTCTGCTAAATGTACCGAATTTTAGTGTCTGAAGAACTGTCTTATATAAGAGAATGTATCAGAGAAACTGATACTTTTTTATTCTGTTTTTGCTTTTTAAATTTTGTGCAGCTCCCACTAATCTGGACATGAATTTTTGGATTTTACTTCTTCACAGTGAGCTTCACAGGTTCAGTTGTTTGGGGATTTTCTGACGTTTTACATGTCTACAGTAAGCTTAAAATTACCATGCTAAGGTTTTTCAGTCCTTGAAGGAATGAATTATTTGGAGGAAGAAGGAAGGAAACAGAATGCTTTTCAGATGCACTCAGGTCTTAGAGTACTTCTTTCAACAGCACTCTAGTGGTTCTTTTGGCTCAGGATCCCATGCTGTAACCAAAAAACTTCTAGTTACTGATTGTCCTTGGCAATTTGAGCTGTTGCCATTTCCCCATATCTCACTAACATGTTAAGCTTACATTGGGTGTCTAAATGCGTTCTGTGATGTACTGGGGGTCATTCCGTTAATAGTTCACATGTGTAAGTGCAGTGAATGACTCTGTCCTCTCTGAGTTCAGAGCCCGTACCACCCCATGATGCTGTTGCTGGAGAATAAAAGAAAACTGGGTTCTGATGCTGAGCCCACGAGTTAAGAACGTTGCTGCAGAGGCTTGTATGTGATTGCGTGGTGGGGAATTAAACAAAAGCTGACTAGTTGTTCTCCCCTCCTAAATCGGATTTACAGGATTTAAGCAAATCTGCTGGAATTCCTTGATCTTACTCGTTTTCCTTACAGCTTGAGTATTATACCAGCTCTGGCTATGATTGCTATTAACTACCTCTCTTTTGAGGCTTTCATGGAAGATCTCTATGGAGGAAGCATTGATATTTCAGCTGGTTTTGACAAATAATAGTCCTGCCAGTTCAGGAGAAACAGGTTGAATTCCAGAGAGCCAAGAGCATTTTAGAAGATGGTACTTCTTGTTCAGAAGAGTCAATACAGAATAATCTGGAAAAATCAAGACAGAAAGACTGTTGGGAATCATAGAATTATTATAAAACTGTACTTGTATCAGGGTGAGAAGGTGATTTGTGTTAAACAGTGGACTGGGGTATTTGCAACTATTTCAAACTTGCCCACACAAGGAAGTTCAAGATCTGTTTTACCTTATCTTTAGATATGTTGCCTATCTATACTACCGTAGTCATATTGGTATAATTTCCTTCTTGGTCTTCCTCTCCACCTTGGAGAGGGCTGTGTAGAGGTGAGAAGCTTTTGAGAATTTGAGATTAACCTCTCTCAAGAAAATTTCATTACATGTGCCAGAAAAACGAGGAGTCTTGGCAAGAAAGAAATAGTTCCAAAAGAGGATTTACCACAGAGGAGACAACTGCAAAACTTGCTGTATCTTATAGGCACATATATATGTCTTATATATATGCTGTATCATGTGTATATACACAGTTCACCATTCCTCCAGAAACCGAGTACTGGACTTGGATTTCTGTTGGTTTTGGTGCACTGGTCTGTGTTTCCTTTAAAATCACTTTATCTAGGAAAGCCTTGCCTTGAGAGGGAAGCAACTAAAGCTACTGTGAGAGAAATCTGGTACAGGCTTTTGCGAGAGGTTTTAACCCCTATTAGTATCTGTCAGAGGCTGTTTCTTTCCTGGTCTAAAGGGCCGAATAGGTGAGTGTCTTACAGGAGTTCTCAAGGGGCATCAACAACCTGTCTATTCTTGACTAAGGAGGAGATATCTCTGAATGCTGGTAGATTTTCTGTTCCTGCCTCTAATATATCCTTTCCTCATGTTTTCACTGGAGTAAGTGGTTCTAAATTCCAACAGATTCCCATCTTTTAATTTTGTCTTGCTTCTTTTATGCCAGTGCTGCCTGAGAGTTACAGCATGCCGTAGCATCTAAGCTATTTCCATCCTCTCTTGCCCTGATCATCTGCCTCCTTTGCTAGGAGGATATAGGAGATTTGCTCCTAATTAACTGAGTAGTTCTTGGCCAAATCCACCATTTCCAGAATGCACTGTGGCACAGATCCACTCAGGAGAAGGCTCCCTCTTACCATTCAGCGACTCCTGTAAAAGATCCAGTATGTAGTGGAATTTCCCTCCATCTGATGAGTGACTGAAGATGAGGCAACACAAAACTGTCATGTGAAGTGAGTAATGGGCATTAAGTGAGGGAAGAAATAAAGCCGCTTTTTGTCAAGCCAATGGATTTTTATCATCCCGTTCCTTGTTTTTATGCTGAAGGTGTCTTTGGAACTGCTGCTCAGCAGACTTGGCCAGAAGTGAGCTCATTTCGCAAGGTGACCCTCATGCTTCATGCTGCAGAACACCAGGAGTTAATCCCTCCAGAATCAGAATGTAAGTATAGGAAATGCTGAGGAGCAGCACAGGGAACGTGTAAAAAAAGTCCAAGATTGAACAGCTTCAAATTGACCAATTCCCTCCTTAGGTTAAATCATGTTTAAAGCATTTGTTGTAGCCTCTAACCCTGGTTTATATGAAGGAGTATTAAGCTGAAAACACTGAAAGAACCCTATAGGATTGTTCATAACAATACAATAATGATCAGCCCTCTGGAAAGCACCCTAGCCAGTGGAGTAAAATAACTTTACAGCTCAAGGTCAAGGAGACACTCGATTGAAAAGATCTCTGGAGACAGTATCCGTGATAGCAAGTTGCAGGGCTGAAAATTGGGAATGCACCCTGGAGAGGGCTGTGCCACCTGTGGGTTCTCTACGGGGAGCGCTGGAAGCTGCTTAACGTAAAGTTTTCAGGGTCCCGTTTACCTGGGTACAAACCTGGGGAGCGTTTGACCTCAGGAAGCCGCAGGCGGCTAAGCGAGGAGGCAGCGGTGGGGGATAAAGTCCAGATTCCTTCCAGCAGCTCTAATCCCTGGCAAACGTGCGCGCACAAGCCGCTTCCCTTTCCAGTTTCGCTGCAGGAGGTTCCGCAGCCGGCCCCAGCCCCAGCCCCCGCCGTAGCCGGTGTGCCCCGGAGAGCGGAGGACGCGGAGCCGCGGGCTGGAGGCACCGCCGGAGGGGCGGGGCCGGCACCGGGAGCCGCGCTACCTAGAGCCGGGGAGAGGGAGAGGAGGGCGGGCTGGGACCGCGCCCCGCCGCCTGCCCCTGCCTCCTCCCGTCCGCAAGGGTGCGAGAGAAATTCTGGGGCATGTTCTCCTCCCTTATTTCTCTCCTCTCTTTTTCTCCTTTCCGAAGAGAGTCAAGGAGAAGAGATGAGGCGAGCGAGCGGAAAGTGAAATTCTAGGATGCTGCTGGGAACTTTCATCCCTTCCCTGACATCCCTTTCCCTGCAGAGAAATGGAAGCGGCATCCTGCTGCCTCCGATGCGGAGCGGCTAGTGCCCTGCTCCCGGGGAAAGCCAGCTGCAGAGCCCGGGGAGGGGGCAGCTGCTGAGTCCGGCAGCCGAGCGAGAACGTGATGCTTGAAGAAGCCTCTCGCCACTTTGTACAGGAAGGATGGAGATCCACGCAGCACTTGGGCTGCTGGTAGAGCTCTCGAGTCTGTTATCCTGTCTCAGATGCACGGAGGTAAGAAATTGTTATTCTTCTATCTGCTTGTAAGAAGCCACATGGATTTTTTAATATCCTTGCTGCAAGTGGATCTTGATATTACTTGAACATGTTTTCTAAAGCATCCAGGCAGCTGTGGTGGCTGGGAAAAGTTGGGAGCTTGGGGAGGGATTCATTTCGTTATGCATATGAAATTCAGAAAAGGAAACAAAGCAGGAAAGGAGGATGCACAAGGGCTTGCAGATGCTTCGGCTCTGGTTTCCTATGTTTCTTAAGCGCTGCAGTGACTCTGGCAGGAAAGATCCTTTGTTTCTGTTCTTTGCTGATTGTCTGATTACCCCTATTGCTGTTGTGGACAGATGATTTATAGCCACATGGACCTGGGGCAGTGACTGCAGTACAGGTTGTTTGCATTAAAATTTGGTGGTGCCGATGGTCAGCACTGAGGGATTTTGGAAACTGCTACAGTAACTGGCAGCAAGTAATTTTTCATTAGAAGGGAAGCATATTACTTGGACTGCAGTTCTTTCCTTTATGGTTGGTCTCCAAGAAGAGCAGGTTCAGGCTTTCATGTATAGTCTGTTATTAGTCCAACCCATCCCTCTATCGCCTGCAGGCTGACATGTGTGTGCAGGTGCACACTGACAGCTATAGGAGTCAGAGGACCTGGATTGTGGCTCAGTCACGTGTTTGGTGCAGTCATAAAAGTGTAGCTTATCTCACTTTCCTCTCTTTGCAAAGAACTTTGGTGTCCTCAGCTGAGTCCTTCAGCCATGTTGATTCACAGACCATTTTGTGGGCTCTGAATAGCCTGATGCATGTAGATAGATGGATTTTGGCTGACAAGGGTGTTTTTCAGTTAAATGCTGTTTTTTTCTGTGCATCCTCTTGTGCATATGCATCTGAGATCTGATCTGCTGCTTCTGAACCATGTCAGAAATTAATCTTCGATATGCAGTTCACATCCTGACTTCTGGAGTGTGATGCTGGAGCTGGGCCATGGTTACCAACACCTACTGGACCATATTCATAAGCCTGGTTGGAAAATGACATCTGCTATGAAAAGGTGTCATTCTTGTCAGGTATCTATGGGAACTATCCCTGCTTCTTTCAGAGGTGGATTTGGTTTAATTCCAAATTTTACTCTTGCCCTTTTCCAGGGAGAGGTAAAGCTGAGAGAATCAAAATTACTGTGTTTTGAAGAAAAATAGAGCCAGTTCCAATAGCTAGTTTTCTTTATATGCACAAGTCTGCTCTTTAAATTACAAACCCTTAAATATAAGGGTTCATCTAGAAGTTTTTAAACATGAATTAAACTACATGGAGCTAGCAGAAGCATGTACAGTTTCTTCTTTTCACTCTGGGTCTGTGAAGATCTTGCACCTTCCTATACGTCACATAATGATGTTGAAGCAGAGATCCCTATCTCTCATCCAGCAGTCAAGTTATAGCCAACAAAAATGCTGCCTATAAGAGGAAATGCACTTTTGGGGTTGGTAGGATGCTGGAAATCTGAGGGCTTTGATTCATGTTTTTTGTTCTTAGCTATTTAACCCTGTTTGGATAATAATACCATGGACCATAGCACACTCTCATGTGTAAAAAACAAAATCCTTCCAAAGCCTTGTTGGATTTTCTTCTTTAGGTGTTTCTCACTTTGTATACGCATGTTTATTACTATTTTAACAGGAAATCTGGGGCATCATCCCATCATGTAGGTACATCTCTGTTTGCTGCTGTGGCCATAAATGGCTTACCCTGTACATGGAGAGAGAAAGAGTGGTTATTATTCATTATTTTTCTTTCTGGTAACAATGACTTTTTCCTAGGCATCTCACTCAGGCTTCCAATTTTACAAGAAAAGAACAAGCAGAGCCCTGTAACGTAATGCTTAGATCAAGGGTAAATCTCTGCAGGCCAGAAATTATTCATTTTGTTGTTAGTGGGCAGAGCTGTGATTGGATTTGAAGAGGAGCAACGGGCAGATTGGGGAAGAGGCTGGTTACTAGGGTGTGTTTGCCTAAAGCAGCAAAAGGCCGAGCTGCTTTTAGGACACACTCATGTTTATTTCATCGGATAATCATCTCTCTGCTTTTGCTCTGTTTCTTTTCCCAGGCTTTCCTGGGATCCCAGCCTAACCAAAACCATTTGCAGAGTGCAGGTAAGAACAAGAAGTTGTTAATTCAGTCATCGGGCAGATCCTTTCCTGCAGTGGTGATATGAGTCTATAGGTACAATGAACCACTGCTGCCTGGGATTCTTGGCATTCTTCCTTTCTTTCCAATACTTCTTCAGTCTTTTCTCCTACCTCAATATTTCTTCACCTCCTTCCCCAAAATGGCCAGACTGCTTTCTTTTCTTCATGTCTGACAGTCTTGCAGGTCTCTATTCCTCCCATATGTTCTTTTCCTCTCCTCTCTTTCTCTGCCTCAGACTTTTTTGCACGCTTACCTTTCCTCCTCTCTAATAACTATTGAATTCTCATATGTCCCCCTCTGAGGGTTCCAGATGGTGCAAAGTGCATGGTGCATTTTCCAGACACCTACCTGTAACTGCTTCTCATTTTTGTACCTTGCAGTTAACCTTCAGCTGTCACCAACCCACTCTGGGCTTGGCAGTGGCTCGAAGGCAAATGGCATGAGGCAGTTTCTTTGTACCCCTGCTGTTTGCCCTACATGCCTTTAAGGCAGAAGGGCTTTCTGAAAGTGTTGGCTTCTTTTTTGTTTATTCATTGACTAGAGCTATAAATATCAACCATCTCTGAGTCTGCTTTTCCCATGTTATGGACTCCAGAAAGCCCACCCTTGCAGTGTCTCGTTCTGTTTGCCTTTTTCTTATTTCAGGGTCACGAATGGAGAGGGATTTTTTCTTACTTTAAAGACCATATTAAATTAATTGTTGGGGTTTCTTTACACGAGATATTTCACGTGGGCACTGGCCTAGAACATTGGCACCTGCACTTTCCTCAAAATAGGTTCCTTTTTCCTTCCTATACGTTAGCCAGGTTCAGATAAGGCAGGTGATACGCTAATGCTTATAGGGAACACACATACAATGAAATACAATGTCATTTCCCACCTTCCTGCTTTACAGAATGGAATTATAGCTATTTTTAAACTCTTCTCAGTTTCAATCAATTTAGACAGGCTATTAATCTTCTAAAGAGCCTAGGATCAAATTGAAGAGCATCTTATTCAGGTGCCAAAGCAGGTGGAGAAGGAAGTGGAGGAGTGTGTGCCAGGCTCAAGTGCTGTTCCAGAGTAAGTGAATACATCTGTTGAAATGAATGGTAATAAAAACCAGTTCAAATTGTCCATGTTTGGGCCCAGAGTTAACACATTTCGAGGGTCTGGGAAGTTCATAATTTTCCTATCAATTTGGTTTTTAGATAGTGTGTATTATAAACACTTTTTTGAGCAGCTGGCTTGAAGAGTGAATTAAAATCAAGCAAGTGGCAATCAAGACTGCAGACACAGGAGGTGTTCCAGGAGATCAGCTGGTATCTCCCACGTTGCCTGAGCCTCCGTATGTGATGCCTTAAGCGATGCTAACAGCTCCCTTCTCTGCCCAGTGCCCAGCGTGTGTGGTGACGGACCTCTTGGGTATTACAGCGGCTCGCTGGCGGTCACGGAGGCCGGGGCAGAGTGCCTCAGCTGGGCAGAGTTCCCCGATTACGTGCAGCAGTACCCAGACCGTGGCTTGGGGGACCACAACCACTGCAGGAACCCGGATGGGGGAACCACACCCTGGTGCTTCTACCGGCTCACATCAGGGGCCATCGGCTGGGCCAACTGCGACTGTAACCAAGGTGAGGGCTGCTGCGTGTCCCTGCCAGCGCCTGGGCTGCGCTGTCGCGGGGGGCTCGCCAGGAACGTGTGCTGCACAGACTTGCAGGCGGCAGGTGGGAAACCCTGCGAAAAAAGCACGGTACAGTAACTGTCCCCAGTTGTCAAAATAATTAGGACCAGAGGCTAGCCTGTGTGGGAGAAGAACGTCTGTATATAGTAGGGGGTGGATTTAGGCTGCTGTAGTCATAATGCCTTGTATAGATGTTTTTATTCTCATACAAGGAGACTTATTTTTTTTACTGTTAACTTATGCCACTCTGAAAACAGTTCAAGTTATGTGGAAAACAACCCACTCCTGCTCCTTAAGTGTCCATATCAGAGCTCTCCTCATGTAATTATAGCAGTTCAAATATAACAGAGAAAAATGTTCTGTGACTGGGTTTGTAAACCTTCTGCGCCAATGTAGGTCATGGGCTTACTTTAAAACTCCTCACAGTGCCGACACAAGGACTGCTGCTTATTTTGAGACATGCAAGGGAGCTGTACCCAGACTCCAGTGCGGCAATCTTGAAAATGTTCTCTTTGTCCTCCTGTTTTCTGACTTTCCTCCCTTTTCCTGCATTTTGCAAAGCAGTTAAAGCACTAGTTTAACAAATGATATTACGAAGTCTTTTCCCTTGTCAGTGGAAGTGCTTTCAAAACCAGTGCCATTAAAGGGAAGGATACAGCAAGTGTAGTTGTTCTGTACACAGAGGTGTACCCTTCTCCCAGTACGTAAATGAGCAAGGATACATGCTTTCTAAACAGTGCTAGATATTTGTAGTGCAGTGGGAATTGAAAGGGTATTTACATTGGCTCTCTGTTTTCTTAGAGAAATTAAAGAGTATTCACCTGCTGTTCCTGAACATCTAGCTGTAACAACAGTGACTCCCATAGGTGAGGTGACTGATGGAAAATAGATCAGTGGAGTGTCATAGGAATTAGACTGACATTTCCATACACCTTTTCAAGGCGGCATGTAAAATCACACCCATTTCACAAGAGGAAAATGCACCGGCAAAACAGGGATGAGAAAAGCCAGGTGCAGTTCAAACGCAAGACTTGCTGATCTGAAACCTCCATCAGAAGATAGCAGCTTTTCTTTTCCTTTTGGAAGGTGCTGTGCGGTTGGCTGAAGATAGCAGCGTGGAGCTGTACTTCGGTGGACTCTGGGGCACCATCTGTGCTGACCACTGGACTGACTGGGATGCCAGTGTTGTCTGCAGGCAACTAGGTCTCAGGTGGGAACCGCAGTCTGGTTGCAAGAGTTACGTGCTTGTGGGGCCTTGGAAAGAACAGCCTCTGTGGTTACAGTCCCTCTGGCATAATGTGTTGACTGAGGGAGAGGATTTTGTTTTGTGGGCCCGTTTCCCACTTACCAGGGTTCTTCCCTACTCTTGTCTTTCCACGGTTATGCCAAATCCCAACCAGCATTTGCAGGAACATTTTAAAGCAATAATTTCTGCTTGGTACTTCAGGCTGTGATGAGTGAGATGTGAGATCATATCCCCCTTTTTAGTATTACCAGCTGGAGCTTCTGTAGTCATCTATTAGAAATTTTGAGAGTGTGAACCCTTCTCGGGTGTCTGGGATTTGGACCTTCAGACTTCCAAGCAGCAAGGAGATAAGGTCCACACAGAAGGAAGAAGGCGACTCAGATCTTTAGATGTTTGAAGCTGCTGACGGGTTTGTTCATCACTCTCAAATGAAGGTGCAATTTCTGACCAGATCAACTCCTCTTCAGTAAGCAGGAAGACAAAATAGTGGGAAGTGCTTTGCATTTGCTTGTGCTTTCCCGTTAGACTCTAAATAGCCATCCCTTTATACAATCCCAATCATTGCAATATGAAATGCCACAACTGGGCTGAAGGGTCACAAGAACTGAGGGGAACTTGTAAATCAAGCAGTACTACAGCGTTTCATTGCTCTATTGCTTTCTCTGTACCAGTGAGATCGGCACAGCTGGGAAGAAGAGTCATCCTGGACTGTGGCCTCTTCCCCTGCACCTGCAGTCAGCAAACTGCCATGGGGATGAGAAAGCCCTGCTGCAGTGCAGCTACCGGGAAGCAGTGTCAGGAGCTTGTAACCAGGGGAGTGCCATGGTAACCTGTGTCCCTCCAGAAGGTAAGTCTCCAGGGGAGGTTTACTCCCTGTTTCTTGCATCAGTATTGCTGATAAGATGTAAAATGTAAGGTTAGGAAGCTGTGGAGAGCAAATCATTGGAGCACATTCTTCTGTCACCTGCTATACAGGTGGTTATCTTCCTTCCAGTAGAAGATTATCCATCCTTTCCCTGTCTCAAATACTCAGAGTGGGCATACTTCTACAATCACTGAATGATGGCTTTTGCTTATGACTACATCCCCTTTTTATCAACCCAGGTTTTTGTCTGCAGCCAGTGAAGTCCTCATCACTGCAGCAGCCACTTAAAGAGCCACCCCTGGACCAGCAGCAACTCGTACTGTTGGCTGCAATCATGGATGCTTCTTGAGGGCCTTGGAGGGAAGGATGTGGTAGAGTGGGACAAGAGCATCACAAGAACTGCTGAATGTGCTTTGTCTCCATCCTGCTCTGTTGTGCTCTCTTTCCCTTTCTTGAAGCACAGGTGTAGGTGCCCCACTGCGTTTGGTTGGGGGAAAGGAGAGCTTTGAAGGGCGAGTGGAGGTTTACCATGATGGCAAGTGGGGTACCATCTGTGATGACCAGTGGGACGACCGGGATGCTGAAGTAGTCTGTAGGCAGCTGGGACTCAGGTAATTTCCCTGCTGTGCATCATGGAGTGGTAACAGAGGTAGGCAGAATGAAGAGCGTGAGAGCATGTCCCTTTCCTATAGTACAAGCCCTTTCTATACATAAAATCTGGGAAAGATAATTCTGATCACCTCATAAAGGGATTTTGTTCTTAATTTCTGTCAGTTTTATGGGTTCATGCTGTGAAAAAAGTTGCTGCATCCCTATCTAAGGTTTGTTTGTGTTTATCCCGGTTCTTTTTTTTTTTTTTCCACACATCTCCTAATGCAAATCTTCTTGGCCTCACTGATAACTTGTCATGGTGATTTCCATATGTGAACTGCAGTTGTTTACTTGGTTAAGTTTAAACACCTCGAGTTCCACTGACTGCCCTTATTGTCTTCAGTCAGCAATGCAAGAGAGCTCACCTCATTCTCCTGTGTGCCACTCAGTGCTTAACATGGGAGCTGTTGTGACTTTAAAGAATGCTCAGTATACATTGTTACCAAACTGTTTACAATAGATGATTCAAGTCTGGATCCCTCGAACTTTGGGAGCTTTGCCTATCACTGAGATTGAAACATCGTTGTCCTCAGGACTCCCCATGTGTCTGAACTGCTCATGTTGTGGGCACAGTTTTGTTATGTGTTGGAAGGTCTTGTTACGAAACTTTCCCATAAGGTATTTTGATTAACAGTGAGCAACACCACTGTGTCAGAATTATCATATTATCTATGGGAGGATGCTGGCCTAGTGTAGGAGAGTGCCTGAGCAAGGGCACAGGACTGCGACCTTCCTTACTGAGCACGTGTCTGTACCATCCACAGTGGGAACCCAAAAGCCTTGTCGTGGGCTCACTACGGGCAGGGATCTGGCCCAATCCTGCTGGATGAAGTAGAGTGCTCAGGCAATGAACTCTCACTTGACCAGTGCAAGAAGAGTGACTGGGGACAGCAGAACTGTGACCACATTGAAGATGCTGGGGTCTCCTGTGACCCTTTCACAGGTACAGATCTACAGCTCTATGCCAGTCAGATGCGGCCAGTCTTACTCCCGACTACACAGCTTGCTCAGCAGATAGCTCCTGTGCACGGCTCCCACAGGGGCTGCCGGATGTGGAGGCAGAGAGCAGACAGCAGGTGGGAATGAGCCTGCCAGCCTTGGTGGTGTTCCCAGGGTTTTCCACAGGTGGCATGGAAAGGTTGAGGTGAATCCTCCCGGGGAGATGTTCGGGAGCAATGAATGTCTGGGTTTTGAGTGCCCATGGATATCCATATCTTTGGTTTCTTTCACTCATGGGCTGCACACAGACTTCAGCAGTGGGGCACAGGCTGTTTCTTTTCTCCTCTGCTGAGTGCTGATCTTCCCCTCTCCCACCCCTTGCAGAGGGCACTGTCAGGCTGGCTGGTGGCCGCAGCCCCAGTGAAGGCAGGGTAGAAGTTTACTACAATGGAGTCTGGGGCACAGTGTGTGATGATGGCTGGACAGACGTCAGTGCCCAGGTGGTCTGCAGGCAGCTGGGCTTCAGGTAGGACTGAGAGCGTGTGTAGCATCTGCGCTTCCTTATTTCAGGGATTAAATTCCATCCTCCTCTGCTGGGCTAGGCTGGACCTTAATCCTTCAATGCTGTCTTTGTTAGAAGACTTATTACCATTATACAACTTCATTCAGAAAATATTAATAGAATAATAGGTATCCACATACTTTCCCTGGGGGGAAAAAAATGTTTATTGTCTCTTGCATCAGCCTGTTTTGAAAGCAGATAACAGGCTTGATACTCTTTATGAACCCCTCATTGAAGTCAGAAAGTTCTCTTAATACTCCTAAAATTTGCAGGTGTATCAGCTCAGCACTGCCACTCCCTCTGCTCTGCCAGCTAAATGATATCACCTGTCTGGTCTCTCAGCTAAACACATCACCAGCTTCAGGAGCTGAATGAAGACCATCAGGGAAAAAAAGAGCAGTATTAGGGATTTTTGTAATGTTTTTCTTTCAGTCCCTTGTGTTCCTCTGGTTATGGTTTTGGGGAAGACTTAAAATCAGGATACTCTAGTTCGGGAGCTAGTACAGGTGTTTTGCATGTGTGCGTGCGTGCGTGTGCCTTTGACCTGACAACAGAAAATGGACTGGTCTGAGTGGGCATTCCTGAAAACTGAAGCTGGCAAGATGCGCAAACTGCTTGGCTGCCATCCTGTGTGTCACTGAGTGGTGTAGGTCAGGAGGCCTCCAGTACCACAGCTGAACTCTGCAGCGGAGTTTCCCTTGGGGTCTGAGCTTAGGTCTCTCTGTTCGACTAATGAGTTTTAGTTAATCTGATGTTATGTTCTGTTTCCTTTTTCTAGTGGTCCTGCTACTCTGGCCTCTGAAGGGGACTATGCTGCTGGCCAAGGCTTTATTTTACTGGATGATGTGGCTTGTGTGGGGACAGAGCTGTCCCTCCTGGACTGTCCCCACAGCAACTGGGGGCAGCACGACTGCTCACATGCTGAGGATGTGGGAGTCCGCTGTTCCCCCGAGAGCAACACAGTCACGGATGGCAGCCTGGGTAATTCGCCTTGCCTCTCACGCTGGATGGTGGGGAAGTTCATTTGATGATCTGCTCCTTTGGAAGCTCTGGCAGATGTGGGAGTTTTCCCTGTGCTGTCTCAGTGAGTGGGCTGCTTTTTGAGCAGGACTCCTAGGAACAAACCCCAGCTGTCTTGGGGCACAGCCACAGAGCTGTGGCTTCACCAGACCTATGGCCAGTCCTTCAGAGAAAACAAAACTGGAGAGAATTGTGGTGTTGGTCTCTAAAACAAACCTGAGGGGTTGAGGAATGGTGGCTGCCTTAGTGTGCTGTTGCTCGCTGATGAGATGTCTCAGCACCATGTCTGTGGGAACATGGGACTCTCTAATTAGACTCTTTAGGAAACTGGTGTAGTTACATTAGTGTCATACCTTGCCAAGACAAGAGGACTTCCGATGTGAGGGGCTGTTGTGTGGAAATCTGCACTCTCATGTGTGGACGGCACACTTGTAATTAAAATTGTGAATGTATTTCGAGTTAGCATAATTTCCTCATTTATATGAGGCCTGATACTCTCCTCTTTCCCTACTACAAGAGACTTTCCAGTTTGTCAGACATTTTTAATTGAAATAGACGGCATCCAACGTTTTTGTTTTTCCTGGATGTAGAACTCTTCTCTTGCTTAGAACAATGTAATAGTTTTATATTTAATGGACTTCTTTCACAGACATGTTTAAGCTTGTCCACTCTTGGCTCAGGAGTTAATTCCTTCTGTTCTTGTTCTCCTCTTTACTCAGCTTTCAGAATATGATCCAATGTTTTTCAGTATGTATTAAATAAATATGTATATAGCTTTTTGCACAGCACAGAAGTGAAATGTCTTCATGTAGAAACACTCCTTTTTTTCTATTTTTTCCTTTTCTTTCTGGTATCTGGGATTAATCTTCTCCTTTAGGACTGAAGTTCTGGGCACCTCACACTCTCATGCAACCCATGTGTTTTCTCCTGCAGGGCCTCCTGTGCGGCTGGTGGATGGAGAAAGCACCAAGGAGGGACGGGTTGAGGTATTCCTGAATGGGCAGTGGGGCAGCGTCTGTGATGATGGCTGGACAGACAGAGATGCTGCAGTGGTTTGCAGGCAACTGGGATTCAGGTGAGAGCTCTGGTACAGGCATCTTACAGATAGAAACAGCTCTCAGGGGGTATAACTTCTTTCTGGGGGCTTCATTTCTTAGTTTTGGCATACCTACATATGCTTGAGGGAGTATGGTTCTATTTTCACTGTACTACTGTCTGTGCGTGGAGTGACACATAAATATTATTTCTCTTAAAATGTGCTGCTGTGTCAGGTTGACCTGCCTCCTGCTTACTGCAGGTTAGCCATCTTCTCTCTACTTGCAGTGGTACAGCAAAAGCCAGGGCAATGGCTTATTTTGGTGAAGGTCATGGGCCCATCCATCTGGACAATGTAGAATGCAGCGGCACGGAGCACACCCTGGGGCAATGTGTCAGGCCTGACACTGGGATTCACAGCTGCTGGCACAGTGAGGATGCTGGTGTGATCTGTGACTATGTGGAAGAGAAGGTCCAAGATATCAGGAAAACAGGTGATTTGCCCATTTCTTCTGTGCAGAAATCTGGAGCTCCAGTTGTAGGATCTCTACATGCTTTTATGCTTTTTCCCTGTAGTTCTTCTCTTTGACTGAAATTTTACCTACAAAATAAGCATGTCCTGTCCTGCACCTCCTACGTTTTCCTTGTTTTCATTGTCTCTTCTTAGGAGCACAGGGTGCTCCAGACTAGTCTGAGGAGCTACACCCATGTCAGGCCTTTAAGCTGGCAGATCTTCCCCACAGTCACACCACCATACCCTTCCTTAGAGCAGTAACCACGAGCAAACTTTGGGTTTTGGAATACTGAGAAAAAAGCTATAGAGGTCCCATTCCTGGCGTAAGACTACAGATACTGCAGGTAAGCACCTGCACCAAAACTGAGGAAACCTGTGGGATCAAATCTGTGAATTCCATATGCACAACACAATGCAGTTAACTACCGTGTGGATTAATGCCCTCAGGGAAGGCGAGTGGTATTTGGCTCTGCGACAGCAGCATTTGTTGATACTGAAGCTGAAGGTATCTACCCAACTGCTCTAACTTTGCTGTGCAGGTCCAGAGTCTGCTGTGTGTGGGATGCGCCTGCTTCATCGTCGCAAAAAAAGGATCATAGGTGGCAACAAGTCTCTCAGGTACTACCCTGTAATTGCCAGGAAAGCCAGAACTGCTTCCGGCTTTCCTACAGGCTCTGGAAATAGCCTGGCAAATGCTGAGTACATTAACGCATTTTCACTGGTGATTTTTGAACTCAGTTTGAACCAGGGGGCCTATCTAGGAAAGAATGCATGCCAGCTGAGCCCAGATGGGGCAGAGTGGATGGGAAAAGAGGAAAACAGCTCCCAAGTGTGTGACACCTATTATTCCTCTGTTTCTTCTTCAGAGGCGGTTGGCCATGGCAGGCCTCATTACGGTTGAAAGGTTTTCGTCGAGATACTCGTCTGCTGTGTGGAGCCACACTGATCAGCAGCTGCTGGGTAGTGACTGCAGCCCACTGCTTCAAAAGGTGCGTTTGTGAGTGTGCAGCCCTGAGGGATACCCAGTGATGAACAAGATAACCTCATACAAGGTTCACAGCCTGGTGGAAACACTTGATCAAAGTTTCCAAACCAAGATCTTCAGGTTAGGATGTGTGTGATCTTGGAGCACTTATGGTGATGACTCAATACAGGCTTGCTTTATCCTTCACTGCTTACACCTGCCCTCTTAACTTTGAGGCTTTACAACTTGAAAGGAACAGCATTTTGCCACTCTTCAGTGCTTTAAGGAACTGTGAACAGATAAGGTCATAAGCCTGTTGCTACTATTGTAGCCCTTTTTATAGGAAAAAAAGTCCTGTGCGTGGTAGGTTGTGATTTGGGTTGGCATTATCACACCTGCTAAAGAGGTCCCATGTTCCTGTAGCTGGCACTTCCTTATCAGTTTGTGAGGACATGGTTCAGTCTCACAGCAACTGAGACTTGTGTGAGTCTGTTTCCCTCTTAATAGGAGTATCAAGATCTTGAGTCTCTTTTTCTCCAGATTTGGTGTTGATGTGCGACGCTACCTGCTGCGGGTGGGCGATTACCACACAGGTGTGAAGGATGAGTTTGAGAGGGAGCTGCCCGTGGAGCGGATTGTCCTCCACAGGAACTACTGGGCTGGCAGCAACGATAATGACATTGCCCTGGTCCGGATGCGGGGCAGAGAGGGGCACTGTCTGTCCTTCAATCGCCATGTTCTGCCTGTCTGCCTGCCCAGCCGGAAAGAGAAGTCTGACATCAACAGGCAAGCCTGCATCATCTCCGGCTGGGGGGACACAGGTGAGTGATGGGGCTCTGAGGGGCAAGAAAGGTGGGGAAGTCTGGGATCAGAAGCCCACATGGGCCATTAATGTACATCTGCACAACTGAAGGCTGTGTTCTTACTGCTCCTATTGTCTGTGCATTGCATGGTGTTAAGGAGCGGTGGCTTGAAGTGACTTGTGCCATTGTGAGTCACTTCTGAGTTTGAGGCTTCTTGAGCCTGTCTGTGGTGGAAGTTTTGATTGCCATAGCATCCGTCTGAAGCTGTGGGAGAGCAGTGCTGCCATCTGGCCACAGTCCTCTCTTTTCTTCCCCTCTCAACACATATTTGCCACAGCAGACTCCTTAGGCAGCAGCCTGTGCAGAACTGGTGTACTAAGCCTGTGGGAGGACCCCACATTTCCATGACCTCCTGCCTTTTTCATGATAATGTAGTAGTGAAGCAGGGGCTTAGGGGTGGAAAGAATCTCTCTCAGACTACCTTGCTCAATCTCCCTGGGTATTGCTGCAGCGACAGCTGGTCTCTGAGGCTGGTTTCTGCTCTGGGTTTGAGACAGCCTGTACTTGTCCTCTTGCAGCACATTGCTATGGACCTTCCTAGGTAAAAGGGAGCATGGAATATTCTAGAAAGTATTCATTATTAACTACTTAACTCTCTTAAGGCAATGTTTTAAAATGCTGGGTTTGGTGGAGTCCTGAAATGGATGCATTAGCAAGGTCTGGAGACAGCTTTAAACAAAGCTTTATAACTGGCTGTCAGGTCCTTCCCCATTTGGGGATCAGAGATCCAATGCAGCGCCTGGTGCAATGAGGCCTTTCTGGGGCTGCTGTGACTAGAGCAAAGCCATATGTTCAGAAAGACTTGCTGCCAAAAGGCAAATAGCCCCAGGAGCTTGCCTGTTGATTTTGGACTTGCCATCCTTCCCAGCTGTTTCCCTAGCTGTTACCCCAAGTGTTTAAATGCGAGTGTACATTACCTTTGGAGTGAGTTGCTCCAGGTGCACGTGTTACTTTGGGGTGTCTGGGGAGGATCAAGAAGCAGCTTAGTCATGTCACTCCCTTAAGCTGTGCTGGGGCTTAATGGCAAGAATCCTTCCCACGCACCCAACCCAGCTTTCCCAATAAGAGGGGCAGTTACCTACCACCTTGTGAATTTACTATAAGCCTTGGGCACAGAAAGATTGTGCTCTAATATAGCACATGAACATTATGTTCTGAGAAGTCTGGGGTAATAGATTTGAGCAAATAGAGGCAAATCTGGCCAAAGATGAAGTGAGCTCCCTTTGAATAATATTTGGATGCCTCTGAAACATCTTCAAAAACTTCTCTGAGGACGGAGCACTTTACAAATATTACTGCATTTATTCTCTTAAGAAGACACTGTCTACAGAGGAGGAAATGGAGGCTCAGAGAGGTGAAATAAATTGAACAAGGTTCAAGTTACCTGTTGGCAGAACCAGGAGTAAGATTCATCCTTTGATCTAACCCTTTTCTCCAACCTCTTCCCCATTTCTTTGATCTTACAGCTCTTTTTTGTGGTCTGGCTTGGCAGCACTGTTTTCTGAAGTTCTGGTGGTTCAGAGATGCCGAGGTTGGCCTATTTCTGTGCTGCAGTCTTGACATGAAATGCATGAATACCTGTTTTTGTGCAGAGCACTATTGCTCTAGGTCACTGCTGTTGTCTGTGGGTGAGTTGGTGTGGCCGGTCTGTTCTGTTCCAGGGAAGTCCTATTCGAGAACCCTGCTGCAGGGAGTGGTGCCTCTTCTCCCACGAGAAGACTGTGCGGTCCGTTATGGGCAGAAGTTCACTAACCGCATGATTTGTGCTGGGAACCTCTCTGAAGATAAACGGGTGGATAGCTGCCAAGGTGACAGTGGAGGGCCACTCATGTGTCAGAGATCAAACGGACGCTGGATCATTTTGGGGATCACTTCCTGGGGTTACGGCTGTGGTCGGAAGGATTCCCCTGGTGTGTACACAAAGGTCAGCAAATACGTACCCTGGATCAAGAAAGTGACCAAGCTAGAATGAAAATGTCTGAGCTCTAGAAACTTCAACGTATGGTCCTTCTGCCCTGCAGCAGCAGAAGGCTGTGGCCTCTGGCTTGTGACTGACTGATGGAGGTTTCTTTTGTTGCTGGACACTGGGAAAATACTTTAACATAGAACTGGGAGAAAATCAGTTATGGCTGATTCTTTAAAGTCTTTGGTTTCACCTTAGTCCATAATATCTGAGCAGAGAAAGCAGGTGCACAGTGCTAAGAATGATAAGTCTATGTTGCTGTGGCTGAGTCCTGTAATGCAATCGCACTTTTTCCTTCACCCTGTCACACAGAAGTGGTAGAAGTGGAGAGATACCGGCCTCTGTAATTCTGTTCCTGTTTTTGTACGTTTGCATACTTGAAAAATACTGCAAGGAGATGTGAGATGCTTATAAGAAGGCACCAGGCTCTGACATAGTGGAAATCTTCAGATATTTTTTTCATAACAGCTCTCTTCAATTCCAGGAATCAGAAGATTTGACCTGAGCTGAGGAACAGGCCAACAGTTGGGTTTTTTTTCCTTCCCTGTTGTGTCTCTAGAGGGAACCTTCTCTCTTCTGAATAGTAGGTCTGCTCCCATGCGATCCCTTCAAAGTGTCTGTCCCTGCTAAGAGATGCTTGTCCCTCCTGCTGTAATCCTGTATCACACATTTCCAGCTGCTATGGTTTTATTGCTGCATTCTCAATTTAGTGGTTCTTTCATATTTAGGTGTTGGGGTTTTTTTTCTTCCTTAAAGTAGCATCTCCTAGAATCAGGTGTTGGTGTGAGAGTAAATATTCATTTTTAAGAGACAGTAGCTTTCTTGTCCTCATGATTCCTATGAAGAACTTAAAAATGTGACCTCAAAAGACTGAATAGACACATGATTTTTCTTTAAATCTGAATTTAATATTAATCTCAAACATTCGGGTGTTGAGTCACAATTTCACTTTCTCTTGGTACCTTATTCACCGTAGTTATTAGCTGCTCTCCATTTGTGATGTTAGTCTTCGATATCTCTGTGCTTGCAGTTTTCCCATGAAACATGGAAGTATTCCTCAGCTATAGATACACAATAAATACAGGGAGTGAATAATTTGCTTGAAGTGTAAAACAGTAAGTGTGCTGCAAAGCAGCTTTCCACTTTCCTGAAATGTGTCCTATTCTTGCAACCTCTGGCCTATGCTTTCTTTCCTCTCTTCTTTGCATTATTTCTCTTTTTTTCCCTCTCAGTGGGAGTAAACTGGCTTAACTTGAGGGTACTCAAGCAGTGCCTGTCAAGCTGTAGTTCTCAGCCTGAACAGAAATAACGCTGACAGAAAGCAGGGGCTATTGAATACTTCAGTTTCTTCCTTCTCTCTCATCCAGACAAATGAACAGAGTTTCCTCTTAGGCCTTAACCACTTTTGTAAGTTAATTTATTACTCTCAAGTAGGTAGAAAAATATAAAAATAGACAGAAGGGCTAAGTGCATTAACAACGGTGCAGTGCACAGTGTCTTCTCGCTGTGGACAGACAAGCCAGAAAGAAGACAGCTCTGCTCAGGAGCAAAGACAGTAAAGCTTTGGTGTATTATATAACCAAGGACCTGAGCATGGAGTAACGATACAGAATGGGACACACGAACTTGTGCCAGACGTGCATGTTTGGGGATTGCTCAGGCACTGCAGGGTAGGCAAGGGCTCGGTCAGGCGCTGGCCTGCTGCCTGGAAGGGCTGCACTCAGGGCAAAGAGGTGTTCCGTATCCAGGTATTACCAAGGCAAGAACAGAAGGCAGAGTACAGCCTGTGGATTAGCAATGTTGTATTACAGGGCACATGGTGACAGAGTCCTAGATAATTGCCTGGGATTCAATAAGTATTTTAAAAAACAACTGCAGGAATCTTTAAAATACACAATGCCAGAAACCCTGCAAACTGCCCTTCGAGACAGATCTGATCTGTCTGTGCCTCTTCTTGAGGGGCTGAATGTCTGGAGCGCAGCTTGTGCTGATAACCCCGTGTGAAGGCCAGGCTCGATCCCCGTCAGCGCCGAGCTTGGCTCCACGCTGGCCGTGCTGTGCTGCAGCTGCTGGCGCAGAGTCCCGCAGACACAAGCTGCACACTGCTCCTTATCTCCCAGGAGTTAAATTGACAGGAGGACCGAGGGCAATTATGTTATGTACTTCCGGTCTTGCAGAGGATTAAATGCCAAGTTCCACACTGGCAGCAACAGTACCTGTCTGGGAAACACGGGGGGATTTGGCTTTTACCTTCAGCCTCCCCCAAGCCATCATGCTACAGCAGCTCAAACGGAGTTTCTATCCCTCAGGTGCCGCCATATCTCTAATTTCACCTGGTCTGATCTTTCAGCTTATACCGATAACCCCAACAGGCATAGAAACAACCAGAGGACTGAAACTATGAGGTTACTTCCCTTAGCCTACTTAACTGCTTGCCATGCAGGAATTAGAATAAATTACCATGTAACATCAGTGAGACACAGGCATGGCATTGTCTTCTGAAATTCCCATGTTCCAGGTCAAAATATTTCTTTCTTCTAGATCTGGTCACCATGAAAGCTGTGAGAATCCTTGTAAATAACATCACATATATATACACACACATTTATATACACACATTTATATATACATATATATACACACACACACATATCTATACATATATACATATATATATCCCATATATAAATAACATCCCCTCCCTGCATGAGCCCGGAGGAGAGGAGGAAGTATCTGATCTCCTCCACCTAATTTTACACCTTACTGATACTGTAGGCAAGCCTGCCAATATTCTCCTCAGCTGTCCTAACCTGTTTCAGATGTTGCTTTCCACTGTTTAAACTGGAACTGTGGCCCAAACCACACTCACATGCTTTGCCACTGAGGCTTACTGGAACTTCCTGCCTGGATGAGCAGCACTCAGCCGCCCTAGGACTGTACTTTGTACCTCATGTTGGCCAGCAGCAGATGCTTCGAATGATAGTACATGTGAGTTTGTACTGAACAAGTTTTAACAGTCTTTCCTTTGGGGGAGTTTTTTCCTTGGCCCATTAAAATTAATTTATTGCGTTACTACTATTATTATTAAAAATAGAAGTAAAAGTATTCAGTCCTCTAGGTGTTACACAAACACTATGCACTATCCTTTTGTGATTCTTCTTTTTCTAAAGCATGAGAGTTTATATCCCTATCTTTTTAAAAGCCAGTTAATGTAACCAACCTTCATTTTCCATATAAATGTTTAATCCCTTATTTAATCCAACTAAGCTCTCAGCCTCAATATTTTCTGGCAATGAGAAACAATATAATTTTATTCTACATAGCACATCATTTCTTTTTATGGTTCCTGAATTAATTGCCTTTTTTCATTGAATCCCATCTGTTCTTGTGTTCTCAGCTACGAGAGGAAATAAGGGGCCTGGCTTTATATTCTCTGTTGTCTGTTACTCTAGGGACAGTCCCTTTTCTAAAACTGTGGCTTCTCTGTCTCTCTTCAACCTAAACCATCTAGGTATCTGATAACATGCTGAGTGTTTCTCCATGTCGTCTTTCTGCTGGATCTCTAAGCTTTCGTAACTGAATGCAGTTTGCCAGGGGAGGCTGTGCCATCTGCTGATTATTTCCAGTATTATTTTCTATAGTAGACAAAGCTGTAAATGTTTTCAGCACTGTATGCGCGTTATGTAGGCACGCTGGAGCTAGCTTTAAACTTCCTAATTGTGGTCCTGATGGCAGCCTAGCTGCAACAGCATGACAACCCGCCAAGGTTAATTCCCTGCTTGTCTCAGGCAGGTGCAGCCACTCCTCTGAGCTCAGAGCATTGCTCTGGGTATGTCTGGAGAGCATAACGCAGCCCTGGGCAGGGAGCACCTGAACAGCTGTGTAGAGCTTCGCCTCGGCTGACATACCCTTGGGGCGGACACAGTCCCTCGCAGTATCAGTCCGCTGGGTGAGGCTGATGTGCCCACACTGTTTCCAGGAGCTGAGAGCTGGTCACTGCTGCTGGTGGCTGCACTGTGCCGTGCGGATGCTGTCAGACAAGTTCCCATAACAGTGTGGCACATGCTGCTTATGTGAGAAAGGGAAAGTCACTGTGACTGGATGGGAGCATTGGCAGGAGCAGCCACCTGGCTATGGTGAGGGTCTCAGGAGCAGCTGGTAGTGTTCCAGTACACCAGTGCTCTACAAACGCTGGCCCAGTGCCGGTGTCTTCCTGACCTGCAGTGCCTGCACTGGTACCCTTACCAGTCCCATCTTGACACTAGTCCAGGCTTTGGTCAGGCTTTGCATTGAAGATTTATCCCTTTCCCATAGCTGAACACCATTCTGATAGTTTCTATGAATTATGTTCTGTGCTGTGATTAATGAGGCAGCTGCTTATTAACCTGGACAGGATGTCAATTACCCTTGTAATCCTTACACCCTTTTAGCAGAGAATAACTCCTCAAAGGTATTAGTGGAGGCATTGGTGAGGAACCAGAAACATGGGTATTTGCTACCTCAGGGGTAAGAGAGGTGGGCCTGCCTTTTGTCTGTCTGCCTTCCTTTCTGAAGCCAACATCCTCAAGAATCCTCATCCAAAAAGAGCTGCGGTGATCCACCAATCACTCGAAGACAGATTTTTATGTGTATATTCAGAAATCATATGAAAGTTTTTGAGAGATGAACTGCATTGGGGTATTTAACACCATCTTGATAGAGTCACTTGCAGTTCCTTGCAGCTAGAGGGAACAGAATGGCCCCTGGTGGTAATCAACTTGGGACCGCTCCTTGTGGAATGAGGCGCTGTGACCCGGACCAATGCACATCTCTTGGGCTGCATTTTTGCTTGTTCAGAAAAATATTTAATTTCCCATATCAAGGAGAAACACTCACTTGTATACTAGCCCACTCAGTCCTATTAAAATTCCTTTCTACTAACCAGGGGCTGCGTACCTCTGAAATCAGTCAAGTGCCAAAACTGTCATGTCCCCTGGGTCAACACCAATGGCTCACAAGGTACGCTAATAAATGGATTATACTGTGACTGTGTGGGCCTCTGTCTTATTTTTAATAAAGGAACCTGTTCCAAGGGCAAGTTTAGGTTTTGTGGTGTTTGTTGTTTTTTTTTTTTTCCTAGCATCGAATTAAGCTAATTAGATTTTTGTATTAGTGTTATTTCCAGAGCAGCTTTAACATGCTAAAGCATTTTACAAAGTCAGCATCATGTTTGTTGTTGTTACAATGAAATGCAATGGTTCTTCAAATGCCACATTTTGTGGCTATCTGGAACAGGTGAGTGTTATTTGCAGATCAACTCATTGCACTTAAAACTTAACAAGATTTGATATATCAGCTTCATAATTTGTTGTTGTAATTGATCTTTTTATAGTACTTTTGAACAAACTTGTTCAGCATGATTTAGTCTCCTTTCAGCCTAGGATTCATGTGTCACCACTCTAAGAATCAAAGCCAACCTCTGGAAAAGTGGAAGTGGGAGGAGGAAAATGCAGTTTGAACGAGCCACCGACGCAAGAACATTGTTCCACTGCTGAAAAATGCATTGCTGTATAAAAAGTCTGTTTTGAAAAATAGTTCAGCTCCTTGCAAGCTCACTGCTACTGCACTGACTTTCCCAGGTCTTTAGGGTTAGGCTGGGGTTTGGTGCAGCTGGTGCCTGCCAGCTCCAAGTATCATAGTGTATATGTTTTTGTATTATTGACTCCAGCCTGCTGCTGGGAACTGACATGCGCTCACTGAAGAGCGAGCTACTTGTGGTTAACACCTCGCTCACTTCATGTCTGCCTTTGGGGTTTTGTACACCTACCTACATTTCCTCTCCCGCTTGTGCAAAACAGAGCTCCTGGCTGAGGTGCTATGAGAATGCATGGCATGTGTATCAATGGGGGGAAGCAGAGTGCAGGTGTTTTAGATGATCTTCCAAGTGTCAGTGGGCATTGCTTCACCAAGTCAGTTCTGCAATGCTCTGCTGTAGTCACTGCCTGGGAAAGAAATAAAGTCGAAACTGTGGTTAGGATTACCAGTCTGTCAAGCTTCATGTTTTGTACTACAGCACTTGACTGCTGCCTTCATATAATGAAAAGGCTTGGGAGGAGTGTATGGCAAGAGCTTATTTGTTTTAGGTTGCCAGCTATAGCATAGCTGGCTTTGGATTTTGAAACTGAAATATCAGTCAGGAGGAAATTTGGCTTTACTTCATGCAGTTGTCTAACTAGCATAGCTACTGTATTTAGCACGAGAGAGAAAGGCAGACATTCAGGTATCACTAGTGATATTTAAAAAAAAAAATCTTACGTAGGCACAGTTTCCTCTTTCTAATGGAGGAAGACACACAGTATAATACTGCTCAGACAGCCTTGGGTTGCTGAGCTGGGTGCTGTGCCAGTCTTCAAGAGTCTAGAAGGAGTACCTACCTAGCACTGGTAAGATGTTTCTGCGGGATTGTGTCTATGTGCAAAAGTGAAGAGAGGAAGCGGAGCCAGCAAGATGGATGTTTAGGTACACGGATAATCCAGCTAGAATCATTTATGTTTAGAAAAACCTTAGAATTTAAGAGGTGCTGATGGAGAACAGGAGTAGGACAAATTCAAACGAACTAGTGAAACCCTGGTGCACCAATTATCTTCACTTCCCTGCTTTTCGAATCCCACACATTCTGCCAGAAATAAAAGGCACCTTTCTCCTCACAGATTTTCAAAACTAGTCTTGAAAGGAAGAAACAACTGCTTTGGATCAGCTTTGCTAAAAAGCAACTGTGAAGCTGTGTTGGTCTGATGTCACCCAAGCAAAAGGCTTTATTTCTCCTGTCTGTTTAGATCTGCGCTGGCCTTCATACAGACATTAGGGCAGCTGCGGCTCCAGGGGCTGAGTTGGAAACAGGTGTAAACTCAGTGCTGGGCTCATACTCAGTTGCTGCCCAACAGAAGAAACATGTGGGCAGGAATTAAAACTGCAGCAAATTAATCCTGCTTTGGAAGCGTTTGCTGAGCACATTGAGATTCACAACCCATGGCTGCCCTGAGGCTCAGGAGCCAGCAGCAGTCACCTGTCCAAGGTTTCCAGGAGGAGAGGTCCTGCTGCCGCTTGCTATCTTGTTTGCCTGATGCGCTGGCCTGGACGGTGGGCCCTCCTCACTGTGGGGACAAGGAGTGTGGGAGAGATTTACTGTGGCAATATAACTGCACAACTCAGCTGAAACCACTTCAAAAGCTTATACTTCTCTGTTACTTTCTTCTCAACAGCAGAACAAACCCCTTTCAAACACCACAACCTTCTTTGCAGTTTAAATGACCTGCTCTGCTGAAAACTGAGCTGGATGCAAAGAAGAAAACGTGCTTCTATGGGTTAGTTCCTTCCTTAGTATTTCCCCCCTCCTTGCTTGCAAGTACAGGCTTGCTGGAGATAAAGTAGGATTACAGCCTCCGATTGCGGGATGGAGAACTGTTTAAGAAAGGACAAGTGAACTACTGAACACTCTGTGGTTTCTTAGAACCAGTAATAACCAAACACACTGGAGGAGAGCTTCTTTGCTCCAGGTTTACCATTTCATTATCTCTAGCAAGACTTAGGAGACTCTGTGATTCAGCACAACTATGCTGAGATCTCAACAGAAACCCTTTTAACTCTCCAAACGTTTAAACCACAGCTAGGTTCATTAAGACTTGAGAAACCTTTATTGTCCTACAAGGCTTGTCTTCACAGTTACACAGGTTTAACAATTTGCTTAAACTGACGCAACTTTATTGTTGACACCCGGGGGTGAGGCACTGTTTTTGGATTGGGTACCTCTGTTCAGCTGAAGCAGGAGTGTTCATGCATAAGACGCCTGCAGAAATAAGGAAAGTGTGTGCCACTACTCACTAAATTCCTACTACTATTATTAATATAT
The DNA here is from genome assembly GCA_013399365.1 of Pampusana beccarii. Lineage (NCBI taxonomy): Eukaryota > Metazoa > Chordata > Aves > Columbiformes > Columbidae > Pampusana > Pampusana beccarii. Next base: position 227,696 of record VWYH01009474.1, read on the forward strand.
TTAACCATCCTGAATAAAAATAGGTTGCTGGACTCAGCACCAGATGCGATGACAGAATTACACAAATATACTTTTCTTTCCTCAAGAAGACATGGGAAATTACCTTAGGAAATGCATTAGAGTTTTGGATGTTAAGTTTTATGGGAATTTGTCAGAGAATTTTGCAGTCACGTGGCCAAAAATGATCTGCCTCAAAAAGCTAGTAGCCTCTGAGTCAACTCACAAAACAGCTGTCAGTACCTGCTAAGGGCTGGTCACCTATCTAGAGAGCACAGCTGAAAATAGAAGCAGCTGATTTAATCTGAGATCCCTAAGTCTCCTAAAGGAGGAGTATCCTGTTAAAGAGCTTGCTTCCTGGATGCATCAGGACCATGAGATCTGCAGGTAAAATAGACTAAGACAAACACTCTTTACCTATAAGGATCCAGATACTTTTAAGGATCCAACTGATTTGTTTTACAGAGCACCCTGCAACAGGTCCTACTTGCTCAAATAAGTAGGTCTAGAGAACAAAAGAAAAAAAGAGAAAATATTTTCTCCCTTGCTTCTTACATAAACAGAAAAGCCACTCAGAGGTGTTATCTCTGTATCTAGCAGCTCAGATGATTTTCAGTCATTGTGACTTGCATAATATTCTCGTTAGTGTCTCCTTTTTCCTTACGTGAAAGAGGCCAGTTACGCATCATATAACTCAGAAAGTGCTGACCCTTACCCACGCTTATGAGTACAGACTTGACAAGGTAGGTTTTCTGGTTTTCTTAAATGGAGTGCCAACATGTGTTTGTAGTGACCACACTTTTTGTAAGAAAGAACCTTATGTTGAATTGACAATTGAACCTCCCATTGAATTCTGATGAGACACAGCATTGATTAAATTTTAAAATAAACCCCCTCAAGTCCGTAGCTCTAATGTTAGACTGTTTTTCTGAGGAAAGGCTGTGCAAAATACACAGACTACTTTACTGTCCATATAACACTGTACAGTGTTGTACTTCAGAATCATATTTTCTTAGCAATCTTACTCCTATATTTAAGTGCTAAGGTGCCTGATCTTCATATTTTGAAAGACTGAAGTGCTGAGAGGCAGATACAGTGCAAATTTTGCCATGGCCAGTTTCATCTGAAGGAGTAGGTTTCAGAGCATGTAGAAAGCCTCCTCTCCTGAGGGTGCGAGAAGCTTGCAAATGCAGCAGAGCAAGGAACCTCTGAATTTGCTGGATTATTTCAGTTAGCCAAAATTGCTTACATGTATTGCGGAAGAGTGTATGTTGGTCTTGATGTGAATGAATGGACTTCCTACGTCTAAATAATTTGATTTCTAAAACTGTAGATTGATAGAGAAGGAATGTCACATTTAGAGACTTTGCTTGATTATTTCTTGGCAGACGGAAAGCAATATAAGCCAGGGAACTTATGTTTTGCTTAATGTCTGCATCAAAAGAGGCTTATCAGAGTATTTAGGAAGCTTTCAAGTATGCAACATTGCTAGTTAGCTTAATACACTATCTAGACAAACTGAGTTCTCAATTACTGAGTTTCCATAAATGTAGTATCAAAAGAATGACACACCTGCTCTCTACACAAAGGGAGAGGGAGAAGTGCTCTCACAATCTTTTCACCTCAGCTGAGGAAATGTCCAAATGTGACATCAGCTGGGAAAAAAAAAAAAAGGAGGACTTGCAGCCTAACAGTTGATTTCTTTCTCCTCTGAGAAATGGAGAACATCTCTTTTCAGTTCCTTTTAGCTTGATGCTACTCCTTTAGTTTATAGAATCATAGAATGTCCTGAGTTGGAAGGGACCCACAAGGATCATCGAGTCCAGCTCCTGTCCCTGCTTGTGACAACCCTCCAGTTCACACTATGTGTCTGAGGGCGTTGTCCATCTCTTATTGAACACTGTCAGGCTTGGGGCCGTGACACCTCCCTGGGGAGCCTGTTCCAGTGTCCACCACCCTCTGGGTGAAGAACCTTTTCGTAATGTCCAGCCTTAACCTCCCCTGGCACATCTTCCTGCCATTCCCTTGGGTTCTGTCACTGGTCACCAAAGAGAAGTGATCGGCTCCTATCCTTCCTCCTCCCCTTGTGAGGAAGCTGTGGACTGCAATGAGGTCTCATCTTAAGTCTCCTCTTCTCCAGGCTGAACAAGCCAAGTGACTTTAGCCGCTCTTCACACGGGTTCTGCTCTAAACCCTTCACCAACTTCGTAGTCCTCTTCTGGACACTCTCTGGTAGCTTAATATCTTTTTCATCCTGTGGCGCCCAGAACTGCACCCAGTGTTCCAGGTGAGGCCGCACCAGTGCAGAGCAGAATGGGACAATCACCTCCCTGCCCGGCTGGCCATGCTGTGCTGGATGCACCCAGGACACAGTTGCCCTCTTGGCTGCCAGGACACACTGTTGGCTCATGTTCCACTTGCCGTCAACCAGAACCTCCAGATCTCTCTCCACAGAGCTGCTTTCCCCACAGAGCTATTGTCCCCCAGTCTGTATCTATGGCCAGGGTTGCTGTGTCCCAGGTGCAAAATCCAGCACTTGGCCTAGTTGAACTTCATGCTGTTGGTGATTGCTCAGTTCTCCAATTTGTCCAGATCCCTCTGCAGGGCCTCTCTGCCCTTGAGAGTGTCAACAGCACCTCCACATTTTGTGTCATTGGTGAACTTATTCCCCCAAGTCCTGTGTCCAAGTCAATTATGAAGACATTGAAAGGCGCTGGCCCTAAGATGGATCTCTGCGGAACTCCAATAGTGACTGGTTACCAGCCCAACATATCGCCATTTACTAGAACCCTTTGAGCCTGGCCTCTCAGCCAATTGCTCACCCACTGCCTCGTGTGTTTACCTGGCTGTGTCCAGGAAGATACTGTGAGAGACGGTATCAAAGGTTTTACTGAAATCCAAAAAGCTTAGATTGACAGGCTTCCCTTGGTCAACTAGGTGGGTAACCTTGTCATAGAACAAATTTAAATCTGTTAAACAAGACTTCCCCTCATGAACCTGTAATGGCTGTGAAATTTATCTGTGAAATTATAGTGGATGTTAGAACCTGTCAGACTGTCAGCTTTGGTAACGGCAGAGAAAAGAACAAAGTGTGAAAAAGAAAACAAATGCTCCTGCAGGCTACTGTGAAAGGAAGAGGGAAATATACCTGCAACCTGTGAAATACAAGAGGCCAGACAAAGTACACTCAGTAATCCTTGCAGGCATTACTATTTATAAACAGCATCTTATGCATTCTGAAGAGCAGTAGTTACGTTCATACATGAGGTCTTAGCCATAATTGCTGTCTTCTGCTTTATAACAATAATTTTAACAGCTGTTGCAAAGTGTTCCCCTACTGACTCCATTTTCCATGTATGTACATACATACCAGTGACTCATCTGACAGTGAATTCACATTTGAATAAGGCTTTAATATCAGGCATATGTTCATACTCTGTAAGATTCCAAAGAAAGAACCTCGGACACCATCAGTTCGAAGTCTCCTGTGGAAAGGATTAGCCAAAGATTGGAAACTTGCTCAATCCAAATGGAGAAAACTTGTTTTCCAGAGCTTGTGACTCCTCAGGGCAGCTTTGCTTTCAGCTTCCAGTATTCAGTGTCTGGGGAAGCTCTGTGCATCTTGCACAGCCTCTTGTCTAGTTAGAAGCAGAGCAAGAAGTAATGAGCTGCGTGCTCTCCCTTCTTTTATGCTAAAGCAGTATTTGTTCCATCTGTTCTACAGGTCCACTGTTTTGAAATAAATAATAATGGGTGTGATTTCTTTGGAGACGTATAATATCTGTTATTAACAGTGATCAGTTTATCGTGAAACTGTGATCTTCTAGGAGGAACAGGAACTTAAGATAGAAGAATTATCTGCAGTTTGCCACAGTGTCACACTGCCAGAGCATGAGAAACTATTCTTCTGCACATCCAATGTATTACTCAGACACAAAGCCATATGTGTTCTTTAAAAATTTGCCTTTGCTTGTCATTTCTGAGTGCATTATTGCATGTGAAAAGATAATGAAATCTTTGCCGAGTCAGAATGTAGCTGAACAGCTGGGTCCCACTGCATCAGCAGTGATAAAATCTCTAGAGTGCTTTACTCTGTTAGTGAGTCTGTGTCAGATTCAAGCCATAGCAAGGATGTGTTTTACTTTCCATGTAATCAGAAATAAAACCATGCTGGATATGACTTGTAGAGTACCACATGACTCACCAGTGAAAAGCAGACACTTCTGGTGTGCAACGCAGACTTGCTTTGATTTTTAGTCCCCAGCGAGAGCTTAAGACAGGAAACAAATGTAAATATTGCAATTCTGCTTCAGGCTATGTGTGTGCGTGCGTCTCTCTTGTATGAAACGCTGCATTCTGAAAATTGTGTATAGTGGAGGCAGAGGAATTTTGAATAGCAGTTTCCTTCTTCTGAAACAAGAGAAAGGAAAAAACAAAAAAGGTACATCACAGGAAGAGAGAAACCATTTTAGTGGCAACCTTATAATCTCTGCAGGATTTCTTATCTAATTTCTTTTTTCCTAGCTGAGGACTACTGAATTTGTCAGATACTCTTTCTCATGGTCTCCTCAGCAGTGACTACAGCTTTTGTTTGTTGGGAGATCTACAAGGGAAAATATATGGCTGTCTCATGTAACAAGTTGGCTGGAAAAAAAATGGATGAGTGTTTATGAACTCCCGTGCCTTTCCAAGCCAGAGCCCTGAGGACAAGGAGAAGCACGTCATCACACCTGCACTCCCTCATGTTGGCCAGGGGAACAACATATGCAACTCTGGTATGCACAAGCCAGAAGACACATTTTTTCAGTCTCCTGAAATGCATTTTAACATAGAAGTGCAAATGCTCACCCTCCTCTGTTTGCCTCATTACTTTCATTACGTCTTCCATGCTTTCGGCCTGTGGTACTTGAGAAAATGAAAGCAAGATTCCTTTGGAAATTTCCACAGTTTGTGGTATCCCAAAGCTGGAAGGAGAAGGAATGGGAATGAGGACTGGTCCAATTTAATGCAGTTTTGTGCACACTGTAGAAATCCATCTTTATTATCTTTTCTATGCATGTGTCTGTTCATTTGCTTCAAAGTTGTTGCCAGCTGCACCAGACACAGGAAGGTCAGTAGCAGCTGTAGGAAGGGACAAAATACCCAGAGTAGGGCAGTGCTGTGCCTCCTCAGACCAAGGCTGGGAGCCAGTGTGGTGGGCACATCCTGCCAAGATGGACAGGCTGGCAGTTGTGGCTGTGACACCAGCCTGGGAGTGTGACATGCAGAAGTATGGACCCAAACAGCAATGGTGGGAGCAGAGAGCCCCAGAGCTGCTTCATGGCAAAGAGCCTGGCACTTGGCAGAGCACCCAGAAACAAATCAAGACAAAACAGAACCATTCCAAATTAAAGAAAAGATGCACTAAGGAAGGCTTGCTTAGCTAGAGAAGTGTCCCCTCATCCCACCCTCCCCATCTTCTAGAGACTGGGCATCTTCTTGGAGCATTTGATTCAGATGCTTGTTGTTGGGAGCACCCTCATGCTGTCCCATAGCCTCTTCTCTCATGGTGTTCTTGTCTTCTTTCTTTCCACTAGAAGATGCAAATTGTTATTGAATGTAGGGAGTCCCTGGAGGATCCCTACTGAATTTGGGAATTATTTTTGCATCTTAGTCTAAAAAGCGGTAATCCTCCTCATACCATGGAACGGAAGCTCTGCTGACAAGAAGCATTCATTACTGACAGTTGTCTTGCGAGCCCAGGTCGGAACCTGTACTCTGCATTGGTTCAGGTCCCTAAGGTGTACACATGAGCACCAGAGCAGAGATTTTGTAGTAAACTTCCTCAAATTCTCATATTGGCCTACGCATGGAAATTTTCTCCTCCTGAAACGAAATAGCTCCCGTATCTCTGCCTGGTAATACTGTGGTGGGCTGTGTCCAAGGGAAACTGTTCTTCCTCAGAAGGATGAAGACAATCATCAGGTTTGCATGCTGCACTGTGACTGTCATTTTGACCTTGGCTATGACTTCAGACCAGATTTGGGTTGATAAGGAGGTCAAAACTGTTTTTTGTAATGGTTAGGTGTGACACTGCATTTTGAGTCTGAAGTCATTTGGTAGAAGGTCAACAAAACCCTGAGTGTGGTAAATTAATAAGTAAGAGGGTACCAGGACTGAATCTACCTTAAAAAAACACCCAGAAATTATAATCAGGTTCTCAAACCTCATATCTCTGACAACACAAAAAAGGAGAAGATCCCATGGGCTAGACAGTGAAGTACTGAGTGTGGAGAACGGTGTGGTACCATCTAGAGTTACACTGATGAAGCTGCTCCTTCAGACATTTGTGGAGAACTTTGCATCAGTGGAGTCACTTTGCACCAGCTCAGCACCGACATTCTGCTAGGGCGGTTTTGAGGATATGCAGTGTCCTGTCACTGTCACCTTTGTGGAACCCAAGGTCTGAACATTTTGACTTTGTAGAACTAAGGGCAAAGTGTTTTACTCTATGCGATGCTCTAAATCCCCAGGCTCCGCTACACATCACTCTCTCTCTGTCCCCGCACACAGTAGAAAAAGACTGAGCACAGTAATTACCTAATTGCCTGTGTGTCATTAGCTCACAGGGTAATTACAACAAGTATTGTTAATTAATAGTATTTCTCGCTAGCTGAAAAACAGGTCTTTTATTTTCACCAAGGAAGAGACTCTGAATTTCACAGATCCTGAATTGATTTAATAGGTTTTGATAAATACATTATTGTGTAACAGACTATTAAGGATAATATCACCCTTCAGATGTCAAGCCTTGCCCCATATGTATAAACGAGCTCTTTCTGTGAAATTAAAATGTACACATAGAGCCTGATGGCAAAAACTTCTGTGAAGAAAAAAAAAACAAACACAGCAAGCCTATTAATGTTCTGAGAGTTTATTCAGCTAAAAATGATTTATGCAAAAAGACATTAAGTGAATAAATACTTTCCTCATATACCTGACTATTACCCCAGATATCTCCTCAAGAGGATCTCTGAAAGTAATTGTGTAAGTGCTTTTAGAACAGCAGCTTTGGCCAAGCAACACATTACATTAGATGAAGTCTGGCAGAAACATTTGAGGACTGGTAGGCTGCAGACTCTCCTTTTTTCTTTCCTGGTAGGAAACCCCCCGCTTTCCTCCGTGTGGGATGTGGACCCTTCCCAGAAGTTGCGTTACACAAGAAGGCACTGAAGGATCTGACATTTATTTGAGTAAACATTCCTCTTGCAGTTGATGGACATTTCATTAATGCCTCTTTCTGTGTTCAAGACCTTAAACCAGTGAGCATTACACAGGTAAGGACAAGCCACGTAAAAAGTTTCCACTGAGGTCCAAGGGCATCTCTCAAGACCTGCAACGAGGGCCCAGCAATTAATGCAGAAATTTTTGTTGACCAAGGACTGTAGCGAATTGAGATGAGGGGGATGGTGTTTCCAGACAGACCAGTTCAGTTCCTCTCAGCTCTAGGTCTCCCATTTCTTAGTAGTTCATTCTTTTTCACCACCCCCCCCTTTTTTTTTCCCCTCTGTACAAAAATGGTAAGGGAACTCCAGGTCCAGCCTATGGTTGTTCAGCTGACACTCACTCAGCTTACAGAGAAAACTTATCACTTGGTATTTTTCTGATCTACTTTCCCAAAGAAACAATGAACTAGATCTCCAAAACAAAACAGAGTTACAGAAAAAGCTCAAACAGAAAATAAAACCTGCTTTCAGAGCAGGTAGGATATGAAAACCTCATCTAACCCCTGCAACCCTTTACGTAACTGGTGTGTGAACCACTTTGTTACAATCCGGGAGCTGCTGAGCCCTCTGCCTCCTGCCCTCCGTTGGAGAGGCCGGGGCCTTCTCGGCCTGAGGAAAAGCACCATTGCGGTGTGACTGGTATTGCTGAACAGGGCTTATCCTTTTAAGAGCCGTATTCCCCTCACGTTTTAGTTCCTTTGTGTTCTTCTGTCTTCTTTCCTAAATTTTTTTTTTTTTTACCCAGAACGTATTTCTGCGCAGTTTAGTACTTCTCTCGCCTCCCACCGGCTGATCACAGCTGTTATTTCTCCCTCACTCCACACACTCGCGGTTCGTTCCGCTGCCGCAGCTCCGCAGCCCGGCACAACCCGCGCTCTCCCGCTGCCCCTGGCGGTACGAGCCGGCACAACCACCTTTTGTTTCCTTACAGCCCCTCCGAGCGGAACGGCCCCGCAGCCCGGCCTGGCCCCGGGTGCACCCACCCGTTGAGAAGCGGCAGCTGGGTCCCGCCGAGCACCGCGGCCCTTCCTCGGGACGCCGCCTTCACAGCGAGCATTCCCCGCTAACGGGCACCCCTCCCGTCTCGGCCCGACCCCTCCGGGAGCTGCGACCCTGCCCGGGCCCGCACGTCGGGCCGCTCAGCCCGGGCCCGCCGGACCCCTGCTATCCCAGCAGGCCCTGCGCGGCCACCGGAGCCCGGCAGCGGAAGCCGGAAGTGCCGAGGAGGAAGTAGGGCTCAGCTGGCGGGGGGGTGTCGCAGGTGAAGCTGGGAAGCGCGGAGCCATCTTGGTGCCCGGGCCGGGCAGGGACCCGCCGCCGCTGCTCCCGCCGCCGCCGTCGCGCCAGGACAGCGAACCGCCGCCGGGCCGGGCACGGGGGGGCGTCCGCGCNCGCCGGGCTCTCCCCGCCGCCCGCGCCCCCATGAGGCCGGAGCCGCTGCCCGCCGCCCGCCGGTGACGAGCCGCCGGGAGGTCACGCTGCCCCCGCCGGGCCGTTTTTAAGCCTCCGCGAGCGGGAGGGAAGTTGTCCCGTTCCCCCCCGCCCCCTTCCCGCCCTCCCTCCGGTTCCTGCACCGAGAGTGAGCAAAGCACAACCTCAGGGAGCGCCGGGCTGCGCAGAGCCCGCGGAGCCCCGCACAGCGGACCGGCCGCTGCCTTCACCCGCCCGGGCCGCTGGCGGCGGGAGCCCCAACCCTCCGCGGGCCGCCGGGCACCTGTCCCGCCTGGGGCGGCTCTCCCAGACCAACCAGCCCCCGCCGCCTCCAGTAGTTTGTGGACATGAGCATTTTTAAAACTTTTTAAAGAACTTTTTTTTTTTTTTCCCTCCTGGGATTTTTACGAGCTTCCCCTTAGTTGATTTCCTGCTTCTCCCACCTCAGACAACACTGGCTTTGTTTTTCTTGGTACTGTAGTATGGGGATCAAATCACAATTGAGATTTTAAGTATTGCAGGAGACCTCGAGTCTGTCCACCTGTTAAAAGTGAGCGGTGCTGCTCCTGTCTTTCTTCTTTTCCCCCCACGTCGCCTGTCGGATGTGATGGAACTCATGTTCGCAGAGTGGGAGGACGGGGAGAGGTTTTCATTTGAAGACTCGGATCGCTTTGAGGAAGACTCTCTTTGTTCCTTCATCTCTGAGGCAGAGAGCCTTTGCCAGAACTGGAGAGGATGGAGGAAGCAATCGGCCGGACCCAATTCTCCCACTGTCAAAATGAAAGGTGAGGTCACCCAGTTTCATGGAGATGCTCCTTGGGCTCTTGGGAGGTGTGGGGCAGGGAGGGCTGGTGGGTCAGGAGATCTGCAGAAGCAATGTCAAAGCTGCAAAGAGAAGTCAGATGTAGGATTGTTGTCAGGATAGTTTTTGATCAGACATTGAAAGCGAATATTTACTGTGGATCTTGAGGCAAAGCTGTCTTTTGGGTGAGTACTGCTTTTCTGAGTAGGTTTGGTGGACTGTCTCTTGGAAATGTGAAAACAGTTTTCTATAAACAAACTACAGACTTGGCTGGGAATAACTAGAGGTTCCCACTTGCATTCATTGAAATACACGAAGTTTTCATAGAGGTTTTTGTAACTGCTATAACACTACTGGTAACGCATGTAAGCCATCCTCGTATAGAGCGGTCTATGTTCTTTGTCTATTTCTTTAAATTTCTTTTTTTTCTAGTAAATTGCAAACTTTCTTTTGCAATAGTAGAGCAAGAAGGCCTGAAGGCTGTCACAGAGAAATCAACAAACCACAGTGTGTCTGCTTCAAGAGTTGTTTTATTTCCTTTCTTTTGATAGTAATTTCTTCTTAATGATGAGAAAGCAGATAACATTAGCAATTAAAATTATTTGAAATTATCATATAGCTACTAACTCTATGCTTTTTTGTTTGTTTGTTTTGTTGTTTGTTTTTGGTTTTATTTTGGGTTTTTTTGGTTGTTGTTGTTGTTGTTAAGTGAAACATAATTTCTGTTTTATCCTGAGGCATTTTGACCCTAGAATTCAGGTGGTGTTTACACCAAGCAGAGCCAGACATACAGTTACAGAAATTACACGACCCTTTCTGCTCTTCCTTATATCTTCTTTCTTCTCTTTCAATCTATTGTCAGTACTTTTCCTGTTATTGCTGACCTTCATTACCATCAGCTACCTCATTAATCTCTCCGTATCTGGAACTGCAAAACTTCATTCTCTTCTGAATGTTTGCCCTACATGAGCAGAGAATACGTTTTATGTTGAACTGTGGTGAAATCTGGCTGTGTTATGCCGTGGACAAATGCTCACTTGTTATTGGATTAGGACTAGAAAGTACTCTTTGCATTGACTGTAGGCTTTCCAGAGCAGCCTAAGTTTTAACTTCTTAATAAATTTGAGAACTTTCCCTAGTCCCAGATATGTATCTGCCTGTGTCTCTTGAATAGTCAAGATTAGAGTTGAGGGTAGGATGAAAACTTTAAACCAAACCAAACGAAACCAACCCAAAACGAGAGAGAGAGAGAGAGAGAGATATGCTGAATGCATATCCAGGTTGGATACGTCTCTTGGATCCTGCTGCTGGGACCCATTGGTTTCAGTATGGAACACTCTACTGGTGTAAAGAAGGGGAACAGTGTTGATGTTGTGTTTTTTAAAGCTGTGAATCCTGAGATGTAGAAATAAGTGTTAGGCACAGGGCAAAGCTTATAAACTTCATTTGCTTGAAGTCTTGTTGGATATATTAACTTGCTGGAAAGGTGCTGAAGTTTTGAAAACATAGTTCTGCGGGAAGTAAGACACGTTTAGTTTGGCAGAGGTGTATGAAACTGGTTTGTACAGATCTACAGGTCAGACTGATGGTTGAAAAGGTGATTGCTTCTGTTCAGCTTTGAGATGCTTATTGCTGACTGTTCTCCTCTGGTTCAGCGTATGATTGTGTTTTTCTGGGTCTTGGCCTAGTCCCTTGAGCTCTCTTGACCACATTGAAAGCAAGCTGCAATTGCTCTGTCTGCTGTCATCCACTAGTTGCATTAGAATGAAAAATCACTTCAGTAGTTTATGCATATTTTTAATCCTCAGTCTCTTTCCTGACATGAGAAACACAATAGCTAACGTCATTGTTGTGATAATTGTAATTATTTACACCATATTGAGATGTTGCTGTTCTGGGTTCTGCAGACCTGCACTGGCAAAGGTTGTGTTGCTTGTACTTGCTTCGTATTTTTTAGGTTTTATCTGTAGAGAAACTTAATTCCTTTGTACAGAAGTTTTACTTTAACGAGAGATATTTTGAAAGGATACTGTTGCCTGCTTTACAGGCATTTGCTGGCAATTCCCAGGCTCTGGTCAGAGTTATTTTGAGAAGTATGTGAACATGAGTTTGCTGCCTAAGCAATTATATATCCACTCTATGAAGTCATGTGTGGTATTACCAACATGGAACACTTGCAGGTACTTTACTGTACACAGTGTGTTGCCAGTAAGTCTGGCCTGGTGAGGGATCTGTCATCATCTGGGATCTCCTCGGATTTCAGAACTCCCATACCAATTTAATTATTTTTAACACCTCTTTTTGACAGTGTCTTTGTAGTCAGAAAAAACAGTTTTTATTGAGAACTTGCTGGATCCTGAGGTTGTCAGTTGCACTGAGTCTTCTGAAATGTGTTCATTCTGAATTTAGCTGTGTGGTTTATTTCCACAGTTTACCATTTTGCAGCAGCCTGTGATGTAGTTGCCTCTGCAAATAAAAAATGGGATTCGACACTGAGTTATCTGGTGTTAAATGCTAAGGGCAAACAAGAGGAACTATATTCTGTTAGGGTTTTCCTCCAGTTTGGATCTCAGCCCGTGTTTTGATTTGGAATCAGCCAGACAAGTTATGTAATAGAAGGGATTTCTAGCTTTTTCAATTGTTTTGAGTTTGTCCTAGTGAGAGTCCAATTCTTCATTAATTAGTTCAAAGAGAATCCCCCTGAGACTGCTGGAAATGCTGTTGGCTGGGGAGTCCTCTTCTTCAACAAGCAAACAAAGAAACAAACTACCCGCACACACCCCAGTTATGACTTTCTTACTTTTTGCAACTTTTTATTTTGTTTTGGGGTATTTTTAATATTATGATTATGCTTACTGCAAATTTAACAATAAGGCTTGGAGTAGCTCATTGCAAATATACACAGTATTCACTACAGAGGGTCACCAAAAAGTTGAGTTATTCACTTGTTTGTCAGTCACCCCATCAGCTTGCTAGAAAGATGATGGAAAGTGGAGAAAAATGTCTGAGTGTCTCTAATGTGATCCTTGTAACGGCATTCTTTATAAAATCTGATATCTTGAATAGTTACATCAGAAAAATAGGATTGTAACTGGCTGGTTTTCCCTCATTTAATTTTCGCTGTGGTAAAGTCCTCTTGTAGCCCTCTTGTAGTACTTTCTAGAAAGGAATTTTCTTTTTAAGTGTACAATTGCTGATGTGAAGGAGGAATGCATTGCGTCCACTTTATGGACGCCCTTAGGTTTTGAAACTGCTCTCAATCTCCACTGATTCACCTGTACTGAAATTCCAAAGGAAACTGGAAAAGACTTACGGAGCATGGCTATTTCGTGAATACCAAGAGTCCTTTTATAGTTTTGAACATATATTTTAGAAATTACTTGTTCACACATTAGACTGCCTTGGTTGCTTGTTTTTTACCCCTGGTCGTTTAATTTTGAACAAGGTAATGCTGCTGACTGATATTTGGCTGTTGCCTGTGTACGTCGATTAGAAGCTTTGAGCTGGACTGGGCAGGCCGGGGGTTCAGTGCTGGAGTTCAGGTGGATGTTTTGAAGAGCGATGTCCTTGCAGTGTATTCAGAACCATCTGGTTCTGAGTTGCTTTGTGGCTGTAACTCACTTTCTTCCATATCAAATTACATTCCACCAATTCCACCTTTCTACCAAAGGATGCACCCACTTGCTTTTTCTCCAGTTTGCAGGACAGTGTTTTCTTTCCTAGAAACTGTTAAAAACGCCATTAAAATTCTCCCATTTCCTTCTCACTTTTAAAAACAGTTGTATTTTTCATCGGTAATTGAAATAAGTCTAATGTTTCTGCAAATGTTCTGTTATCAATTATCTTCACATAAGGATTCTTGGGACAGAGGTGTTAGAGTAAATGTTTGAGTGTGCTCATTATCTCTTGAAACCCACTGTGGCTTTGTTTTTTCTTGAAAGCTTCTAAGTTCTTTCCTACCCTTAGTCCTTTCTATTTCACAGCTTCTGAAGCATGAATGTTTACCAAACACTTAAGAAGTTGCCATAAATACTGTAGGATTGCTAAATAGTATGTTCACAATATTTTTGCTCGGTTTGTATTTGTTCATTCACACCGGCTTCTGCTGGAAGCGTGCTGATGAGTTGTGCTGAAACTATTTTCAATAGGCAGCTAGTGAGAAAGATGGATTTTTTTTTTTTCCTTTACTGTAAGCTTGAACTATTGCATGCTGTATTGCAAAACCCCTTCAGATTTAACTAAGAATTGATGCAGGCAGCGATCTCCTAGAAAATGTTATTGTTATCCAGCCCCAGACAGTTTATGTTCTTCCAAAGTGTTACGAGTGCCCACAATGTTAAGCTCCGGGCACAGTGCTTCAAAAATCCAAGCCATAGAGAGGGAATCATTGTCAGAGAATAGACAGAGCCTGAGGTTTACAGAGACAACCTGGTTGAAGTCTGAGCAGTGTCTACACTGGTAAAATGATAGTGACTGGTTTTCATTAATTTATTCGGACAAAGTACAAATGGCTTAGAGGGCAACACTTCTTCCTCAGAATTGCCAGTAACTATTTAATGAAGTTAACTCTTGCTCAAGGAGTAATTGCAGAAAACAGCAGGAGAAACATGTAGTCTCTTTCAAATTCATACTGTGCTCTTCAGACTCTTGTTCTTTTCAGAGAAGAATGTTGGTGTCATCCAAAGTGTGTCCACTCCTTGAGCCTGGTGAAGCTGGAGATGAAGACTATGATTTGCTGCTGTTTGGTTACTGACCATTGCTGTGTATTATGAAGTTACAACTGGTTTTGGTTGGTTTGTTTGGTTGGGTTTTTTTGTTTGTTTGGTTTTTTGTTTGTTTGTTTGTTTATTTGTTTTGTTTGGTTTTTTTTTTGTTTTTTTTTCTATTTTATTTGTGCTTCTGGTAATAAGAGGGAGATTATGTAATCGGCTCATACTTCTGAGATGTGCAGGTGTAATACATCTTGTTTCTTGTGTTTTTTTTAGTTTAGTACATGTGAAAAATCCCTTTTAGCCCAAATATATCTGTTACAATATATACAAGTTCACTAATAACATGAAAACTCCGAAACAATAACTGTTGAGCAAAAGTATTGCATGGCTCCTTAATGCTATATAGCAGAAGCAAAAGCTCAAGTTCAGGAAGGGACTTAGTGGGCTGTAATACAAGGTGCAAAGGGGACACTGATTCATTAGAGCTGAAGGCACCCCAGAGAAGCTCTAGAGACAGCCATTTATCAAGACTGATTGGCATAATTAAATGCACTGCTTCAGAGCTGGGCTGTAGATTTCAGAAGCTGTCTAGCGGTTTCTGCTAAACAAAATGTGGTTTCACAATGCAGTGATACCTCTGTCTTTTGGAAGGATGATAAGTTAAAAGACTCTCATACATTTGTCTCTTCATTTGCATTTTCCTGTGCCTTTCTGAGATAACTGAATGTGTGCACCTCCTCTTTAGAAATGGGTACTGGAGAAACCAGAGAAAGCAGCTCGCAGGAAAATATGAGTTTTTACAACTGAGATTTTAAATGACCAATCTGGTTTTAACTCTACAATTGTCTACTCTCCTCTTCCTTTAGATAAACTTCCCGTTGCAAGAAGTCTTGCACATTCTTTCTCTGTTTTAATGTCTCATCTTTCTACTGAAACTGAAAAAAAAAAATCCTGCAGCTTCTGTAGTGTTGCTGGTAAAGGCCAGGAGCAAAAGAGACCGGATTATTTTTTTTTTTCATGCTAAAACATGTAAGACAAGATGTAATTCCTGCCCCGATGAAGATTTAAAATCAGAGCTTAGTTACTCTCAAGATGCATCTTCATCTCTAGGCAGATTACTCAGTTTCTGTACCTGCATTTTCTGGGTCTGCTTTTTGCTGGGTGAATTTTCGTGACTTCACTTGACCATTCGAGGTTTTTTTCGAGTTGCTGAATTGAGAAAGTGATGGGAAGTTTCAAAAACCCAGGCAGGCTTGTTCAACAGAGGGAGGTGTCCTCGTAGCTTCATGAATTGTGTTGGGCTGTTGTCAGTTCCGTGCTCCTCTTGCTCTGGTTTGATGTTGCTTCTGGTCCTAATATAGTGGCACGATCTGTGTGTTTGGGGAGCTGTCAGTTAAATGTGATTTAATATGCAAGTTTACAACTTTGGAGTTACAGTTCGTTTTGAGGAACAGCAACAGCGCCATAGCATAACCTATATACAGAAAAATAGCACCTTTTGTGCAGTCTACATTTCTTGTGGCTTTAATGAGAAAAGAAGAAGTGAGAAAAGAAGTGAACTGATCTGACCTAGGAACAGCTGTTTTCAAATATAACATACCCAAAATAAAAAATATTCTATGTATGAGTTGTGGAAGTAAAACTCACATTTTGCCTTGTGGCCAGGCCCTTTTTTTCCTCTCTGAAGTAGCACAGACTCCAATCAACATTTGTTCTGCAGCATTTGTGTAATGACTGTGGTGAAGTTCATTTTTAAGCCAATATAAATTCAATGATGTCAGTTACTATCAAAAGTTGGTAGAGGATTAGAGGTGGATTAAGTACTCAAATGGATTTTTTTTTTCTTAGAGTAACTAAGATAGTTGCCTTTTGTATAGCTAGTTTATGAACCTTTGCTTTGTTATGATGTCTAGGTTTTTAAAAATAGTTCAGTTACCGTACTAGCTACTGACTATAAGAAAGGTGTCCTTACATGTTTTTAAACTCAGAATTGAAGGGAAATGTGTATGTTTTTGTGTTAGTCTTGTGAGGAAAGAGCTTGCTTGTCCATGTCAATTTCTTGATAGTCTGTTGTTGCTGAGTAATATAATATAAAATTATTTTTACTAGTATGCTGAGGAAAGGGTAACACAGTGAGTTAAATATTAAAAATAAGGGATATGAAACCAGAAATTAAAAAAACCCAACCAGCCAACCTAAAAAACCCAACAAAAAGTGAATGGCAAGGATCACAGGGTAGTCTTTCAATCAAACAAGAAAATGCCCTTCTCCTCCCCCAGTATACCTTTGAGGGAACAGAAATGGACATCACTGATTTGAACAACATCTCTTATGCTGGTTATAAAACCGGGAGCACAGACCATCTCTCCTCTTAATTGTCCAGTGTCCTAGTTATTATACAGTACTTTGTTCCAGAGAAAGAAAGGAATGTACAGCTTCAAAAGATGATTTACATACTTTAATGAACTTTTGGAGTAAATGTTTGGCTATTTAAAATATCTATAATTAACACCTATAATTAATTTCTGTGGGTTTTTAGATATCTTTAAGTAAACTTTCCGAAGAGTCAAAACAAATTTATTCTTTAGTTCTTAAAGTGCAAAAATGTCTTTAAGATTCCATTGGTCTTTGTAAACCAAAAGCTTTTTTCTGTCACCTATCTAATTGTAAGACTGTAAAGCAGTTGTAAGAGTAATTTAAAATAGTGTCATGGCTACAAGTTATTTTTTCAACTTTATTTTGTTGTACTTTATATGTATTAATATATTTTGTCCCTTCTCGTGCTTAGCGACACCCTTCAAGACCTCCAAATGTAAAATTCAAAGCATGTATGTATCAAGTAGCTAAAATATTAGGCCTAGAAAAAGACTAAAGAGCAGTGATGCACCATATACAAAATATTTAAAACGCTAGCTCTAATACTTATCACATGTTTCTAAGTTACCTCCCCTGAAGCTGTGTAGTCTTGAGCAGTAAATATAGGCTTAGCAACCAGAAGATTCTCATACTACTTTTAATCTGTCTGGTTTTTGATGCATCCTTTCTTCTTTGTTTCTTTGCCTGTAGAATGGCAGTAATGTTCTGGTAAGGCTGGGGGTATTGTGCCACTTACTAGTTGTGTAGTATTTTAAACAGAAAATATTGAAAGTATAGTGTTTGAGCACACTTCTTGATGGTGCTCTAGACATTATGGGCAAGCCCTATGGAAACTTTGCTGTTTTGATTATGCTTAATTCGTTTATATTTGCTTCCATACAGCTGGAAATGTACCATCTTTGAAAAGAATGAAACAAAGAGGCTCTGTCAGGCTGGGATATACCTTTTACTTAAAATCTTCTGGAATTGCATATTTCAAAAAAAGTGATGCTGTGAAAAGTGTCTGGTTTTAATAAAATATTGTTGCTATTATGAATCATTATTAGTTTTTCTAGATTGCTGCAACAAAAACCTAAGAAAGGAGAAAATGTTAATATTTAACAGTATCTATTAGGAGAAGGCTGAACACATTTAAGATGTACACAACTGGAAAATCTGTGTGCTGATTTTTCTGTATTTACCTAAATCTCTATTACAGTATCACAGTATGCTAGGGATTGGAAGGGACCTCGAAAGATCACCTATTGGTGTGTGGTTAGCGCTGGAAAAATGTTAAGACATTCTCTTTCCATAGGAGAGGGAAAATCTGAAAGGGTTGCAGGAGTAATGTCTTCAAACAAATTCTTAACATCCTCATTTGGCTGCTGCAAGTAGAGGGACCTGAGTGTTATTTCTTGATGTTTCAGCGACTTTTCTGCCTTTGTCTGCTAGGTTTAGTTGGCGGCTGTGAGACCTATAGTAGAGCTTGCAAGCTGCTTTTTCAGGTGGGATAAGGATTTGCATATGGAAGAAAGGGAAAGGACAAATTGGTAAGATGGAAGGAGGAAGAGAAAAATCTGTCCTCAGAAAAAATCCTGTCTCTTTGTGGAAGAAAAGCTGGATGCTGCAGGTGCTGTGAGGGACAATAGACTTGAGAAGAATGAATGAAAAAAAGAGGTCAGAGACCCAAAACAATATAGAAAAAGAAATTTGCATTTTTTACAAAAAATATAAATAGGTAGTGTGATAAAAGGAATGTTACCCAGAATTTGTCTGCAAGCAATGAGAGCCATTACAGGAAGGTGTCCAGCTGTACTTTTTTCTCCTAAGTTAAAACACTTATGAGGCAAATCCTTGAAACAGTGGGCACGTGGATACCTGGGCCACCAGTTCTGGCTTTCTCCTCTCTTCAGAGAGATGAAAAATTTAAGCAGATGGTGATCATTCTTTGTCATCCAGAAATACTGGTAAACACAAGTAATTAATTGGTAGAGATTTGAAAACACCAGTTTTTAAAATCCAATGAGTATGGTTCTCTTTTTTTTTTTTTTTCTTCACAGCTAAACTAGTGGAAAAAGTTAATTGCAGCTTTTCTGTTCATTAGGCCTGAGATCCCCAAAGATGCTGCTTTGAGCATGTCTCCCCAGCCAGAACTAAATGGAAAAAATGAGGCAGCCTTAAAGTGAATGTACCCAAGTTACCATCTGGACTTTTGATTAGATATGAATATTAAATGAATATGAAAACAATGCCTACATGCAGCCAAGCCATTCTTACTGGCATCTTGTCAGTGTATGTGACAGAACCAATATTCTTCCCTGAAGTACAGAAAAGTTTGCTGAACCTGTGAATACTGAGTATTGTATGACCTTACGGAATCTGTCTGTGTCTTGTTTCTGGTCTTTCCAGGACTTCGGATTTACTGTTCTCAGTATATGCTCACATCTGCTTGATTTTGTGTATCACAAATTGTGATTCCCGAGACTTGCTCTTTAATATTTTTCTTTTCTTTTTGATATCCCTCTACTGGAATTCTTAGCTGATAGATTTGCATCTGTTTCATCCTGTGGAGAATGTACCAACATGAATCCTTGTTAATCCATGTTAGACGCTAACTCAGTAGCTTAGTGATGGCTTGAATGCCCCGATTTTACACTTTCAGGAAACACTGATTGCTGATGTAAAAATTATTGGTAAATATTTGGCATTTAAGGTAGTTCTGCTGGTGGGTTAGCATGTGATCCATAGGCATACAAATGAAACGATGATTGTTTCTGAGAATCTAATACCTTTGTGAAGTTTATAGGGCATCGTTTAGTAATTCTTTTGAGCTGTTTACAGTTTCTGCTGCATATTGTGTGTAATTCCATTTGATAGCCCATATTTAGGTCAGTAAATGCTGAGATGGGAGAAAAAGGGAAATGCAGTTATGAATCTGATTCCTGGAGCGAGCTGGATGGGCCAGGTGAAAATATTTGTAACTTACACCTGCATGTAAGTTTCACACGTGGCTTGAAGAGAAAGTGGTCTGCCACAGAGAAGTTGGTTGTATTTGACCCAGAATGCCTTTGAAAATTTCCATTGACTAATTGATTGCGTTTAAAACAGGAGTGCATGGGGTAAGCTAAGCTGCTTATCCTTCTGAAGGACAGGGAGATACTTTTCCCTGGCTAGTTATGAGCAGCAAGTGTTTCAAGACTTCCGTGGACATTTTCAGAAGATGGTTGACTTTGCTTCAGTCTGTGGCCTTGGCGAGATCTTGGGAGATATTACGGCATTTGCCTAAGCAAATTCATGCAATGGACTATGGTTAATCAGCGCCTCACAGCTTTCCATTGCTGCTTTTGTGATTACTTTTGTGCACTGAAAATGACAGATGTGCTTGTTATTAGTTACACCTCTGTAAATGTTCTGTAGTTCCCTGATCATTTCATCCTTGATATTTGGTTTTGTTTCTCCCTTTTTGTTCTCTCCATAGGTGATGAGGGGGAAATGGAAGAGAATTTATTTCTTGTTAGGGAGGAACTTTTTCCAGCCAAGAAATGATCAGGCAGATGCCTTACTTTGAGTGAGAGGAAATGTAATTGCTGTGGGGTGAGAGCTTGGGGAGGGCCGGGGCTGCCGGCTTTGGAAGCTGCTGGGGGCTGCTGTGCTGCACCTTTGAACTGCAGTGCGAGAACCTGCAATTGAGGGGCATCTCCAAGTGGGCTCTGTAACCTTGCATAAAGCCATAGACCTGGGGTTAGATTTGGGGAGATTTTTACAAAACCAAAGGAGATAAAAATAGGAGTCAGGTAATCATTTAGTTATCTAGCTTATTTTAACTCCTCTGTCTGTGAAACAGATTTATAAACCTCTAATGGTTTTCCGTTGGTGATGTTAAGAGGCAGTATCTTCTTTGGGTTCCTGACAGATGTTTATTTAATTATTTTTAACATAGAGGTGAGAATGGCTTATCCTTGATCTATTCTTTTCAGACAATAACTTTCCCATCAGCCCTGACAAAATTGGCCTGATCTCATTCTGATATGCTCAGTAATGCAGCTGTTCAGTGTTTGCTGTTGCATTTCTTTGGAGGCCAAGTGATACAGCTCTGGGATTTAGACACAGCAAAAAAGCTGGTTAGAGATGAATTTTGCGTGTAATACTTAAGGATGGATGCTAATGGTAAAGAGCAGTACATAAAATAATAGAGGTTGCATGGTGTTTGTATGACTTCCTTTCCGTGGTTGGAAATGTATCAATACTTCTTGATAGAGATTGATGCTCAGCTGTGATGTAGTCTGACCTTTTTATTTGTGTTTATGTTCCCTTGTCGTTCAGAAAAATATCCGGTCTCTGTTGGTCTTTGTAGCTTTTTTTTTTTTTGTCATTGGCCACTGGAAATAATTTTGAATTCTGGGCTTTTAAAATACCTTGTATGGGGCAGAAGTGGGGATGACTGGTAGCACTGAGCCTTCCTTTCAGGAGATGGGAGCTGTTTACTGTCTGTGCTCTGAATGCACAATCGTGGTTATGCAGCACACTTTCTGCATGGGCTGAGAGAGAGAGCGAGGAGTAGCAGTGCAGGGGAAATTACTTGCCTGAAGCTGATCTGCTTCATCAGCTGTAGAGTTATTCTGAATGCAAGCTGCCCAATTTGTCATGAAACCTTGGCCAGCACTGGCATGAAAATACAGTGTTTGGTAGCACTGTCTGTCTTGCTTTACAAAAATCTGCTGTTCATTTTACGATTTGTAACAGCTGTCGGTTGCTTGCCCAGGCTGCTCTTTTTTTGAAATGAATTCTTTTTTTGGGGAGGGAAATGGAAGGGTGTTTGGATTAAGAATTTTTCTTGTCTGAATTTCCAGAGAAGGTTGTCAAGTTGTGAATGCTGCATTGCCTGCCTAATGCTGGTATTACAGTTTTGGGATCTCAATCGTGTTAGAGTGGGTGAGAGCTGAGAAAAAAGCTTACCGACATTTTGCTCTTGAGATGCAGAGCTTATGAGGAGACAAACAGATCTCATCTGGCATAAGGCATCAACATAACATCGAATACTCCAGTTTCATCAGCACAGCTTATGCAGAAGATTTTCGCGGTTATTGCATAGGAGAAGCATTAGAGTTAAATGCAAAATACATATTTCCTTTCTGATCTGGATTTTACTTGTATTTGGAGGGGTTCTTACATTTGCTTACAGCAGATGTTTTCTGCAGGTACATTGTAGGTGTTTGCAATAGAATCTGATGTGAACTGTGAGGCAGAACTTAGGCGACTGGTGTCTTAGGAATTTGAGTTTAGTGATGGAGGAGTGTGCTGGGGTTTCTGTCCCGGAGTTTTGAAACCAAATAACAGATTTTGGTTTTGTCTTTATTTCCCTCCACTTCCCTATCAAACATCTTTTTGGTTACCAAATATAACTTGTAGCTTTCCACCTTTGCCTTGTCCTGAAGTTCTGAAGACTTGATTCAAGTGTTTTTTCTAGAGATCTGATCTCTAATATAGTAAGCGTTGTAGCTATGATGCTTTAAGGACATAAGGAAGACAAGTTTGTAAGGAAAGAAGGGAAATCTGTTCTTCAGCCAGCTGACCTTTGGAGTGTAGGAAAAAAATTCGGATGGGCAGCTCTTCTTCTGTCTACTAATTGCAAGAGGACCTTTGAGGAATGATCACACAGGGGCATATCAGCTTGGCAGTTAAAATTTATTTGGGCATATTGAAACTCTGTAGTCATGTTTACCAGGCATGAAAGGAGGAATAACATGACAGGAGTGGTTATTTTTCTTATTAAAATCTCATGCTGCTTTGAAGAGAGAATTCCTTCAGATGTTTTGCTTCTGGAAGTGTTCTTGCTGCCCAGGAAACCGCAGATGAAGTGAGGAGGGGTAGAAGCAAGCAGCTCCATCCAAGTTTGCCTCCATCTTCACATACACCCCAGATTTCCCCTGCTAATGCCAGGACTACATTACTTGGTTAAATTGTAACTTCTCCCCCTTGATTAAGTTGTGACAAGAGTAACAGGATCCCTGTTGGCTGTTGTTGCGGTAGGATTATGGCAGACACTGATGTTTTGTGGGATGAGATAATGTTTCTGAATGGTTCTGTGGACGATTCCAAACACAGGTGTATTTGGATTGTCTGACAAGGTGATCTGAGTATCTGCTCTGGCAGCCAAAGGAGGTGGAACTCGGTCCCCACGTGTCTCAGGTTCTCATCCGTTGTGGCACAGGGCTGGGGGGTCTGGTTCTCAGGGAGAAGTCTCATCTGGAGAGAGTGTGGCAAGAAAAAGGAACCAATTCCCCACAAATCTCTAGAAATTCAGGGCAAGTAAATACTGCATGGATTAGCGTGCGCTATGCAGGCTGACATAAGAACCCCTACTGTTCGCTGTGCCTGCTTGCTTGTTTCAACATTGCCTTAGCTTTGAAGCAAGGGGCATTGGGGACTAGAGCATCTCAAAGAAAGCCTTTTTGAATTTAGATCATGACCACTTTATACAGCAGTAGGAGATTTTGCTGCTGGTAGAAGTTTTTATGCTAACAGGAAGAAATGATGAATTATTGTAGGGAAGGCTGGGTCATAGCTGTGGGATTTCTGACATACTCTGACTGATTTAAACTCTTAGTGGGTTAGGACTCTTGGACCTGACACGTACACTTTGCATCTTCTATGTTTTAGTTCTCTGATCAGTTCTTGCTCGGCATTATAAACCCTCACCAGATTTCTTTTTGTGGGGCTTTCTTATGCCTAACAAAATCTTGCGGAGGTGTCACCAGGAGTTGACATAATAGTCGAA
Organism: Pampusana beccarii; assembly: GCA_013399365.1. Classification (NCBI taxonomy): domain Eukaryota; kingdom Metazoa; phylum Chordata; class Aves; order Columbiformes; family Columbidae; genus Pampusana; species Pampusana beccarii. Next base: position 251,036 of record VWYH01009474.1, read on the forward strand.
CACTTAGGTTTTAACTTTAAATATAATAACATAAAGATAAAATACTTTTAAACTCAGTCTAATATTGAAAAAGCAGGAGTAGGAGTTGAGCATGTGGGATCCCTCTGCTGTTAGGTGCGAAGATTCTTTAACAAAAGTTGTGGGGGTTTTGTTTTATTTTTTATTTTAAATTTTTTTTTTTAGCTCTGTATATGTGCAGAGGGTACGTGTAAAAAAGCATGATGGAATGGGTTTGTCAGAAATGTTTTCTTTTAGTAATTCAGATGACCAGAAGGGGAACCGTAAGCCTTAACAGGTTTAAAATTACTGATACTTAACTCCCCCCAAAAAACCCAACAACAAAAACCCAAACCCACAACAATGAAGGACCACCAAAACCAACCAAAAAAAAAACCCCACAAAACACAGAAAACCACATCCACTATGAATCCACAATGTGATTTAGTATTGTGTTCTGGAAATCTACAGGGCATGTATGCAAAATAAAAAATGAGTATTAGTTTTTGATCTTTTGATGTGTTTTAAGGTCTGCCTTATAGAAGAAACTAATCCTTGCTTTTCTGAAATGTCTTAATCATGGGAACAGAAGTCATGGTGTCAGGATATGTTTATGCTGTTGACTAAATAATATACTTCTTTCATTTTGAAGGGAAATGTATATAGAACAGCAAAAAGATAGTTTGATCCATTAAATATTTTGACTTACATGTATGAGCTGTTTGTGATACAGTGTTGAACAATTTTCAGAAGTCAAATTGAGGTGAGATTTGACTCTCTGCCATGGCGCTTGCTGTAGATGGCAGAGATGTTGGGGGTGATTTGGACACCCCCCTGTGATAAAACTGACCTTTTTGCATTGGATTAAATTGATCTTTAAAAGCGCCATTCTTAAAATGTTGTTATGATGGTTCTAACGGAATTCGCGTAGTACTCGTTGCTGCAGTTTGTCAGTTAAGCGTGAGGTTTCCAATTCTGGACTGTAATCTGCCCATCTGGGATTTGTATTTTTAACGGGTTTTGGCTATGGATCTCGTCAGTTTTATCCAGTAAATGCTAATGAGAAAGTTCTGTTGCTTATTTGTCTTCTTGACTGTTTTGCACATAAAAATGTCATTCTGTGGCTTAGGGCTGATGCAGTCATCCCCCTCGCTCCACCCCCCCCCTCCCCCCCGTTCTTTTCACTTTCAATGTGATCTTGTATATCTCTGCATTTACTACCCTGTGACATTATTCTCAGTGTAATTTCACTGGTGCAAAATGGTTATGGGATCCAGATAGAGATGTATAACTCTAGGTGGGGAAATAAGAGGTATAAGTGTTGTAGACACAGATCCCATTAGGGTTTTAATACTGTAAGTAACCTTGCGGGGGTAGTAGCAGTGGAGGAGGAAGAAGAGAAGAGCGAACAAGAAAAGCAGACCTGTTCCTAAATGTAACCCCCTCATATTTAGTTGATAAGTTTCCTTCCTGAGAGTTCTGCACTATTACAGGCAGTGAGGAGGGTTGTGCAAATTTAAGAGGTGAATTGCATGGACAGAAAAATATAAATGTACTAGTGATTCTAACTGAATCTTGATTTGTTCTGTGGTGCATTTTGCCAGTTTTTTGATCACTTAGTTCTCTCTAGGGTTATGCTTTCAGCTGTAAAAAGTGTATTTATATGTGTATGTGTGTATATATTTTTTCATTCTTGTGTAGCAAGAATATCATCCTGCTGTACAACCCTCGAGGAGAAACCCGTATTTGTAAAGTTTTTCCTGTGGCTAACTGCTTGAAATACCTGCTGATTGTATTAGAGTGCCCTGTCCTTGCTGGTTTTCTGTCAGTTTAGCTGCACTTGCTAGCCTGTTACGGGTATGTGGACATTTTAAAAATACAAAAAGACTGAGAGAAGACAAAACCAATGGAGCCCTCAAGTCACGATACTCTCTCCAGTCCTCTTTTCTGAGCAAGCTTGATTAACAGGCAATCAGCAGCAGCATTTGTAGCATCCTTTCTCCATCACTTGATACCTATTCTTGTTGTATCTAACCTTCTTGGTCTATCACAGAGTATGAAAAACTCGCACAGATGAATTCCACCAAAAGCTACTGTTCTCCATGTGTTGTTGCAGCTGACTTTGTGAATGCTGAGGTGTTTTGCAGGGAATTGGTTTGGAGTATCTGATAACAGTAGCTGAAACCTTGTTCTGACTTGGTACAGCAGGTGTTCCAGTGTAAAGGAGTTGCTTATTTTCTTAAAACTTGCACTGCTTGAATAGTTGAGGAACCAGGAAACATGTATCTTCACATCCATTTCCATGATCTGTAAAAGCAAAATAAACTCCTACTTTTCAGCAGTACTGTGGTTTGCTTGTTTTTTTACAAGGAACATTGTGGGTTTTTTCCACTCGGTGTAAGATGGCATGGAGTTATTAATCTGAAGCAGAGGAATACTAGTTGGAGACAGCTAGGAGTCAGTGCTTGAGTATTACACTGTGTCTTCAGCTTTTCAGATGCTTCATTCTGGCTGGACCAGGACTGGTTGCAGGGGGCAGCTTCTTGTGTCTGTTCAGCTGTCAGGGTCTGACACTGCAGTCTTGCTTCTATCTTGGGTCCTCACCCCTCAGCTTGCCACTTTGGTTTCTCCTCTTGTATTTGGGGCTAGAAAGTTCGCTCTTGGTGCCTGTTCGGTACTTGGCGTGTCTGCTGGGCTGTTTTAAGAGCACTCATTAGCTCTGGTTGTGCTGGAGCAATCTGTGATGTGTGTGTGTGGATGTGTCCGCTCCGAACACCACCTAGCTGCGTCATTCAAAAACATCAACTACAATCTGGAGAGTGGTGATTTTTTGGAAGGGAAATGAGTTCCTAATTGTAAGAATCAGAATACAGGCCTGAAAGAGAGCATCTTGGATGAGGTTTTTCTTTATTATCTAATGTGCTTTATTAGATAGTCTACTCTTGGCTAGCTTATCTTTCTTTTACTACATAATAGATTCATAACTCCTCCAGCAGTTCATCTGTCAGATTTTACAACAGAAGTTTCTTACGTTGTTCAATTTAGTTCGAATTTTTTAATCCCAAATCCCCTCTCCCCTAACTTTGTAACATTTTGACACGGGTGTTTAAAGGTGATGAATACTTCTGTTCTTTTGAGTGCTTGCATGTTCTCTCCTTCCCTTCTCTTTGTTTAAAATTATGTTAGCTATTTCAGTTGCTTTTTTTGTGTTGAGTATTTAGTTTCCTTCTGGAGCTTGGTGGCTGTGGTTCAGTAGTTCATACGTTCAAGGTAAAGTCTTCGTGTGTTCCAAGTCTTACAGGCAGAGACTAGAGTAACTACAATACCTCTTCTACTCAGACGGAGAATGTTTCCTTTACCTCTTTGGAAACATAGCTATCCTGTTTATCGCTTCATTATGAAGCTTCTATTTAATTTTGCTTAGTCTGATCTACTCCCAAGATTGTAATCCCAAGGCTGTTCAAGTATGCGCTCAATATTCCACCGTCTCTATATATTCTGTACTAGTGCATTATACATATGCTGTATTTTTTAATAATGTTGCCTAAAATTTGGGAAATTGTATGGGACAGGTATTAGTTACCCATCTCACAAGTCTGTGCTTAGAATCATAGAATAGTTTGGGCTGGAAGGGTCCTTCAAAGCTCTTCTAGTCCAACCCCCCTGCTATTACCAGGGACATCTTCACCCAGAACAGGTTGCTCAGAGCCCCATTGAGCCTGGCCTTGGTTGTCTGTAGGGATTGGGCATCTACCACCTCTCTGGGCAACCTGTGCCGGTATTTTACCACCCTCATTGTAAAAAACTTCTTCCTCATGTCTAGCCGTGTGCTTGAAAGCCACAAAAGAGCAAGTGGACAGAAATGTACCCTTACATAGGCTTCAAGTATATTAGTTTGACACTTCTGAAGATATTCCCTTTCTGATGGCTTCGTAGGGCTGGGATTTAGCTGGGCAAAATGTTAATGGTACAGAAAACTGACTTGTGGTAGTGTGTCTGTGACCCATTGAATCAGGTCTGCTCTTAACTGAATGCTTCTTTGAAAAGAAAACTAGAGTTAGTGAGCCTTGTGGGTGGAGCTTTGTATGAGAAATGCTTTTGAAGAAACAGAAAATATCTTATTTTCAGACTTTTGCAAGATGCTTCTGTTACATACCATGTGTCTTATCCTCAGTTCCAAGGCTAATTTTATTTTTAAATACACATATGTTGCTTTTTATAGGATGTTGATTATGCAGTGAAATGGAAGAGGAACAAGTAAATAAGTATAAATAATGGCCTAAGTACCTTGGATCTCATTTATTTGAAATGAAGAGTAAATTTTTAATTAAAAAGCTTATGTTTCATTTTGCAATGTTTACCTTGGGAAGTTTTTTAAGTACATTCAGAGCACTCATCTTCAAGTATTACAGACTTCAAGACAAAGGTGGAGTTTTCTGTTGTTTGTTGCAGAGGTTGAGATGTGAAGGAGTATGTTGCTCTGGTCTGAACTTCTTAAAGACATCAATTCTGAGAAGAAATTTCTAGAAAGGAAAAAAGAACGAGAGAATAAAGTAAAACCAACAGCAGAATTTTAGAATGGAATGTACAAAAAATAGAAAACAGTAATAAACCAAATATTTTTGAAAAGTTTTGATTTAGGTATGTTGTGGTTAAATGCAATACTTGCTCTGCTTGCCTGTATTTGAAACTTCTCAGTACTTTTTGGTTTTAATGGGTATTGGAGACAGAAGATGTCACTGACTGAAGTCAAGGGGCATTTTACTGGTAGGCACTTAACTAAAATAAAACAAGCAAAAATAAAGTGCATTCTACAGTAATGGGTTTGTTTTTCTACATGGCAAATCCTGTAAAAAGAAGTGTAATATTTACTATTTTAAAATGAGATGTGTAAACCAGGTTTTATAATACCCCCCCCCCATATACCTCCTTCACTGGTCAAAATTGCACTCTGCTTATTGCCTGCTAGTTTTACTGTTCTTCTCACTTTAGCTTTTGATATCAGAAATGCTTCACTTAGTTTTCTTCATCTCCTTGTTCTGTGTGTAGTTGTATTCCTTTGTTCCACTCTGTTACATTTTGGACTGAGGGGAAATGTGAGATGGGGACCACAGATAGCTATAAAATCAAAGCTGCAGGCTCATCTCTAAAAAGATAATGCAGTCTAACGTGTCCTTTTTCTTATGGTTTGTATGGCAAAAGCAGCACATTCTGTCTTTGGACTGTGTTCCCTTGCATTTTTATTTATTCACTTGGACGTATAGTTTATTTTTACGCAAGTGTGTCAAATGAAAGTAAGCCAATGGAAATAATGTAATTAGATAACAAATGTATCAGTGCTTGGCCCAGTTGGGTTTGTTTCAGTTCCATTTAATAACTCTTTGGTGTTCTCATGGCCCCCATTTTGCTGATTATTCAAGCAGTTTCTTCTCTATTTGTCTGTCACAAAAACTCAGAATAATAGCTTGATTTGAACATGATCTGTTTTTATGAATAATTGTTGGCTGCAACTTGTCACAGCCTACCCTATATCAGGAAAGGTTAAGCAGTGTAGCTATGTGTGCATTCCTATGTCAGTAAGACCTGCTGGCACAGAAATTGTTTCCGCTGGTGAAAATACATGTTTGTGTCCATAGCTTGTGTTGGCTCCTCTGGGGCTGGGGGTTTTTGCTGTTGTTTTTTTCAGCAAGAATGATTATGTCTATGCTAAAGTTTTAGCTATTATAAAACAACTGTAAAAATCAAACCGGTAATTCACATAAAGCAGTAGCAAAAAGGGTTGGATAGTCCTCATTAAAGCTGTATATTCCACGTGGCAGTAAATAAATACATGAGACGTGATTTATTCAGAATGGTTTAGATATGCTTGATCCTGCCTCTTAGGTAGATATAGATTAGACAACCTCTCAAAATCCCTTCCTGACCTGGGTTTTGCGAGTCATTTAACCTGTAAATGAGAATTGCTTGAGGTTGCTTATGCTTTGCCTGTGACTTTATTCTTCTAAGACTTGAAATGTTTTGTTTGTTCTGCTTGGGTCATCATGTTCCCAAGAGGAATCAATGATTCTTGCTAGTTTGGCTTCACACTTTAAAGTTTTTTTTCTCCCTTAGGCAGATTTATCTTGCAGATCTGTCAATTTTTCTATTACATCTTTGATTTCACTACACTATCATTTTTATATTAAATTTGCAATCTTCCTTGCTGTCCTTATCTTTGCTGTCTGAGTAGAAGCTGCGATGCTTTCTCCTTTTCTTAGTAGACTTTTCCTTTTCTTCTTGCTCAAAATATATTTATTATAGTACTTGAGAGTACCTTTTGTCTGTTTATTGATAATACCTTTTGATACAAGTTGGTATGAATCCACCAACCATGTATTTGTGTATCTAGACATAAACTGTTGGAGTGGATCTCTCTTTGTTCAGGACACAAAAGAGACTATTCAGAATCTAATTTAGGCACCTAACCCAGACTGTCCAACTGACTTCACAGGAGGCCTAATGAGGAAAGACCCTCTGATGCTGTGAGTCACGTCCTCTCTCACCTTGGCTGCATAGGGGACTACTCCCTTGAAACTTAGGGAATTTTATCTTCTTAATTTTAGTATTTACACTGTGTACCAAGATAGCTACTGTGAATTCATCTGCCTTTAAAGTATCATTGAAAATTATTTTTTATTTTCCCGTTGTCTTGTACCATTTCTTTCCTGTGACTCTTTTTCCTTATAGAAAATGCAGCGTTTTAGAGAGATGCGTGGTCTTATAAATAAGGTTATTGCTTTTAAAATTATTTTTTCCCCACCAGGTTTTACTGTTTTCACTTTATTCTGAAAATGTCTCTACTGTGTGCTGTGAATGTCTGACTGTGGTTTATGGCAGAAATGCCAGATAATTGACCACCTGTCTCCTGCTGATTACTGCTAACACAGTGCAGCTGATGAGGACTTGAGGAGTTCAGTGCAAAGTCGGTGTGTTACCTTAGTTTCCTGTGTGAAACAGTTAGAATCAAGCTGACTTGGACTGGACTTGCACTGGAGCAGGTGAGGGGGGCTCATGTGTTCTTCCCACTTGGAAGAAATGTTTTCTCAGGAATTGTGATTTCAGTAACAATTGTAAAAGTATTTTTCTTGAGCTAGTTTAGTTTAGCTTGAAAGGGAACAGCCGTGCTATGTAATGGAGAAGTTGTGGGGTAATTGCAAGGGTGGTACTACTGCTCCTGGCACCACTGTTACTCTACTAGTACCCAATTGTATGTGTGTCCTAGTCCATTGCAACAGTAAAATAAAATATATTTAAGAGTAAGGTGTACTGGTAGGATAACAAGCAGAATGTATTTGCATTTGCTGCTTTTTTGTCGACTGAGTCTGCCTTTAGAATTTCTAATCTAACCTTCAAACGTAGCACCATATTCCTGTAAAAAGGAATACCATCCAGGCTGCAGGCTTGCAACTGTTTGAAGAATGTGTTGAAGTCTTTTTCTGAGTCTTGTAGAGGTTGTTTAGGTGTTTTCTTGTTTCTAGTATTGTGTAATGAAAGACTCAGATAAAGTGCCTCTTTAAAAAAAGTTCAGTTAAAACCACAAGAAATTTCTCTCCTTTCATTGCTCAGAGTAATTTTAGATATTAAAGTGCCTCAGTTTGGAGCTTCTGTGGTATCTACTACTACTGTAGTAGCATCGATGATATTTCAGTTGACTATGTTTTGCTAATTAAAAATAGTGATTTTTTTTTGGTGACTAATTAAAAATAGTAGATTTTATTAGTGGCTTGATGAAAGCTTTACACCTGTTCTGGTTGTCAGAAATGGAAATTAGATGACTTCTCTGCCAAAATCTTGTTAATTTGCTAGCTGTAGAGGAAGGGACACTCCACTTTTCCATCGCTGTTCATTTTATAATCTGCTGCTCTCACATTTGTGGATGGGACTATAATACTGTAAAACAGAGGCTCTGTCTATAACAAAGAGTAAAAGTCACTAGTGATGGAGAAATAATCCTGCCAGTAAAAGACTGACTCTGTCTGGGAGAAATGAGTGCTGCCTAATGAATCTAATTTCACCGCAATCAAAAAATCATGAATGTGGATGTTTGAAAACTGTATTTTCTTTCCATATTTGTGCAGTCCTTACATTTTGACAGGTCTCCTCAGTACTGGGGGAGATGCTGGCTGCTTTGCTGTGTGCATGCACTTTCAAATCCCTCTCCCCTCCTTTCTGGTTCCCAGCTCTAGGCAGAGGGTGAGAAAGCACTTACTGACACCAGGGCTTAAGTTTGCCTTTGATGTGTTGCCTGGAGGCCAGTGGGGAGGGAAGACTGAGGGCCAGATTGGTTTACATTCTGGCTTCCAGTGGTGTTTTAGAAGCTGGTTAGGGAGGTGAAGAGACATAACATCGAATATCTGAAACTGAATTAATTAGGCTCTTGGCAACAGGGTTGGGAAGATGGGGGAACTGAGGCAGCTGTAGGGCTGGGTCAGGAGGTGATCTCAGTAAAACACTGAGGTGCTTGCAGATAAGCCAAGTCTGGTGTTTTGTATGGAGTGTAATCTAGCTCAGAGCAAAGCACAAACATAAGGCTTCCATAGCTTGATGATAAGAAATCTTAATCTACATTTTAAAAACATAGAAAGTGGAGTTAGTTTGATAGAAAGGCAGTGGTTAAATGTATTTGTATAAAGCTCTTGGCGACTTCAGTTCCTCATGTACAAACATGTGAATTCCCAGTTGCCTCTGTAAAGAACTTGAAATATAAAGACAGCTATCATATGAAAGGTAGTGGTGAGGTGAATAAAACACCAAATACTAATTGAGTTTAAAATCTTGTAAACTGCCAAATACTGAATGTTGCCAAACAAGTCAATGCTAAGGTTCATAGATAACCTTTCCATTGCTGTCTTGTGCATATACACTGTAATAGGTTTCTGTGTAATCACTTAGCATTCACAGGATGTTGCTGCCATATTCTAACAGAAATATGTGAAGAATATTTGATTACCTTAAGTCTTGCTAAATGGCTTCAGTTTTGTCAGGAGACAAAGTTTGAGTCACTGATGTCTGGTAAGCTAATGTAGCTCTCCTGATGAAGGATTGTTTTTTTAGGAGTGTGTACCCATATCCTAAGGGGCTGAAAACAAAGTTCATAGGCAATTCTTCAGAAAATTTATGTGCTGCCTTCTACTGTTTATCAAAATTGGTCGTTGAACTTGGCGAGAAAAGAAGGGAAGTGGAAGGGCTCTCTGCTCTGGTCTCCTTAGCCTGTCCCGACTTCTGTCCTCTGAATGGCTAATTGCATTTTGTTTCTTGTCTTGCTAGATGGGCTGGTGATCCCATTGGTGGAACTGTCTGCAAAACAGGTTGCATTTCACATTCCATTCGAGGTGGTGGAGAAAGTTTATCCTCCAGTGCCTGAGCAACTGCAGCTTCGAATCGCCTTCTGGAGTTTCCCAGAAAATGAGGAAGATATTAGGTAATGAATACTATTTCTGTTTCATTGATGCTCAAGGAAGAGTTCTGTTCACTAGACTGTTGTTGTCCATATGCTGTGATACGAGTTTTTATTTTGAGGTGAGCTGCCCTGTGTATGTCCCAGGAAAAGCATGTACGCCTGCAGGTTCTGTGGGTAAATGGTAACAGAATAAATGTACCCTTTAATTTGCCTGACAGTAATTTGTTTGTGGAGTCCTTATGTTAATCTTAGGCAGCATTCTTTCTAGTTTGAATCTGTTGCTTGGGTCAGAGCTTTAACTGGGCTCCGAAATTGCTGTGGAGGGCTAGCTCACTGTGCTGTGAGCCTTTTGTTGGTGTAAGTAGGAGAATTTGCAGAGTAGATCAGTGATCAGAGTGGATGCAGTCAGAGAGATGACTATATGTCTTATGTTTCCACATGAATTGTGTGAGTACAGTCAAAAACTGTGTACTTTTAGGTCCTTTACCAAAGAATTTTTGCTGAAGCTTTTATAGTATAGGAGGCTTACCCATGTAACTTTGTTGCAAAGTAATTATATTCTACTCTTTTGGAAAGAATAGTCCTGGAAGTTTTTAGTTGCATTCATCTAACATTCTAGTATCAGGTGGGGAGGTAATGCCAGAAGTGCTGATGTAATTAGTAAGATCACCTGTGGGGGAATAGAGCAAACCAGCTGCTTATACATGTTCATTATTCTGATGAGCACAGATGTAAAAGAACCTCTAGTGAGCCTGCAGGTAACTCATCTAGAAGTATTATACAAGGAGTTTGTACTGTGGCATGCGAACATTGGACCCTGAATTTATAGTATACTGTATATAAAAGCTTAATTTTAGGCTATGAATGAATTTGTATCTCAGAGCCTTAGGTTGAAATTCCTAGAAATGTTAGTGACCATACACAAACCCAGTTAAGAAGAGGCTAATGATTTTAATGGTTGAATTATAATAGAGAAATGGCAGGAAAGAGCTGGACTTGAAGATGGTAAAGATTTTTCAAAAGTCATGTCAACAAAGAATGCAAGAGGATAATAATAATGTGAAGTTTTGCAAAATCAGACTGATCTTGACGTGTTATATGTTTATCTCCTGCAGATTGTACTCATGTTTGGCGAATGGCAGTGCAGATGAGTTCCAGCGAGGGGAGCAGCTGTTCCGGGTGAGGGCTGTCAAAGACCCTCTCCAGATAGGTAAGAACATTGTAGCTCACATTTCGAGATATTTCATATTCTCAAAACCGTATCTGCAATGGGACAGCAGTGGTATGACCATGTCTCAAAATGAGCTTTTCTGCCATCTAAGCTCCCTGCCACATGCATTTGTTGTAATGTCTTGAGCTGAATACTACATTTATTTCAGCCTCAGTCAGCTCAGCTGTGAAACTGAGTGAAAAACCAGAAATGTTCAAAAAATCAGTTCCTTAATCTGTCACAGTGTTTTGGAAAAAACTCTGTGGAATGCCTTTGTCTCCATAATGCTTAAATTCCTTGTTGATAAAGAGAACTTGGTTTTCTAGTGGTCTGATCAAACTAACACCTTGCCTAAAGTGCATGTAAGGCAGGGAAGAAGTTTGCAAGGTTTATTCTTGTAGCAGAAGAATTGTATTAATAGTACACTTACTCATGTAGTATTTTGGTAGGAGGAAATCCCTGTTGCTGGACAGTGAGTTTTATCTCTTCTCACTTATCTTGTTCTTTTTATGTCCGATGGTTATAGAAAATAATCTTATCTTAAAGAACTGGACTCTGGATTTTTCATTTAATCCTTTGAAGTAAAGAAAAATATTCAGTTGCCTTTCCCCGTGACAGCTGTTAGACAGGAAGGCATTACGTGAGATAAAGACACTAATATGTCAAAGTGGGCTGTGTCAGTCCAGTGCAGATGTGTTTGGTTTGGGTGTGGTGGTGGGTTTCTTTTTTTTTTTTGGTGTGTTTTGTTTATTTTTTTTTTCTGCAAGTGTAAGCTTCAGAATTAGGAATATTAATTAGCATGTGGGAGCTGAGCCTAGTTGTGATAGGAAAAATGGTAAGATTAAAAGCTGTATAATGTTAAGGAGGAAAGTTCCTGTATCTTCCTGTGATGAGGGTTAGAGACTTCTATGGGTCTTTTTAGTTGCTAGTACCAGTAATACTTAACTCCAGTGATCAGTGGAATGAATAAATTTAGAACCCTCAAAAAGGGAATAAAAGGAACTCATATTGTGAAAGTTTGGGGAGAATGAAAAGAGGAGGAGATAGTAATTGAGATACGCAAATTGGAAGACACTGACGAACTTGTTATCTGAATATAGGGTAAAGCATCTGAAAGGATTTTACCTGTCCCCTTTTCTACTGTGATAACAATAGCAGGATTTTTTTTGGAATGGAAGTGAAGTACTTCCTCATACATAAAGTATGTTGACGTGTTGATAAGACCAGATAGTAGTTTTGGAACATCAACAAAATTGAGCTAAATAGGATTAAACTGGGTTTTGAGCGCATTCATAAGGTCCTCGTGTCAGGACTGAAATGCTGAGAGAGGCCTCTAAGGCATCTGCTGAACTTCAGGAAGGCAAATGTTTAAGAGAGACAAAATGAGCTAAAACACAACTGGCTGAAGTTCAGTAATTGCTGAGACTTTCACTATGGAAAAGAGCAGAATATTTAATGTACTGTACTAAGACTGTGGTCAAAACTGTTTCAGTAATAAATTAAAAAGGCGAGGAGGTGTAAAGCAATGTAAATGAACAAAGGCTAGGAATATTAGTGCAAAATGTGCTTGGGGAAGGAGGAGGGGAGTAGGGAAAAAAGGAGTGGTAAATGACACAGAGGAGGAACTTCTCAAGTGCGTATACAGCAGCTGGGCTTCTTGACAAAGGATTATGTGTGTGGAAGGGAAGGAAATGACATTGTTTAAGCAGTAACGTTGTTTCCTCCTTTGTAGAGGAACTTTGTCTAATAGAGGGATTTTTTTTTTTCTATTTTTTTCCATGATTAGCAGCCCAAAAGCTGGGGAGTACAGGTGGGGTGGTTGTAATTTCAGTTGTCTACTTCAAATGATTTTAAGGTATGTGGTTGCAGTTTTGAGTTTCATGTACTGACAAATGAGAAAAGAAACCCAGGAAATGAAGCAGCCCTTGAGAGGGGATTTGATTTGGAGGGGGATTGGACAGTGCATTGTGGTATTGTGATCAATAGGACAAAGCTTGGAATGTGCTTTGTGCTCTTTTTGTCCCATTTCGCTTTGCAGTATAAGGTTCATTTTTTGAAAACATAAATGAGTAATCTTAGCTGTGCTGCCCACATGAAAATCCATACCAGTAATTTCTGCATAATAGCACCTCTTCACCACATTCCAAAAATCCATTTTTTTAGTGTCGTACTGTATATACACAAATAATTGTTTTTTGTAGACCTTCTGCACATTCCCTTTGTAGTAGTCATATACTCACCTCTTTGCACTAAAGACATTATTGAAATTCTCAATTTTTTAACAATATCTCAATATTTTAACAAATGAGGAAGGCAGCAGCAGGTTCAGTCTGGATTCTAACTTTGCATCTCCTTGAATATTGTCTCTATGTCTCCACTCTTTAGAGATTCTTCTGTCTTGGTTTAAGTCAAACTAATGTCCAAAATTGCCTTGCTTTACTTCTTGTCTAAAAGCTTTTGTTCAGCTCTCGTTTTCCCATTTTTGTTAGTCCTGAGAAAGCCAGAGAAAAAGCTCTTAAATTCTATGCAGAGGTATGTTTGCTGTCATTGTTATAGGGGCAGCAGAACTACCAAATATCAATAAAGACAGCTTGGAACCTGTACTGCAAGAAGTATTCTTAGCAGGGTGTTATTAATCTACTGGTCACTTAAATATTTTCATTCCGTTTGCTCACTGAGTTTATTGGGGTATTTGTGCATTTCCACCTGAAATCATGAGGACTAGTAGGACTTCAGAAAAATGAATAAACAGACCTGCAATTTCACAAGAGATGGTTTTAATGATAAAATAAATATTAAATGCAAAAGACATTGATGTAGCTATCGTAGAATTCTGCAAACTGGATTTTAACCAGCGGGAAGCATACATTACTTTTGGATACTTTTCAGGAAATATTTGGCTTCAGTGGCAGAACAGTGAGGAGGGTAGGATATGGACTAAAAAAGAAGCCATCTCTATTTTGTGGGACCTATTCTAGGCAGCAGTTGATTATTTCCAGCTTTTACAGTTGATCAAACCACATGTCTTAACTGAGTATCAGAGAGGGCAGTGTGCTGCTAGCCCTTCTTTACTACATGATAAAACCTCCTTCATGGGTGCTGCAGGTCACTCCTGGCGCAGTCTGTGCATAGCGAGTCTGGTGTGCAGTGCATGTACCTGACACATCCTCTGAAGTGTTGGCACTGGCTGCTGGACATACTTGTTCTGTGCTTGAGTAGTAAATCTGTTACTCATAAGCAGTGTAAGATGCAGTTTCTGTGTAGCGAACCTAAGTGCTTTCACAGAAGCACAAAGCTTGCTCTGCGCCCACAGTGCGTTTGAGAAAAACGGTAGCCGAGGGGGTTAGACTCCTGGCAGAGCAATTCCTCTGGCCTGCAGCTTGTTCTCGAGGTCTCCTGGAAGTGGAGTTTTCCAAGATGTGCTGGTTTGACTGAAAATGGGTTAGTTTTCTTCATACAGTTAGAAACCTTTCTTTTTTATAGCTAGCATGCTTGTTATTTGGACTTGGAGAACAAGCAGATAACACCCCAGCACAGAGCTGATGTTTCTAATTGCTCTGGTCTGAGAGCCAAGGACGTTCTGAGTGCCCTGCTTACAGGTGTGAGGCAGTGAGGAAGGGGGGCAGAAACGGGGCAGAGCTTGACTGGCATCCAGACTGATCAATAAGAGTGTTCCATCCCATTAGCATCATGCTCCATATTGAAGGAGTCGGTCTCTTCCGCTATCTCTCTGGCTTCTCGGACGCTTTCTCTTGCACGTGTTGTTTTTCTTCTCTTCGCTCTTTTTGTCAGAGCCAGGGGAGTCTTTGGTGCAGGACATTTAGTCTGGCTTTTGCTGTTTTGCAGAGGTCTCTGGGCCTTTCTGCCTTTTTCCTCTTTTTTTCACTGTTGGGGACCGGGTGCTGCTTGCTGGGACTGACTGCTCAGTTGTGGGGGGTGGTTCGTGAGGAATTGCCTTGAGTATCTTTTATTTCTATTTTATATATGTTTACTAGTAGTGTATTAGTATTTTGTTATTTTATGTGTTTATCTCAATCCAAGTTTCTCCCTTCCCTTTTGATTCTCTTCCCTGTTGGGGAGAGTGGGGGAGAGGGTGAGCGAGCGGTTGTCGTAGTTTTATTACTAGCTTGGGTTAGACCACGCCACAAGAATAGGATAAAAATCTTGGTTTTGTTTCTTTTTTTTTCTGACGGGCTATGTGTAGTTGCAGAATGAATGCTGCTGGTGCATGCAGACATGTTTTTATACTGTATTGTTATGCATGGAATAGATAAGCTGTTGTCAGGTAGTGGGAGCAGGGGGTGGGTGGGAGGGAAGAACATTCTTGTGGTCTCCATGAGGTGGCCAGGTCACTCAGGTGTGCAGTAGATGTGATTCTTGTCTTCATATTTAAGCAAGAGAGTAAGAGCTGTGGTCTGCAAAAGACCATAGTTGCACTTTGGCTGTAAACAAGTACAATTTGATGACCGTTTCCTTAAACAGTAGTGTTGGGCTAAGCACCCCGGAATAGTCCCCCTCATAGTCACCTTTTCAGTCCCTGTGGGCTCAGACTTTTGTAAGCTATGCGTTGAACCAAATTGAGATGTTTTTCCTGGTAAAAGTAACCATTAATTTAATCCATTTTTTTTTCCTGGTGTGGTTTCCTGTGCCATCCCATGAACAGTGGTTCACTACAGCAAGACTGTTGGTGTAAAATAATTGGGGAGAGCTGCTTGAATTAGCAGTGGCAGACATCTTCGTCAAGCTACAGTTTGGGGTGATGCTTGTGATGTCATGCTGAAGCCCTTAATTTTCTTTGTCTCTTTTTATAACTCTTCTTCCCTCTTTGCATTTAATCAGCTGTTTCATATATAAATAAAAATTTCATGGTAGGAGCTTGGTAAGAGTGTAGCTGTGACCCATTCTTGTCTAACACCTTTTGAATACTTCTTTTTCTCAGTCAAACAGAATTGCTGCAATTCCAGTTCGTGAAACATTTAATTTGCTTTTGTGAAAATTAGGGCATTTTGGCATTAGTCTGAGATCCTTCTAGTGTAACAGAAGGACCAGCTCAACTGTTTGGGTTGTATTATCCAAGTATGGAACATAAATTAGAACTGTAGCTAGTAATAAGCATTGCAGTAATTTTGTGATGAATGCCTTCTTTTGTTTTGATTCTGTTCCAATTGCTAAAATGGTTGAAGAATTTGGGTGGCATTATGTGTACTAATCAAAATAATCACCCACATCAGGAAGAGGATTTGAATTCGGGTGAATAGGAGAAACAGAAAGGTTAAGCAAGGTAAGAGCAAGTTTATATTGGCACAGGGATTACGTTTTGAAGAAGAATTAGTGCACATTGTTTTAAATGGGTTTTAGTAAGTCACGTGCACTCCTGAACACCATCATTATTATAATCTCACAATGTCATAATAAAAACTTAGTAGTGTCAATTTATAATGTACTTCCCTGTGCTGATGGTGGAGAAACTATTTCAATTATCTGTTCCAAGCCATATTTTCTGATTTATGGTAGATTGTTGGACCAAAATTTGGTTATGGCTTTGATACCCTCGATGCTTTCTATACTTCATTAAAACTGAATTTGAGACTAACAGAACGGCTCTGAGGCTGATACTCATTGCTGTAGAGGATTGTTAACTGATGATAGGGACCTTCAAGACAAGTAGAAGATTTGTGCTCCTGATGGCCTGCTTCTAATCTGTGTGCCTCTGGATAACCCTTACCTGCAGTATGAGTACAACTGGTATGCATTGTACATGAGTTTGCGTGAAGTTAAGCCTCATTAAAGTTCATTGTAATCCTGCCTGAGATGAGATTCATAATTTATTTGTTTGATCACTGATTAATGGAGCTGGATTCATTCAAGTGTTATTGCTGAAATTTTGCTTTTCTGTTGATTTTAGTCTAAGCAAGAGGACTTTTTGTTGTTGTTGTTTTCCAAGTATGTGGTTTGTAAAAATGAGATATTCACGAAATTGCAAGGAGGTATGTAATTTATGAGAAGTGGGTAGCTTCTGAAGCCACAAAGTGAAAGTAAGCGTTCAGGTGTAAGTGCTGCCTTCTTTAGTTCACTGTAAAATTGTGGAAGCTGACAGGCTTGGAAATAATTTGGAAGAAGTCACCTAGCCAGTTCTGCACTGTTGCCAGAGTTAATTAACATAGAAATCACATCTAGAATATGTATATCCTAGCTTTGACCCTGTGGTGGAAAACCCACACTTTTCAGTGATGGCTTTATCTAGTTCTGCTTTTCTTTGTAAAATATTAATGGAGATAAATATATAAATAAATTAATGTATTAAAAGCTTTGTATTTTTGAACCTCTTATAACATGTTATGCTAATATTCTAGTGTAGCTGATTGGGAAGAAACAAGTGCTGGAGACTGTAGCTCCATGTCCATCTCGAGATGGATGTTGTGGCTAGACGTGTTGTTTTGCTGTTTAAATGGCACGTACCTAAATTTCCGTGATAGCTGAATTTGTCTCCCAAACACTAGAAGAGTAACTCTGGACTTTTGAATTTTTACAGGTTTCCATCTGAGCGCCACTGTGGTACCCCCACAGATGGTGCCACCCAAAGGTGCGTACAACGTGGCAGTGATGTTTGATCGCTGCAGGATCACGTCGTGCAGCTGCACCTGCGGAGCTGGGGCCAAGTGGTGTGCTCACGTCGTGGCGCTCTGCCTCTTCCGGATACACAATGTAGGCCTTTAAATACACTTCTGCTCTCCCCTGGGCGTCTTCTCTGAGCCTCTCCTCATGGCAGTTTTATGCAATGTGCACTCTCCTTAGGGAAATTGCTGTTGGCACTCCTTTTGGTCACAGATTGTGCAAATATGCGCTCGCAGTTGCAGTCTGCAGAGTGAATTGTCTGAAGCTCTAAACTGCAGAATGTCCTTTGGTAATGTGCAGATTGCTAAGGGTAGGCACAGGGTCCTTTTTGGCCCCTTCCTGTTTCTCATTTAAATACTGGAATTATTCTTTCTTCAGTTCTGCAAGGAGTGGAAGGTCACCAATAGTGAGTCTTTTAATAAAAGCCTTTCTAAATATGGGATTTGAAAGCTTTTTCTTTTGGTTGTTTGATCACTCAGAGTGCCAAAGGAAACTAATTTTGATCACTGTTGGCCTTTATGTTCACCAGTTCATTTTAACACGTACTGAGGCAGATAAGTGTCATTTTGACATGTAGATTTCCAACAGTTAGCCAATTTTATGCTTTTATTTAGCTGATTGTATTCTGCATGGCTTTGTATAGAGTGAAAAGTACTTGTCTCCTATCCCAATGAACTCCAGGTGAAAATGCATAGAGTCAACATGAAATACACAAGTTGAGGGTTCAGTCTTGCGTACAGATTAATTTCCTCAGTCTTTGGGAAGCTGAGAAATACATCTTAAGGAAGGATTAAGCTTGGATGGTTGAAAGGAACAGATTTTCTGCTATCACTGAACATTTTATAGCTAACGTGCTTATAATCAACTCCAGATTCTTAAATAAGTGTTAATAACCTGATGAAGCTTGTTAATATTTCACGATGGACAATTGTAATAGGCTTAAATTGATACTCGTGTGAAGTCATTGGAATATCGGTATACTTTCTATGCTTAGGACGGAGACTTGGCAAAAAAAATAGGTTCAACTTTGAATTATTAGTTCCAGTTTTAAAAGGTTGTTACGGAGAGTGAGGATAGGAACCAAATTCTCATTTATATTATTTACACTTGGAAAGTTTGGACCCTGTGTAAGGTAAAAATAATTCTTTTCCCTCCAGTTGTTTCTTCTACCTGAAAAATGATAGTGAAAGGATTTTCATGTTTGTATATACTGGCTGCTGACACTAGCAACTTACAAGCCAAGGTATATTGCTCTATGTAGACAAATAAATATCAGAAGCATCTTTATTATCAAACTGCTCTTGCCTGTTTCCAGGTTAAATTTTAGATAGGTGCCACACAGGCATTTTTATTCTGTAGGCTGGAAAAGGTTGAGAAAATAGTGTTTGGTTTTGTTTTTTTTAATCATCTCAGTTGTTCTAAAATGTGGAAAGAGACTGATTTTTAGATTGAAAAAAAAAACCCCACAAACTCAAAAAAGCCCTCTAATGAGATAAATGAGGTGGTTGTGATGCTGTGAAACAGCCCCCCACAGAGCTGGTTGGTTTGCCAGAAGCTTAAAGAATAATGTCCTATTTTAGAGGTTTGTTTGTGAAATCCCTGCCAGTATTTGTGCAATTGCTAGCAACAACAGATCTTAAGCACAGATGTTAAAGCAGTTTCCTTGAAAAGAAACTCTTAAAAACAGTTTTTATAAAGCCTAGGCAGCTTATTTGCATCTTATCTGCAACAATCTACATAATTATAATAAAAAAAAATTGCCCATCAAGACCACACATGATATGCATCAGCATAGCTACTGTTCATGACACTTCATCCATTCAGTGGACATAGCTTCATTAATTCTGACCTGTTAATGTCAGTTTATATCTCTTTTTTTTTTTTTCTTCAGGCATCTGCAGTATGCTTACGAGCACCTGTTTCTGAGTCCTTGTCTCGCCTGCAAAGAGACCAATTGCAAAAATTTGCTCAGTACCTAATCAGTGAACTTCCACAGCAGGTAAATGGGGGCCAGCAATAGGACTAACTTTTTGTTAAATTCAGTTACCTTTATTCTGGGTCAATTTATATGAGATTTTTTGTTGTAAGATTATGCTATTTGAGGATGAGATGCTGGGAAGGCTTTAGTTCTTGCCCTTTTCGGGTTTGCCGGTCTATTATTGGACAATTGTCTGTTGCCAAGTAAAAGAAATGTCTTAAAATATTAGCATGAATATGCATGTAGCTTGTGGAAGATCAAACACAATAAAATAAATGCATGTTAGTGAAGAACTTGGGTCAGAACAAATCCGGTTGCTTTTCTGTGTGTTTGGGTAGCTAAGTGGAGAAGATTACCCAGGTAATGTGTGGTATATGCCTTAGGTGGGCACTTTCTTAATGCACCCAGTTGGTGACCCTTTGACTTTCCCCAGTGTAGCTTCTTGGTGACTCATAAAAGTCATTTGCGTTATGGAAAGTAATAGACTTGAAATTTTGTTAGTCAAAGGCAAAATCTGCTCTCTTATTCCTTAAATATCTACGTTGTTCAAGGTCAGGTCATTTCTATCATCTGACAAAAATGCGTGCAGAAAATACACAAGAATATCTAAGTGATTGTGAAGTATTTACTTTAAAAATATAGGGCTTGGCAACTTTTTTGTGCTGGTTCAGCCAAAGCAGGTTGAGAAAAACTGACCTGCATGGGTATCTGTTACATTTCAGTAGTGTGTGCATAATGTCTTAAGTAGGAGTTCGATTACTGTCAGCATGTGCCTAAAATTCATATTATGGTGCTGTGCTTGGGACATGAAGATATTCTGTTGCTAAAACATCCTCTAAATTTCCTACAGAAATGCTAATCTTCTTATGAGAGGAAATACAGGAATCATATCATATGAAAGTGGTATAAAAATACTGCTTATTTGTTGCACCAATGGTGTGTGCTTCTTGCTGCATTAAATAACAGACAAAGCTTTTTTTCTCTCCTTAAGGACTTGGAGCATTATGTGCTATAGTCTGGTGCTTAATAAAGGAGGGTTTTGGGAGGCTAGTAGTAGTGGTATTTGTTTCCTGAATGGCATGTGATTTGTTTGCTTTCAGTATTCTGTGTCTTCTCCTTTTTGCAGTGTTTATTTTTCCTACAGTCATGTGTACCAGCTGTGCACCCAGGATCATCTGGATTATTTAATTTCATTATTACTATCTTGCCATGTAATCTGATGGATGCTGCCTAACAGAAAAGCTGGGAGTTTATTGGGAGATGCATCTTAACCTATGTAGTTTAATTCCTTTGGAAAAGGCAAGGCATCCTCCAAACTCTTCCAACAGGATCATTCCCAGTCTTCAAGATTTCTGAGAGCAGATAAATACTCTGATACCTTGGGACTACATTTTTTGACTACATGATACAGAACTAGAGTAGGCTGTACAGATGATTCTATTTCATCCTTATTTCCAGCTTGTGAACTGCATGATGGGACAGTAATATAAAGCTAAATTACTTTCCAGTGTAAAGGGATGGGGGTCTGTAGGAATGCAGCTAGATAAGACGTTTTTCAAAATCTCTGTGGAAAGTTTTCTGTATCTATGAAAACGTCAGTGATTCTGAGCAGCTAGAATTTATTACACAGTTCTTTTCCCAAGAGCTATTTCCTGTCATGAATCCAGTACTCTTATTCCAATTAAATATGAATATCTTGGCAAAAATGCCCAAAGGAGAGTTGCTGCAGGTCCCTGGTACTTCATCCTTAAGGTGTGACATTGCCTAGACCTGTGACTTTTCTGCGTTGTGGTGATTTAAAATATGTAGCAGTGGAAAAAGTACAAGAATAGCTTAATGCTGATGAGTTTGTTTCTTCAGGTTACTTAAAGGCAAGATATCCTTCTGAAGCATTGTTTTTCTTTCATCTGTTTGAGATGGGTCCGTATTATTTGCAAATATACGTGTACTGAATGTGCCTTGCTTTACAGTAAGTGTGACCTCAGCTGTTGTGCTGAGATAGGTGGGGGGATATCAGATCTTCTGTTGCAAGTGATTTAAATCCTAACTATCTGCCTAACCTGTTGTAAGCATATGTGCTAAAGGATAAATGGATCTACAGTTTCACCCCAGACTTAGTTTGAGAAAAAACACTTTCTACTATGCATTTTTCTTTCAAAAAGAGCACATTAAGGGTGTATCTACTTGGGATTTTGCAGTCAGGTGTGAGCCTTCTCTGCTTATGCTCCGAACTGTCCAGAAGCTATGACTGCATTAGTGTAGTGCTGAAATTGCATCAGTTTACTATTGAGTCTGAGTTTATCTATCTATCTATCTATCTGGTGTCTTTGCTATAAGGATAGTAAATAGACTAAAGTCTGCCCAAAAAGTTATGTATAGATGTAATTTATAGTTTGTTTCTCTGTTCCCATTAGCTTGAGTTTTAGAGAAATAATTTAGGAACAAGACATCAAGAACACTCAAAGTGCAGGAAAATGGTGACCTTGACTGCGGTCTCTCAAAGGTAGCTGCAGTATAACTCTCTGTGGGCTCCTATTCCTCAAGAGATGAGAAGGGAGCTAATAACCTAGGAGGGTTTTCTTCTTACAGTGTGAATGTAGGAAGTAAGCCTTGGATATATAGGTTTGCTTTGAAGGAGAGGGGAAAGTCTAACAGCTGGTTTGCCATAGTTTAGAGTTTAGCACCCTCTGTCGTCCTTTCTGAAAACAAGACTCTGTGTCTCTGATACTTCTGAAATTGAGAGTGCTTCAATCATGAAAATCTGGGCAGATTTTTGGCTGGGTATATTAGGATAAGAAATACTGTGTATATTGAAAGTTTGTTTCCTGCTTTCAGATTCTTCCAACTGCTCAACGCTTGCTGGATGAGCTGTTATCTTCTCAGTCTACTGCCATCAACACAGTGTGTGGAGCCCCAGGTAACCCTGATATATCTTATTTTGGTAATGTCTGTCACAGGTAGGAAGTGGATATATTTCCATTGCTTTGAGTTTCTGAACTGGTCTGTTACCACATAGCTGGGATTGCAGGTGGAGGTCAAGGAAAAGGGATAAGAACAGATGCTTGTATGCATATATGGCACGACGATAGGCACTTGGGTGACTTTATATGCAGAGGAAGGGAGCAGCAGGCAGTGCATCTTTCTAACAAAAGATTTTCCTTTTAAAGTTGTTATTAATTATAGATTCCTTGAAGTGCTGATTGGAGAGACCTCTCCAAACTCCTACTTGGAACAGGACTGTTTGCAACACTAGAGTGGGTTAGCTGTGGCTTGGGTTAGCTTAGCCAAGTCTCGGTTACCAGAAACGTTACAGCGTATTCCTGGCTTAGTGCTGTGTTACCCTTTTGGTCAAGAATTTTTCCCCAACATCCAATATAAATGCCCTTTTTTATCATGTTCTGCTACTGAGAAGGGCTTGTCTGTGTTGTGTTTGTGATTCCAAGTAGTTGTAGGCTGTTAATGAGCACCCCTCACCCTCTCATTTTTAGATGAAATTAGCCCATGTTCCTCAATCTCACCTCGCAGGTCATGTGCTCTGTGCCCCCAGCTATCTTGATACCCACCGCACTATATCCTCTTGATTTCACAGTATCATTCCTGATCTGGGGGACCCAAAACTGGGTATGATATTCCAGATGTAACTTTACTAGTGCCAGGTAGAGGGAGATAAGGTGATTTTCTTAAATTTGCCTGCTGTGTTTTCTTAATATAGCCCTGTTTGCAGGTTTGTTAGGATTTTTTTTTTGTTTTGTGTTTTCAGTGACAGTTTGCCATCAGTTTGCGTTCAGCTTGGCATCCACCATAGTCACCAAATTTGGTTTTCAACCTGTACTGATGTATGGGATTTTCTGTCCCAGCTACAGAAGTTTACATTTTTTGTCAATGAATTTCTTGAGGTTTCTGTTAGCACAGTCCTTGAAATACTCCTGGTCCCACTGGTAGTAGTGCTGCCATTCAGCGTGCCAGCCATGTCTCCCAGTTTAGTGTTGTCAGTCATTAAGGTAATGTTATGATAGCATTTTGAGGTAGTTCTGAAGAGTTGAGTTCTGCAATGGGTGAAATAAACTGGGTAGCACACTGCCTGTGTGCTCCCTATAAACTCTATGGTTGGGCACACACAGGAAAATCTCTTTCTTTGAAGCCTGAAGACTGTATATGTGTGGTTTTTTTTGTCAAGATCCCACTGCTGGACCCTCTGCATCAGATCAAAGCACGTGGTACTTAGATGAATCTACTCTGAGTGACAACATAAAGAAAACCCTTCATAAATTCTGTGGCCCCTCTCCTGTTGTTTTCAGGTAAGCTGTTTCCCATTGAAGGGAAAACGGGATATTCGTGTAACCTGTAAGCTTGTTCACTGTGTAACCTGTAAGCTTGTTCACTGTGTAGCCTGTAACCTTATGTGATACCATGGACTGAAGGATGCTTAGTTTTGTGGTTACTACTCTGGAGTGTGTTTTTCCATAGCTTGTCCATGTTATTTCAGTAGAGTACATTATATTTGTGCAATATTGTCCTTGTGTGGTACACTCAGTCTCATTATGCATCCTCTCTTTATGCATGTCTGTCCTATTTAAGGTGCAGATATACTTCTGGATGTAGAATATGCCCAGGATTTTGTATGATTGTACTTGATTTCATTTTTTTCTCATCCCTGCTCTTCTGTTTTCACATCCCCAGTGATGTGAATTCAATGTATCTCTCTTCCACGGAGCCACCAGCTGCTGCTGAGTGGGCCTGTCTCCTGCGTCCCCTGCGAGGAAGAGAGCCTGAGGGCATCTGGAACCTGCTTTCCATTGTGCGGGAGATGTTTAAGAGAAGGGATAGCAATGCAGCCCCTTTGCTGGAGATTCTGACTGACCAGTGTCTCAACTATGAGCAGGTACTCAAATCTCTTTGCTCTGAGGGGGGGAAGTTCTGGGGAACCAGGCTGAGCCAGTGACAGATGCCACATACCTGTGCAATCAATAATTTTTTGTAACAGTCTGTATACATTATGGGCATGTGCTTTTCCACACTAATATTATGTTTGTTGTTGTGCTGATTCAGTGATGTCCCAGCAACACTATATTCCCAAAATACCTCAACTCTTTCAACATGAATATATGGAGTCCAATTTTTTTTCTTTTTTTAGCACATTTGATTTGATTTCTGCCCACTTAAGCATTTTGACAGAGACTAAAGATATAATTGGGTGGTAGAATCTCACACTCCTTGGTTATTTTTGTAGAAGATATCTTTTGATGGCCTTGAGTAATATTTCTTTTTAATTTGTTTTTAATTAACATTAAGAAAAAGGTTTCCTTTCACAGTTCAGGACACTGGCCTCGCTCTGTAACATAAAATGCAGTGCAAGTTTCCTTATTGCTCTATCATGTCTTTTTTTTCAGGGGAAAATAAATTCTTAGTTTATCACATTTGTTCACTATTTTCATCTAAGTGTGAAGGCCTCTAGTAAGAGAACCTCCTGCTGGTGTTTTGTTCTATGGGCATGTGCCTTTTAACCAGACAAAGTTTGAGAGACCCTTAGTTCTCGCACACTGATACTGCTTTAATGCTCATAGTTATTTTGGAGTCAAAGGAAAACGTGGTACTAGCTACAAATCCTATTTCTTTGTGGTTATGAGGTTAAGTGAGAGCAGGGGATGAGTTGTTGGCCACAACGCAGCTCCACTGAACATTTTGTTCTGCAGATAACCGGCTGGTGGTACAGCGTGCGAACATCTGCATCACACAGCAGCGCTAGCGGGCACACGGGACGCAGCAACGGCCAGTCTGAAGTAGCTGCTCATGCTTGTGCGAGTATGTGTGATGAGATGGTGGTTCTTTGGAGGTTGGCTGTCCTTGACCCGACTATTAGTCCACAGAGGTGAGCACCAGAATCAGATCCAGTTTCTCATTTATTTCTGTGACACTGAAGCACACTCAAGAGTTTCTTCCTGTAGATGTCGTGTGTTTGTGTTGTTACCTCCTCGCCTGTTCAACCATTAGTCCTTCCAGACATGTGCTGTGTACGGTTCAAGAGCACTATAATTATTTTAAACTTTAATTGCTCTTGCTGCTCACTTTTAGTAACATCATGTAGTGTGAATAATTTGTTTTCTTGAGGTTCTCTTTTACATATGAGTGTAATTCTGCATTTCAGCATCCCAGAGGAGGACATTTATTTGAGTGATAACACTGACTACCGATAAATGTTAATGCTTTCTAAATTTAACTATTCAGCAATTTAATGGATTTCTGGTTAGCCCAGTCACTCAGTTGTCTGTTTCAAGATGAACCATTTCTTACTTTCTGTGCTCTTAGGGAGTTTATTCTCTACAGTGTATTGGTAAACAGTATCATTGGTGTGTGAGTTTCAGTCAGGGTTTTCAATTGTCTGAGGAAAAATCATGAGGCTTCTGCAGATTTCTAAACCATATTGTGCCTTGGTAAATCACTGCCATCTTTATTTAGCACTAGTTAAAAAGCGGTGAAGGTACTGACGGCTCGTGTTGAGATGCTGTGGTTGATATTGTAATAATTTGTCTTGTACATCTAGTCTTCGAACTGTGGTATGTAAAATGTACTCAATTAGTTTGTGCTCAGGAAATTTTTTTCAGAACAAATGAAAACAGGGTGGTATTTTCAACACAATTACATGTTAACAGGATTTGCTTTCTGTGAATTGTTGTGTAACATTAATAAAATGCCCTATCTGTGTAAGGTACATCAGGGACACTAAAATGGATGCAGCTTCTGTCTTGTACAGTTTACAGTATGAAGTAGCTAAATATAGGAGACAAGACAAATCAAAAACTGTAGGAAACTGGGAACGAGGCTTAAAATAAAAACATCAATCAGATCACATGGAAAACTCATAAAAGGTTTTGGCTTTTGATAAAGTATGAAGTTGGGCTGTGTGTGTTCACATTTGAGTCATTTGGCACAGTTCAAATTTGCTCAGATCTCCTACTTGAGCTCGTGCATAATTGAAATGCTCCTGCTTGATTGCCTGTTCTCTTGGCATTTGAAGAGTCACCAAGAAGAGCCCCCTTCTACCAGTCCTTGCTATTCTTTGCAGTGAATCATAAGACAACTTGCTACCTCATTCCTAATTCATGGCAGTCTCTCATCCTTATGTTACCTTTCCTAAGTAGTTTCCCATTCTTTTTCCTCACCTTGATTAAGCTCCACCAGTTTGCTCTCTTGTTAATTAATTTATTTAGTGGACAAATAGAAGTGGTCCATTTTGTTTAGCCCTTTTTGTCCTGATACCCTTTGCACCTAAACTGGGTCATTCTGTTTTGATTTTATTTTCTTGTTCTTTTGCTTTTGATAGGAAATCTGAGAGGATTGAAGTGTTGGGCTTGTAGCTCAGGTCTCTGGAATCTGTGGCAGAAACAAGATGGCAGTAAATTGAGACACTTGGTGCAATTTCTGGAAATGTCCTTTTCTATTGAATTAGATCACCCAAATGTTTAATCTGTTTAGATTATCTTCCTCATATGCTTAGGCCCAACATGAGATTTGGGGCTGCGAAATGCAGAAAGGCTTTTTCTTCCCATGGTAACAGGGGGCATGGGATTAACTGCTATGTAATTTAAGTGTCCGTAAATGGACCAGCTTATTTCTTTCTCAGAGTTAGATGTACATCAATTATTTTTGTCTTGCTTGTTCTGTGTGTATGGCTTCCAACATTTTAGTCTCCCAAGGACAGCCTGCTAACACCTAAATTAAATTGTTAGGCTGTAGATAGGCATATCAGGGTAAAAAGGTGTGTGCCTGGGGGGTAGATTAGGTGGTCCTCTCTGGTATTGTGCTTCCCTGGATAGGCTGTTTAGATTGTACTTGTGAACATCTTGACCAGAGCTGTTCACAGGGCTGTTTATGAAAGGTTCCAAGAGCAGTTCCCCACGGCACTTGCTGGTCTTGGATTGCTCACATCACTAATACCTTATTGGGGGCAGTTAAGCAAACAGGACAGACAGTATTTAATTTTTAAACCTCTCTGTTTGTATTGTGTTTTCATGTTGGTACTGTTCACATTTTCCTTCTGTATCATAGGCTTGTCTAGGACTTGGTTGTTATTATACATACGTGTTTTGTTTTTTCAGCCTGTCTTCTTACTAATGCTGTGTACATTTAATTCAACGGGTTTTTCTGACAAAAAGGAGGAGGCATTCTGTGGGTTTGTCACGGATACATTTTGTGTCTGCTTCCTAACCTGTCCTCTTCTTCTCTTAGGCGCAGGGACCTTTGCTCACAGCTCAGACAGTGGCAGCTGAAAGTCATAGATAATGTTAAGAGGGGTCAGCACAAGAAATCACTGGAGAAGCTCTTCCAGGGTTTCAAGCCAGCTGTGGAAGCCTGTTACTTCAACTGGGAGGAAGCTTATCCCATTCCTGGGATCACATATAGCAGCACTGACAAGAAGAACTCTTTCTGTTGGGTAAAGGCCATCCAGCAAAGGAGCTGCCGGTTGCAATGTGCAGAAACTGCCTCTGAGGCTGGTAGAACCCCTGGACAGGAGCCTGGGGGCCCATGTCTGCAGCCTGGGGACAGGCTGCGTCCCTCCCCCCAGGAGCCTGCAGTTCGTCCGAAGGAACTTACTGGAAAGCGGAAAGTTGTCTCTGAAACGCCACAGAGGGTTCTGAGACGACTTTCAGCGGAAGGCGATAAAGCTGTGTATAAGACTGCAGTGGGCAAAGCAAAGTTACCAGTGAGCAAAGGCTTGACCAGTAAACACAGTGGGAAACGCCGCATGAGCAGTGAAGACAGCTCTCTGGAACCTGACTTGGCAGAGATGAGTCTGGATGACAGCAGCTTGGCTCTGGGGGCAGAAGCCAGCAACACATTTAGTTTTACGGAAAGCCCACTGAGCAGGAGCTACAGGGATACCTTTGAGGAGGACGGTGGGGTGTACTTCTCTGAGGGACCTGAGCCCAGCGTCAGGAGCAGTTCCATGGCCAAGAAATCGCCCAAGGATCCTGTGGGGGAAATGGGTAGTGGTGATGACGACCTGCCTTCTGCAGATGAGAACAGCAGTGGTGTGGGCCTGAAGGCAGAAGAAGTGGGAGAGAATGGTGCAGCGGGGGGAGGAGATGATGGAGAAGAGGAAGATGATTACCAAGTGTACTATTTAAATCCACAAGAGGTAGCCAAGGAAGATGATGACAAAGCTGAAGGAGGAAATGAAGAGGAACAAGATATTTTTGCTGGTATAAAGCCTCTGGAGCAGGAGAACCGGATGGAGGTGAGCTGAATCTAGTTCAGAACACTGTTTTGTGGTTTTATGTATTGCATACATGACAGTGTCATGGTTTAACCCCAGCCGGCAACTAAGCACCATGCAGCTGCTTGCACACCCCCAACTCTCAGTGGAATCGGGAGGAGAATGAAGAAAAAAAACAAAACAAAACAAACAACCCCAAACTCAGGGGTACTTCCGCCATTCTAAGCACATGGCTCTTGCCTTGGTGAGTTTGTGGGAGCGTGATAGAAGCAATTTGCTGAGCTTCCCCATATTTCTATTTCAGCCATTGTCCTCCATACCAGAGACGTTTTAACCACTTGGGTTGCTTGACTGCAGTGAATGTTTCACATTCCTGGGCAAGCTGTGCAATAGTGCCTGTTGACCAAGTCCACCCCTCAGCCACGAGCCCATCTGCCTGTTGTGTCTCTTCCTCGATGGCCTGAGGTATCATGGGCCCACCAGGCTATAACTCACTCACTCTTATGTTGCCAGTCCGGTTTCTTCCAAGCCCTTCCAGTCTTAGCAACCTGATCCACCTGCTGATTGGTTTGATGTTCTTCAGTGGCCCGACTCTTGGGTGTGTGGGCATCTACATGACGTACTTTTACAACCAGCTTCCCGAGCTGGGCAGCAATATCTTGCCACAATGGGGCAGCGCGAATGGGTTTGTCTCTGCGCTGCCAGTTGCTCCGGTTCCATTGCTGTAACAGCCCCCAACAGGGATTTTGCAACTACCCGTGAGTCAGTGCAGAGGTAGAACACTGGCTACTTTACTTGGTCCACAATGTCTAAAGACAGCTGGATGATTTTCACTTCTGCAACTCACTATGAATCTGGAAAGCCAGAGGCAACATAAATAGACTGTGTCACATTCCTGTAATAAAATAAGTTTAGAGTTTGCACCTATATGAGCAAACAGCTGAAATGGAGATGCATGGAAGTAGTTATAGTCAGTTGGTTTGGGTTTTAGGGACTTTGAGTTAATTCGCTAATCTCTTGTAGCACTTGGAGGGAGGATATGGCTAAATCATGGAAGAAAAGGCTTTTTAGGGGAGAACTTGAAGGGATGGTGGTAGAGGTCCAGGCAAGGAGGGCTCGGAGAACACTTGCTGTTGAAATTAATTGTGAATTGTGTTTGCAGAGTCTTTGAGACAAGTGGTTTGAGTAGGCTATCTCCAGCCTGGAGGAGTTTGGTTTGAATATGACCATCTGTTCTTTCTTGCAGATCCTCTTTGCCTGTGCAGAGGCCTTGTACGCACATGGATACGGTAATGAAGCATGCCGCTTAACTGTAGAGCTTGCCAGGGACCTACTGGCCAACCCACCAGATCTAAAAGTGGAGCAGCCACCAACTAAGGTAGAGAGAGAGCTGGTCTAGTTTTGGGGGTAGAGGGTAAGTTAGAAGGAATATAAGGCATGGATACAACAGCATTCCCAGGCATTTCTCGTTAGCTGTGATTTAGGGCTGCACAATGATGCTTCCTCTGAGTAGAAATTCTCTGGATGTCATTACTGTGCCTGGTCGCTGTGCATGAATAAAAGGGAGAAAGAAAATAAGAGGCCATTAAGCAGGACTTGGAGTCTTCAGAAACTTGAGTTTAGTTAAAAACCTCTTCACTTTTCCTTGTGTTTCAGAGAGAAGGTGGTGGTTTTTTTTCCCGTTAAAAGCTGCAGCTTATTTAGGAATCTATTTTAAATCTGGTTGAACAAAACACTATTTTATTTAACATCAACTTCGAAGGATGTTTTGTTAAGAGATACCTGCTACTGGGTGCTATGGGATTATACAGCAGCCACAAGAAGTCTTGATTTTTGTGCATCTCTGTGCAGGTGACCTGCCTGTTTCTTGTGGTTCTCTCCAAAACCTTAGTCTTCTGTTTCATAATGTGCACCACTGGAAATGTTAGAAGTTCTGCTGTTTCAGGATAGAGGGTTGGAGAGGAAAGAAATAAGCATGAACTTCTGGAAAAACACTTGTAGTGGCACTAAGCAGTGTTTGTTGTATGAAAGGGTTCCCTTGGAAGGGACAGGCATGCAACATCTGACGCACAGCATCAGTCCAATAGTGGATGTATGTCTTAGCAACAGGCCACCTCTTCCACTGTCTTGTGCCGGGGTGAGATAGGGGAAGGAATGATGTTCATCAGTAACCACTGGGATTTGTGATTCCTTAGCAGAGGGAATAAAATTTAAATGTGTTTTATTCTTTCTCCTGTCTACTGATTATTGTAAAGGGTAGGAGGACAAGCATAGAGTCATTTAGAATGTTTAGGAAAGTGTCTTGTGACAAATTCCTCTTCAAACAGGGCAAAAAGAACAAGGTATCAACCAGCAAACAGACGTGGATGGCAACCAACACCTTGTCTAAAGCTGCTTTCCTGCTGACTGTGCTGAGTGAGCGGCTGGAGTACCACAACCTGGCCTTCCGAATAGGAATGTTTGCTCTGGAGCTGCAGAGACCACCGGCCTCTACAAAGGCTCTGGAGGTAAGAAACATCTTAAACAACATTGTGATAATTCAATGCTTTTGCTAGTGTGGTTCCCATTTCAATGCCTGAAGTTTGGTTAGGCTTTTGTATGTTTCCTTAGAATTCATAGCAGTGGGATTAAATGGTTTGTGTGCACATCACATTAGCACACATTGATCTGCCAGCAAAATTATTAGAAATATAATTTCATATGGTGCTACTTTCATTGATAGGAAGCTCAGACCTCTTGTGCCAACAGACCCTTGATTTCACATGAAGGCTTGAGAATATTTCAATGGTTACAAAATCTTTTATACTAGAACAGCTTACTTCTTGTCTTAAATATATTTCCAGTTTGCTCGGCTAATCTGGGGAAAATAAAGCCATTTGTAAATGGAATTGTCCATATTTCCATTGGTGAAATAATATGAAACTTATTCCTTAGGATGAATTGGTGCAATCGTTAGATGTTTGGAAATTGTTGCTCTTGCTGATACCTCATTCCTTGGCAGGTGAACATTTGCACTGTGCAGGCATATTATTCTGGATACTGCTTGATTACTATTAGGCTTCCTGTTTAGAAGAGTGTCCAGTTAAGACCTTGTCTGTGTGATTTGCAGCCATGTTGCTTTTCACTGCAGGGTTGTGCAATCCCTGGAGGTGTGTGGTGTTGTTAGGTATCCACCAGCTACACTTGTTACACTGATTATCTGTACTTCTTACGGTCTGATTAGAAGATTGTGAGATTGGAAGTCACCAGCTGCCTAGGAGAGAACAACCACTTCCACATGTTTAGAATGGAGAGGATGCAGGAATGGCAAGAGTAGTGAAATGTAATGGTCTTCATCTTGGTGACATGCATGCTGCCACCCTGTGCCCATTCTTCTGCTAGTCAGTCCCTGTTGTCTCAAATATTATTTAACATAGCATCTTTTTTTTTCTCTACAATTAAGAGCAATCACTTTTTCCGCTGACTTATACAGTCAAATGCTTACCTTGATGTTCTTATTAAAGCTGATGCATATTTTTCCTTATGCAGCTCGGGAGTGATAATTAGAGAGTAAAAAAGAATTGTGTGTAAGTGTGAGGCAAGACTTGTATTAGATTTGAAAATCTGTGTTCATTGTGGAGAGAATGGTAAAGGTGGCTAGCATGCTAAGGGTTACTATAATTTAGGGATCCAATAAAAACAATTGCTGTACTTTAACATATGTGTAGAGAAAAATGGTCCACTGCCCTCAGGCCTGTGCTGATGAGAGCTGCTTCTGTTTCCTTGTGGATACTACCAGGTGAAGCTGGCATATCAGGAGTCTGAGATTGTAGCCCTCTTGAAGAAGATTCCGTTGGGCACTAATGAGATGAACACTATTCGAGGAAGAGCTGAAGAGCTGCGAGAAGGGACGTTATGTGATTACCGTCCAGTCCTGCCTCTGATGTTGGCTAGCTTTATATTTGATGTCCTGTGCACTCCAGGTACTCTCTGCATTGGCTTGAGTGTGTGAAGGGCATGTTCTGAGATGCCAGGTCTTGAGGGTTTTTCAAAGAGAAACTGCTGTGTAAGAACAATCTAATCTTGATTGTTCACACACTGTTGTTTGCTCTTCCCTCTGTGTTGCTTTAGAGGTACTTTGTGCCCCAATGGAATTGTCTCTCCTTCTGTTTACATTTGAAAACAACTGGGAACTTACCACATTTCAGCACTCTGTGTGTGTTTGTAAAATAGTTATAAAATACTGACTTTTCTACTCTTATGCTGGATATATCCAGACGAAGCTAATAATAAATATAATGTTTAAAAAAGAACATAACCTGGGATTAGAAGACTGACTTGGCAGTATACCTTCCTTGTTTGAAGTCTTCTGAGTTTAGAGAGAGAAAGGGGAAAAAACCCAAGACAGTGCTGTGGTCTTGAAACTGGTACAAGGCTAGGAGCAGGACCACAGGAAGCTCTGCAAATTCAGAAAGCTCTCAGAAATTGCTTTTGCCTTTAAGTCCTAGTTTGGAAAGCTGAGCACTAATTCTCTTGTCTTCTTTCAGTGGTTTCCCCTACAGGCTCTAGACCCCCAAGCCGTAATTGGAATAATGAAATGCCTGGAGATGAAGAGCTTGGTTTTGAGGCAGCTGTTGCTGCTCTTGGTAAGAATCTTTTATAAGAAAACTATTTCTTCATCCATATTCTGTATCCTTCCTTATTTTGGATGGTGAGAGTTAGTAGTTCATTCCAGTTTGGTGCAGAAATGAAAGCGTTTGCATAGTTTGTCAGAAGCAGACACAGAAGGATTCTGCATGCCAGGGCTGAGGTGCCTTTGCGAAGCCGTGAGAAATGGAAGAGGAATATGGGACAGGAACTGAATGTTAAATTACTAACATGAGTTTTAGCTTTCTTCGTGCTCTTTTATCACGGAAGAAGTATTGCTTGGGTTTTAATGGAGATGGATGGTTTCAGAGAACAAAATGCAGTCATTTTAGAAGACATTAGACAACAATAATGAAAGACTAACAGAAGTACTCTCAAGCATTATCGTATAATTCAGCATCTTAGCATATTATTGGATTCTTGCCTAATTAATCATCTTCAGCAACAAAGCAGTGATTATATATATTATGTTGACAATACTGTATGCCTGTTTTAAAGCAGTATGCAAAAAGAAATAGAACAGATTAAGCAAGGCCTGTCCTCTGTTTCCTCATCTCTGAAAGGAGGAAGATGAGTTCTTTATGGTGTGGGAATTCTGGCTTATAGCATCTGCAGTTTCTTTCAAGATGGAGTTGTGGGCTTGCCTGGACTCTTTTCCCTCTGGTTATTCTGACAGTTGTAGCAAGCTTAGTATTCTGGGGACAGACAGCAGCTCCTGTTTATTCATGATGTATTTCTGAAGTTAACAGAAAAATAGGGGAAAAAGTCTCTTGCCTGTGACAGGGAAGTGAATAAAATAGTCTGAGGTATAGATAGTGCTCAAGATGTGGTGTAGTCCCATGGGCTCACTTGTCTCTTCCTCCCCTCTTTTCTGGCCTGCAGGCATGAAAACAACTGTCAGTGAAGCAGAACATCCTCTGTTGTGTGAAGGCACCCGAAGGGAGAAAGGGGATCTGGCTCTAGCTCTGATGATTACTTACAAGGATGATCAGTCCAAGCTGAAGAAGGTGAGTTTCCTTTTAAAAAGGGAGAGGGAGATGCAGAGCAAATCGTGTTTGGGGTTTGATGGATTTTATAGTTTTGCCAGTGAGCATAAGTTGCTCTGTCACGTACTGGTGATTTACAAGTTATGTTGCAGTGTTTATATTCTTCTACTGATGCAAGAACTGATTGGGCGGTGTGCCTGGCCCTGGAAGAGGCACTCTTTCCGTGGGTTTCTTAAAGTCCAGTTGGGAAACATGTTCTCACTGATTTCAATGCTTTTGCTTACCTGCTAAAACAGGTCTTTTGTCCCAGGGGCTTTCAGTGTGCATTGTGTGTGTAGTCTGGGGATTGTTCTGTTTTGCTGCAGGGATGTTGGCTTGCAAAACAATATATCTAGCAAAGCTTTTGTTTCTTAATCTTTCACCTCTTTGTTATACTAGTTTAGTCCACCTATGCCTTAATTTCCTATGCAAGACAGATAATAAAGCTCTGCTCCCCACCCCAAAGGGAAAAAAAAATAAAACAGAAGCTTTAGGAAGGGTTTTATTAATATTTTATATACAGAAACACTTCTACCCAGCAAGAATATTATTCATGTCTTTCTGTCTCCTAAAGTAGAAGCACTTTTGCTATACTCTTCTATAGGGAGTAACAGGGACACTATTGATATCAGTCATCTGCAAATAAGTGCTCTGTCACACTTGTGTTCATTTTGTGTGGAAAATGAACAGTAGAAATGGACAAACCCATGAAATGTGGTCATGCATTGTTCCCTAATTGGGTAATAAATAAGGATAAGAAAGTGTTATTTTAGGCTGGTAGAAGGCAGTTTCTCTAGTGTCTGAAAGTCTCAAAAGGTAATGGTATGCTAGGATTTTTTGGATGGTGTGCAAAGATTTGTTGGTGATTTAAACAAGAACACTAAGGACTGGCAGAACTAAATATGGAGTCCTCTATTCTGTCCTTGATGTACCAGAATTACTTCTGTATTGTGAATTTTGGGTATTTTCCAAGTAAAGCCAGTGGCTTTTGGAAGTGAAAATGGGGATATTACTGAGTACAAATGAATCCTTGCTTCTGTACTGCAGGCCACACAGCTCTCAGCTGTGCATTGCTGGTCTTCAGTGCAGGAAGATGATGCCTACTTTCTAGAGAATAAACATTTTCTTTTTTCTCCAACCCAATGGAATTTATTGTCTGCCAGGAAGCTGGTTTGGTACTTTCCCTCGATGTCCTAGTGTAATGCCTCTTCTTTTTTTTTCTTCTTCTTTTTTTTTTTTCTTTTCCCGTTGCTCTTAAAGATTTTAGACAAACTCCTAGACAGAGAGAGTCAAACTCACAAACCACAGACCCTGAGCTCTTTCTACTCATCCAGCAAGCCTACAGTAGCAAATCAAAAATCTCCTTCCAAACATGCTGCCCAGTCTGCTGCAGCGATCCAGCAGCTTCCAGGGACTTCTGTTGCTCAGCAAGCTGCTGTAAGCACTGCAGTCCAGAGCAGTCCTGAGAACTTTGTGGAGAAGAGTGCACAGGGTAAGAGGTGCTTTGTAAGGACTATGCTGAAATCCTTCTTTAATCAGTGCAAAACTGTAACTGTATGGTTTTGTCTCTTTTGGGAAGTAGGCAGAGTGATTTATATTACCATCTGGCTGCTTGGTGGTTACTAGAATGTCATTCCCCTGTTACCCGTTTGGCTGTATCCATTTTAGTACATGTTGTTGCATAGAAATTCAAGCTAATTTTCAGGTTTTCCTATCTTAGCCAGCTGTATTACCATTTAACATAGAACTACTGTGACTTCATCTTTTAGGCTGGTATAACAGGGGGTCAGTATTTCAAAAAGTTATACAGTGAGTCATGTACCTTCATGCAAGACAAATAACTAAGATTGCTGAAGGGCGTTGGAGATAAATGGGGTTTTCTTCAAGCTGTGCCTCCACTTTGGTGGCAATCACAGCAGCATTTGGTGGAAAGCAGACGTTCTCTTAAGTCTTCCTGAAGAGGTCAATACTAGCTGAGGATGACTGCAATAAGGGTAGGGTACCTGGAGCATTTTTATTCTAAAATTTTTCTGTAGTTGCAGCAAATTTTCTGAGTCTTGAGTTAAGATTAAATGTTCTTGGCCTGCTGTTGGGTAATATGCTTGATCCTGAAAGAAAACTGAGATAATCCTGCTCATAAATACCACTTATTTTATAACAATTCTCCATCTTTTGATGTTTAAATCTTTTAAATGGGCACATCTGGTTTTAGAGCTACAGAAACAAATCATGATGTTTACCATGTCACTGTCCTGTTTATGCAGAGAGCTCTCAGAGGTCCCCCTGTGAACCAGCTGCAGAGTCCACTGTCTTGAAGCAAGAGGGAAAAGTCCCCAGTCGCCTGGCCCTTGGAAGCCGAGGTGGATACAATGGGAGGTGCTGGGGTTCACCTGTCAGGCAGAAGAAGAAACACACAGGTAGGAACTGACTCGTTCATGCAGCATCTAGTGTTGCGCTAGGCAGCCCGCTGGAGTTCGGCCAGTTCCCTTGCTCTTTCATTCCCCTTGTCAGCGCTTCCTGTACTACAGAAGCAGTTGATTGTCTCTGTGGTGTCTGGCATGGAGAAATAGGTTTTGCCCCACAGATTTCCTGCCCCCTTCTGTATGGCAAATTACCACACATTTCTCACAGCAGATGTGTTCTGTGTGATGGATTAGATAGCTGGAGCTGAATGATGTCTGGACTCTTGGAGTAGAGCACTGTGCTCCTGGGTCCAGAAACAAATAAAGATGAGCTTCTGCCTTTCTACGTTTCTCTTGGGAAGGGTATAAGTTAGAGGCTGAGGATGTGAAGAAACTCTGTGTAAATTGTGCAGTGTATACCAGAAGGGTTTTCTTTATACCCATACAATCTGTGGAACTTGACTTTGTGTGTATATTTGCTGCTTATTGTTATACTCTGCCACAAAGCTTGGCAGATGGAGTGAGAGGGTGGGATGGTGTGAAGGGAGAGGTACATTGTTCTTGGACTCTTCTGTTTTGTAATACGAGAACTGCAAAATGACACTGATATCTGTGGCCAAATGGACTAATTTAGTCTCTCTTAATTTGCAAAGTTGAATGCCTGGCAGCTGTGAGGCTGGCTGTCACTGACACGACTGATCTTAGTAGGGACTGTAGGTGATGTGGGTAGGAGTTTCCCCACCCACATGACGTTTACCAGCCCTGGAGACATTACTGTGTTGGTTCTGGTGTTGTAGGCATGGCTAGTATTGACAGCAGCGCTCCCGAAACCACCTCTGACAGTTCTCCAACGCTCAGTCGACGTCCGCTACGTGGAGGATGGGCAACAACCTCCTGGGGCAGAGGACAGGACAGTGACAGCATCAGCAGTTCTTCAAGTGATTCGCTGGGATCTTCCTCTTCCAGTGGCAGCAGGAGAGCCAGTGGGGGAGCCCGTGCAAAGACTGTGGAAGTTGGCAGGTGATGAATGATACCAATGCACAGGCAACCTCCAGGCCTGGTGTCAGGGAACTAGAATGTGTGTATCAGGAAGTACTTCCTTGGGACCGTTTGTTTTGTTTCCTATGGACCCTGAAGACAGGAACTCTGCACCCCAGCTAGTGAACCTCAGATACTTGTTGCTGTCTGAAAGGTTCCTCTGTCTTTTTCCTCTAGGTATAAAGGGAGGCGGCTGGAGAGCCATGCTCCTCATGTCCCAAATCAGCCCTCGGAGGCAGCTGCTCACTTCTACTTTGAATTGGCCAAGACAGTCCTTATCAAAGCAGGTGGAAATAGCAGTACCTCCATCTTCACCCACCCTTCCTCCAGTGGTGGGCACCAGGGACCACACCGCAACCTTCACCTCTGCGCCTTCGAGATTGGGCTGTATGCACTAGGGCTGCACAACTTTGTGTCTCCCAACTGGCTCTCTCGAACTTACTCCTCCCATGTCTCTTGGATCACAGGTTACAGCAAAACTTTATTGGGAAGCTTACTTTTGGGCAGAAAGGAGGGGGAGGGAGGTCAGTTTATGCCCCAAAACAGTGATGCTGATGTGCTGTGGTATCCATGTAAGCTTGCTGGCACAGCTGGCAGTACGAACTGAACACCAGTGATTTACATGATGGTACTGGTTTTGGCCTGGAAAGTTCTTGTGACCTGTTTCTTCTTGTTTGTACTGCAACATCCTTCAGTCCTCAGAACTGTAGACCACTGCTCACACAGAGACTAGTCTTAGCTTTTTCTTTGGGGGTCTGCTGAACACTTTTCTCCTGCTTCTATTTACACCCAGGCCTACTACCCAGTTTCTGTCTGTGTGGCTTCTAGAGCCTGAAAAGCACACCCTTGAAAATTTGCATTTTCCTGGTGTGATGGAAATAGAGCAACAGTCCAGACTGTGATTTGTGGATACTAAAATCAGTTATAGCAAGTTCCTATCACTATCCCAAATATACCTTTAGCTTAGCTTTAACATCACTCGCTGCTTGCTTAATGACAGCTCTTGCCTGTCCTTTGTTTTAGGAGGAAGAGACTAAATATGCCTTAAAGCCTAAGGGGAACAGCTGGGTTCTGTTGCCACTCCTGAAGGAAGTGGGGAGTGCATCTCCTGTTGGGGGAAAGCTGACTGGAACTGCACTGAGCATACAGTGGTGTGAGAGTCTTCTCTTTTACTCTTAGGGCAGGCCATGGAGATTGGTAGCGCAGCCTTGAACATCTTGGTGGAGTGTTGGGATGGACATCTCACTCCCCCAGAGGTGGCATCATTGGCAGACAGAGCTTCACGGGCCAGAGACTCCAACATGGTGCGGGCAGCTGCTGAACTGGCACTCAGCTGCCTGCCCCATGCTCATGCCCTGAACCCAAATGAGATCCAGAGGGCTCTGGTGCAGTGTAAGGAACAGGTGAGCATCACACGGGGGCTAGCGCAAGTTGATTTCCAGCATCAAGGATGTGCTGTTACTTGTGGGATTGGCTTCTCTGCTACTGGACAGTCTTAATCCCAGTCTTGTGGATTTCTCATCTCATGAATAACTGGTTATTCTGCTGCATAGTTACGATCTGTCTTCTCCCCATAGTGTCAGTCATTTTCGAATGCTGTACACTTTTCTCCTGTTGTAGTTTTGCCTTCTTATATTTCTGGTTTTGAGTTCTTCACTTCTGCTTTTCTTTCCACCCTCTAGGACAATCTGATGCTGGAAAAGGCCTGTATGGCAGTAGAAGAGGCAGCCAAAGGAGGCGGCGTGTACCCAGAAGTCCTCTTTGAAGTAGCTCACCAGTGGTACTGGCTTTACGAACAAACTGTTGGTGGGACCCCAGCCCAGAGAGAAGGTGCCACTGGTTGCAGTGCCAGTGGCGCACGGGCTGCCTCGGAAGCAGTGCGTGGGTTGACAGACAACCGGGTGACCTCCGAGCCGACCACTGTAACAGTGGCAGCTGCGGTGACCGCGGCAGCAACAGTCATGCCGGTGATCTCCGTGGGGTCAACCATGTACCAGCAGCATACGATGGCAGGGCCGGCGATGGCGCACACACACACGCAGGGCCTCCACCCCTACACCACCCTTCAGACTCACATCCCCTGTAACCCCCAGTATATTGGACACACCATCCAGCACATGCCACGCCCAGCTGTCTTCCCGGTGCCTGGCTCAGCGTACCCCCAGGTGAGTTTTGCCTGTGCCTTGTTCATTTACGGTGACCGTTGTGGCTGCTTGCAGAGGCAGTACCTCTGACCGGAGGGAGCGTGTGGCTCGGAACTGCTGTGGCTCGAGGTCTTGTTTCTGCTCTCACTTACTTGCCGATTTGTGCTGGTTACTTTGGCTCCCCAGCTCAGCCTTTGCGTTGTAAGGAGGCTTCTGTGGCTGCATTTAAAGTCTCAAGAGAATATAAAATATAATACATCAGTAGTTTTTAACTTTTATTGCTCTATAGTTTCTCAGAAGGCACTGGATAGAGAGCTTGTCGTCTTGAGAACTTGCAGGCTGAAACAGGACTACAGAGGGAAATCAAAGTTTATTTCAACCTCTGCATATTTTGGAAGTTGTTAGAGTGGGTTTCTGCAGACTGATTAGATTTGAAAGGAGGAGGAGCAAGAATATGTAATAGTCATGTGGTGCAACCTAATCTCTGTGCTGATTCTTCCTGTGCTTCCTTCTCCCTGTCAGGTTGGACTTCAAATGCTCTGGGGTTTGTGTGGAGACATCGTGTTTTGGACTACTTCTAGAAGGTCAGACAAAGTAGACATGACTGTTATTTGTTTTCTGTTCTAGGGTGTCCATCCAGCATTCATAGGAGCGCAGTACCCATATTCGGTAACAACACCGTCATTGGCAGCTACAGCAGTGTCATTCCCCGGCGTGCCGGTCCCATCCATGACGCAGATTGCGGTGCATCCGTATCACAGTGAGACAGGACTGTCACTGTCTTCCAATGTAGCGAGTAAGTGTTACAGCCCTGGGCTGTGCACAGCACAGGTTTATTTACCATGCTCCTAGCTGCACCCCAGTCAAGTCCTGCCCCTCATTGACCACAGGTGGTCAATTCTTGCACTGAGAAATTCTGACCAAATCTGACCAAATAGTGGGATTCATAATAGGACCTGATTCACCTAGTGGAGCTTTAATTTCTGTTTAGCTAAATTTCCAGTATGAGATTATTTTGGGCTCTCAGACTAAAGTGGGTTTGGAGCCCTCCTGGCCTTTTTGACTTCTAACTTATTAGAGCTTTATTTCCCCTCCCCTTAGGGCAAGATGAGCATAGATGATCTTGAGCAGGCTCTTGTGGTTCTTTTGGGTCAGATGAATAGGGAGTGCCAGAAGCAGGCAGACTTCTGCTGTAGTAGCACTAACAGGTATCTTTCCTGCCCTAAGGGATTGGAGGCAGCCCATACCCAAAATGTGGAACTTCTGTAGAGAGGACAGACGTTTTAGCAGGATCATGTCAACGGCAATCTGAATTGGTTGCTCACATGTTGTGTTGGGGCTGGAGTGCTCTGGTGCAGACCCATCAAATAGTGTACAGCACTGGAACAGCAGATATTGACTAAACTGTGGATGTGCCCTCATTGCCATGGAGTTTTGCACCAGTGGGTCATGGCTGACCCAGGCTGTTACCTCTCACTGGAGAGGCTGTAATGTTTGCCTGTTTGTCCATTTGCTTATCAGTTCTTTGCAAGTCACCAGGTGCTGAAAGACTGGTACATAGGGAAAAAACTGAAGAGCTTTGTTGGCCTCCTTCGTATCCAGATTATCAGGAGAATCTTTTCAGTTATTTATATCTTGCATTTTGATGCCTAAAAGCCACAGCAAAAGCAATTAGAATAGTCCTGAAGGCCTCAGGATCTGAAGAGCATCACTTGCTGACAGCCCTAGTCCTGGACTGATGCTGTGATTCTTAATTGTGAGAAATCATTTCTGTATTCCTCCAAAGAATTATGAATCTTCCAGAACTGCTAACTCATCCTACAGCACTTAAAATAATGAAAGGAAAAAACAACTCCACCCTTTCCAGTTACCATTGTTTATGGCTTGCATAAACTTCTGGTTTCAGTTCTTAAAATACTGTTTCACTGTTCCTGGAGTACACAGTTATGTGATGACACTTGACCTGTGGCAACAATACAGCTCATTCTTACGGGTTATTCTTCTTGGCCAGACTGCAGCATGGATTTTGCCCCACTTTGTGGGTTGTTTGGCACTGTGTGTCTGCTTGGTTGAGGAAGTCAGACAGATCTGTCCTGAGAGGTGCGTTGTTCCCAGGTATACAACTATTCACCAGTAAACATGAAAAAAAAAATGCTGGAGGTGGCACAGGAAGAGGAGAAATTGGAACTTGGAGCATGGTGCAAGCTGGTGTAGGAGCATCACAGAGAAACTGTGACATAAGGGTAACAATGTGTGCAGGCCTAAAAGCAAACCTTGCTTTTTCCTCTCTGTGCCTTTCTCGAGAGGGAAAGTGAGATAAACTTGAGTGTCTTGTCAGGGTATAGGTGGTACAACGTAATGGATTTTCCTGTGATTTCCCTTGATTTTGCCCATACTAGTTAAGTATCTAAAAGTGACAGAGCTGCTCAGGTTTCCTTGCTGTTTGCACTGCTGGTACGTGCTGCCGGTGTGTGCGACGGCTGTTCTTTCTGGGGATGGATTGGAGGCAAGGCTCCAGTCATGCTCTTCTTGCATGGTAGCTGGATGGAGTCATAGCTGTCTTACAGCAGAAGTGGAGGAACCTCACAGTGTTGGAATTGATCTTTGAGTGATTTAATGCTCTTCCTGCTCAACTGTTTTCCTCAGCAGTTTCTCTATTAAGTGTAGACATGCACATGCTTATTTCCTTGCACGAGGAATCAGAACCAGACTTGTCTTTTAATAATAGCAAAGACATTTGAGTCAACACATGTATTTACATGTAAAACATGGATGATGTGCATGTTCCTAGTGTACTGCAAAAGAGACGAACAACCATATAACTGACCTCCTTCGGGACCTGCTTGCAAACAAGAGATATTCCTAGCCCATTGTATTTCAGCTGTAAGTCTGTGGTTTTTGGTGGATATATTGTTCTGTTTAGGGGAACAGAACGCTATATTGGCAGGGGCAGTCAGTTGAGGGAGATGATGGCCCAGTAAACCTTCTTTTTAGGCTGGTGGTGGGTCCTAATGCTGCTGTTTTGCTCTCTTCAGTAGGAAGTGTCCATGCAGGATCAACGTTCCCAGCGATTCAGGGGGCTTCCTTGACAAGTCTGTCCTCACAGCCCAACTCCCTTGTTACAGGGGGTTTTCCTGCCGAGGATGAGCAGCACAGTCAGCCTGTGAGCCCCCAGGGTCTGCACTACCTCCACTCTGCATACCGAGTTGGTAAGGATGGCCAAATGGGTTTCTATGGCCCCCTCGAGAGGGATTCAGGGCAGGGCTGCAGGTTTTCACTGTCATTTGGCAATTTGCTACTGCACTTGTTTGGGGTGATGGCATCTTAGCTACATGGGGAACACCAGTTCATGATTATATGTGGAGGCTAAAAGTGGCGACAAAGCAATAGAAGATTGAACAGTTGCTATAGAGAGCCATCAGAATAGAACAGAAACTGAGGGGGTTAGATCTGGGAAGAGCCTTGCCTTTCAGCTGGTGTATGCAAAGGAGTCCGGATAGGACTCTGAGGATGTGGTTGTGCAAGTTATGACTATGTGAAAAAATCAAGTTCAGCTCCTGCTGCTCATGAATGGTGAAGGCACACCTCTAGTTTAGTAATACCAGCTGAGTCTTCAGAGGCACAGAGGGATGTGCCCTGTGCCTCTTCAGGTGGGTTGTTGAAGACTCACATGAAGGGATCTTACACTTTGTGGAGAGTGGGTGTGTAATTAGCATTCCTTTCCCAGCCACACTGGTTATGAGGAAATGGAGTCTCTGAACTGCCGTTGGTACAAGGATATCAGTCTTGGGGCTGGTGATTGAGCTTAGATTGCAGTGAGCTACTCGTACGTAGTTGTGGTCCAACCCAGTGGATACGTGGGGTGGGAACAGGGAGCCTCAAAGATAAGCAAAGCCAGCATAGGGCAACAAAGGAGGAGAAACAGCAACAAAATGGAAGGCAGGCTGTCTGGAAGTTGCTTGAGTTTTTTTGTTGAAAGCTATAGAAAAAAAGAGTTGTTAGGCAGAATGGGGTGCAGATGTCATTGGAGACATCACAGTAGTAAGTGGCAAGCTGTGAAAGGCATTTAGCAGCCTGAGTAGGAGAGA
Source organism: Pampusana beccarii (assembly GCA_013399365.1). Taxonomy (NCBI): domain Eukaryota; kingdom Metazoa; phylum Chordata; class Aves; order Columbiformes; family Columbidae; genus Pampusana; species Pampusana beccarii. The sequence goes on from VWYH01009474.1 coordinate 294,812, forward strand.
ATGGTGGGGGGGAAGAGGGCTTGGAAGATCAAGATGTGAAGTGCCTATTGGTATTTTAATACTTTTTGTATGAGGGGATTTGCATGGAGAACTGTAGTGGAATTAGTGAAACGTTTGCACGTTGGCAGTACTGCAGCTCAGTTTTGGCCTGTTGTCTTGCAGCTAGCTGAGTAGATTGATATGGGCAGCTTCTCTGCTGCAAAATTTGGAGCGCTTGCGTTGCTTTCAGGACACCTCTTGTAGTGCAGCCTTTGGGACTATCTGTTTGACCCTGCTGGAGGTGCTAGCGGAGTGTCGCTTTGCAGCTCCGGTCAGGTGTGATGGCTGTGCAGATTCCCCAGTCTAGGGCAGCAGATCCAGATGTTCTTGCAGATACTTCCTGTGGTGACAGGCTCCAAGATGGACCTTTTGTTTCCCTCTGGCCTCTTTGCAGGCAGGGAATTTTCTGCTGATGAAGGGCAGGCCCGTCAGGTGGTGTTGCAGTGGGTGAAGTGCTAGACTAAGTCTTACTGGGCAGAAGTGCTGCTTGACTCTGGCTGCCCCTTTCTCACAGGGATGCTGGCTCTGGAGATGCTTGGCCGAAGAGCTCACAACGACCATCCCAACAACTTCTCCCGCAGCCCACCTTACACGGAGGATGTAAAATGGCTCCTTGGGTTAGCTGCGAAGTTAGGTAAGGCCCAGAGCAGTACTTCAGCAGAAATCCACTTTCTGGGATTTAGACCGTGGTGGGAAAAAGCTCTCCAAAGAGAGCAACTTTAGAGAGTGGGCGAGCCCAATATCTGATCCTGTTTCTGAGAATGTTTCAGAAGATCCCTGCTGCTCTTTTATCCAGGCAGTTGTCCCATTTCTGGGTTCTGTAAGCATGCTGTTGAGTTTTGAGGCACTGGATGAAGTGCGTGGGGTTGGACAGGGCTCAGAGCTTATATCTCTTCCACTGTATAACAGCAACTTTTTCTTCTCCCTTTCCACTGTCTTGTAGCTATTCCTCTTTCTTATGTATATTTACACCTTCTGTGAAGACCTTTCGTAGCAATAGGTGCTCAAACCACCAGTTGTTTAAAATTTTTTTGTTTTTACTTCCACTTCAGTCTTTTATCTCTTTTGTCGGTTCTTTTTTAAAAATTCTATCATAAACAGTAAGAACATAAACCCCAACTTCTACAAACAGCCTGTCGAGTGACTTGGCTTCTCCTGCTGCTGCTGGGGGAGCTCCGCTGTAGGCAGCAGTAGGGAAGCTTGGCTGTCTCTGCAGGCTCCATAAGGCCCAAGTGCTGGAGCATCTAGATGCTCCCTAGATGGGGAGGCAAGAAGCAGTGGGAGGAGATGCAGTGTGTCCTTGCCTCTGGAGTTACCTTGCGCGTCAGTTTTCTTTCCGTTTTCCTGGTGGGTGTATCAGAATGATCTCTTGTCCCCATGAGTTTGCTAGACTGTCTCCTCCAAGCCTGATGGAAGGATACATTACAGTGAGAAGAAGGTGCTCCAAATCCAGGTTCTTGCTGGGAAGTACCTGATTTCTTGTGTTTCTCTGACCTTAACACTGTTGTTCTGACTTCTTCCTGTGCAGGTGTAAACTATGTGCATCAGTTTTGTGTTGGTGCAGCCAAGGGGGTGCTGAGCCCTTTTGTGCTTCAGGAGATCATCATGGAAGCTCTACAGAGGCTCAACCCTGCCCATGTGCACAACCACCTGCGCACCCCAGCCTTCCACCAGCTGGTGCAGAGGTGCCAACAGGCCTACATGCAGGTAACGAGGGGCCTTTCTTCCTGCCGCCAAAGCTGCCAGGCCATTGCCTGCCTTGCAGGCACTGCCTGTGTGCAGAGGGAAGGGGCCCTGGGTGCCGGTGGCTGAACTGGTCCGTTGCTGGATGTGTCTTTCTCCCACAGCAGGGCCTAGCGTAGGCATCGCCTGCCTGTATGGCGGCTGCATACAAAGGACCTCGTTGTGCAGCTTCTTCCAAGGCCTCTTACCTCCTGTGCCCACCATGAATGATGCGTGGTTCTGTGTTCCCTGTCCACTTTCTTCCTCTCTCAAATGCTGCCTGTACCTTTTAACTGCTGTACTTTCTCTTTGCTGCATTTTCAGGCCCACAGTCCACCTCTCTTCCTATTCAGTCTTTTTTTTTTGTTTCCTTGCTTGTAGCCTGTCTTCCCCTTGTCATGAAGCCCTGGCATGGCTGTCTGGTATGCCAGTGCTGGCACTAGTAGTGGAAGTGGCTTGGTCAGCTACCAGTACGGATGAGATATCTCAGGATTTTTTGAAAACAGGACAGCTGTGTTTCAGTGAGCCAGCTGGAATACCAGAGCTGCCTGTTCCTTAGAAGAGTGTAAACCGGACACCCCACATGTACCTACTTCTCTTGATTAAGTGACCAGAAGGGTGATTCTGTAGACATACTGTCCAGGTTGGGTGATGTTTTGGAGAAATAACAGGTTCTTTACTTGAGCTCTTTTTCTGAACTACATTGGGAAATAGATTTCTTAAAAGCTAGATGTCCAGTTTTTGGGCCTTAGTTAAGAAGCTGGTATAAGTGAAAGTGTCAAGCCTAGAGATATTTCGTCCCAGCTTAGGGTAAGCCTTACTCCTTCCATACCCCTTAGCAAAGGAGATGTCCAGTGAGTGTTCTGGGTCCCCATGTATAACCTGCAGAAGGAATGGTGTGAGGGTTAGATGCTGGGGTGGTAGGGCATTAGCTGGCCCTTCTGTGCTGCACTGTGGCCCAAATTGGTCATCATGAAGGAGATAACACCTGCTGGTCCTGCGTGGTGCATTTTGGTGCTCTGAGGGGACACTCCACTTGGCTGTGTTAGCATGTAAAATACAACACTGCTGACTTCTGGGCTAGCTCTCCTCTGTTAGAGCCTCTGAGCCTTGGGACCTGTGGTGGGTAGCAGGATCATGTGACATGTCACCTCGGGAGCTCTGAGTGTCACCAGCATGAGGGTGATGAGCAAATACCTTAAGGCTCTTTCCCTGTTCCCATCCAGTACATCCATCATCGTCTGATCCATCTCACTCCAGCTGACTACGATGACTTTGTGAATGCCATCCGCAGCGCCAGAAGCGCCTTCTGCCTGACTCCCATGGGCATGATGCAGTTTAACGATATTCTCCAGAACCTAAAGCGCAGCAAGCAGACAAAGGAGCTGTGGCAAAGGGTCTCTCTGGAAATGACCACCTTCTCGCCGTGACAGCTGGCGGAGCTCCACGGACACAAACCCCTTTGCCCCGCGTAGTTGTAGTTCCATTTACACCATCCTTCCTTCTGGTGTCTTTTTTACTTTAGTTTTAACTTGTTGGAAACCACTGATCTGATGTATTTATACCATGACATTCCTCTCCAGCACTGTTGCGTGTTGGCGCTCTGCTTTGCTCGCTCTTCTTCCTCCTTCCCAGTGGGCTGCAGGCTTCGGAGGCATCAGGAAACAAGAAGGAAGTTGAGCTGGCTGCCCTGTGGTGTAGTCACCACTTTTTCCCTGAGCCCCTGGAGGCTGTTCTGCGAGCAGTTTGCAGTGTGATTACGCACGTGTGTTAGAGGGGTGGGGGATTCTGTCTTAAATATTTATTTTGGCATTTATAAATATGTAAACTTTTTTTTTTTTTGTTTTTTTTAAATTTGTTGTTTTTTTTTTTTTTTTTTTTTTTTTGTATGGGCTTCTCTTACTCCACACATCTCCTGTCGGGAGAGGCTGGGACTGCTGTGCACAGCCAGTGCTCCCTCCATTCCTTTCAGCACCTCCTGCTGAGAGAAGCTGAGGCTGGAGCAGCAGGGCCAGGGCCATCTCTGTGGCTTTCTGCAGCGGCTGCCGGCGCTGGGGCAGCCAGGGGCCCTGGCGTGCTTGGGCTCTTTCTCAGGAGTGTCCCTCGCTGGGCACTGCTGGCTCATAGGATGTTTTGATCCTGGTCGTTCCGAGTTGTACAATCGTGTTTCTTTTGGGTGGGGTATTACTCTCCTGTAATCAGTTTCTTATCCCTTGTCTCGTCTCGTTTCCTGATTAAACGCTCGTTTTCTTAGACTGACTCTCTTCTCTCTGCTATGGTGTTGACAGCCTCATGGAGCTGGCCAGCTGTGTGTCAGTGGGAGCTCCTGTGAGCCTACTGGGTAGCTGTCCCGCCTCGGGGAACAGCACTGCAGCACAAGGCAGGTGGCCGGAGCTTTTCCGCAGGCTGTGAGCCCGAAGTTCCTTGGCTGGCGCTGCTCAGAGAATGCCGTGCATCTGCAGAGGCTGAGGGCCGTGCGGACTGGGTTGTTGGTGCGTGTCAGCGGCATTGGTGGTAAGCCTGGGATGTTCTGCCTGCACTTCTGCCCGCCACCAGGTTCCTCTTCTGGACTTGGCGCCACTGAAATCATGCGGTAATGCAGAGCTTTGTATTTCTGAAGTATCACGTGAAACAGTACCAGCTCACCCCTGATGCGATTGGTAAAGAAGCCAGTGGTCTGCTCCCATGCCTTTAGAGAGATGTTTGGTGGACTGTGCAAGATACCCAACAGGGACAGCATTGCAGAAAATTAATTTTAGAAAGCTTTTATTCTTATGCCAAGGAAATTTAACAGGCTACTGCTACTCGTAAGCATTACGAGCTCATAAATTTCAGGGCTTTTAAAACTGGAAGACAGATGATTGGTGGATGTTAAGAATCCAGTTTCTCAGTAGTAATGTATTTTGCTTCTTACTTAGGTTTAGCCAATAACAATTTTAATTTTTTTTGCAAGCTAGAAATGTGTGCCTGTTTGTGTTTGATATTTTCAATGATACTCTGAAAAACAAGCAAACTAACTCACAGGAATGAGGCAAAAGAGATTAAAAGGCTCCCTTGGTTTGACTGTGTGTACTGCACAGGCCAGAAAGCATGACTGAGGTTCCTCTACTTCTGATTGTGCAACAGTAACTATTTAAAATCTCCTTGCAGCCTCTTGTATTCCTCTGTAAGGTTTCTGTTTACATGCTAATTATATATGCTGGTGTTTGTAAAAATGTGATAAGCTTTGTGGTTTTTAAACTAAACTCTGTGGTGATTGTGAGCTGCCTGTTATTGGGCAAAACTCCTGGATCTGAGTGGAGAGCAGAGTCTGACAGCTGGAAGGTTTGGGTTCCTGGAGCACTTTCTGTGGTCTGGTTCTTGCGTAGTCAGAACTGGGAAAGGAGTTTTGAGAAAAATGAGTTTTCTAATAAAGTCTAGTCTTTTCCTTTCTACTGCTTATAGGAGAAAATTAGGAGGAGAGAAGGGAGCATGTTCTGGAAGAAGCAGAAGGGAAATAGGCAAAAGAGCTGAATGTATTAAATATCAGGAGCAGAAGTGACTGTTACTGTATTGAGGATTTGAACTGAATGGGGAAATGAAATGGCGGAGCCTTATCTGTGATACATATTAGACCCTGACACTTAGACCCTGAAAAGGCAAGTTTTTAGACTACTGTAATTAATGAACACCAGGAGCACGGGAGCACTGTCACCAGTATCTTTGTTTTGGGACAATACCATGGAGCTGCTTGAAGTGAGGTTAGAATGGACTTTATCTGGAAGTGTGCTTGCTTTCATTCTGTGTAGTCCCCCGTAAAGATCGTAAGAGAGAAGAAATCACAATGCTCATTTATCTTTCGCTATGCTCAAAACTTTTTGCTTATTATTTTACCCATTCTAGTGCTCATACAGATTGCACTGTTTCCTTATGGCCGGCCCTGTCAGAGTTGTCTTCCAGCAGCTGCAGAGCCCAAACAGAGGAAGAGCTGAGGTCTCACCTCAGGCTGACGTTGGCTGAACAAGCAGCTCAGTGGTGTGAGGCACAGGTCAGTAGTTTCAGAAGTTTCCAGTCTTTTGGAAAAAAAATCCTGAGAGTGAGCAGAGGTGGGAGCTGTATGGAGGTGCTGCACACTCTTTTATTACAGTCTTCCAAAAGATGCTTTCAGTCCTGAATCTCTGCATCTGTTAATCTGTTGTTTTTCCTGAGCTGTATCCCATGGAAATATCCATGAGCAAAGACAGGAGAAAGTGACAAAGGAGATGATGATGTTTTTTCTTGCCATGTAATTTGGAGGTTCTTGAGGTATTTTTCCTTTATGAGGTGAGCCTTAGTGGCCCCAGAATCAGTACCATTAATCTAATATTAAAGCAAAAAAATTATTATCTAGTGTAGCCTTGTTAGTTTTGTCACTATTCCAGGAGTTGGGAAAATACTTATGCTCAGAAATTCTGAAAAGGCGTTTCAGCAGCAGACCTGTAAAAGAGCAGAGGTCACAGCCAACTCAGAATTCCTTTGACTTTCAGTTAACCCATGTGTTTTTTCACATGCAGTGGAGGCCAGCTCCCACAACCACTGGATGCTTTAGAGCTCTTCCAGTGTATAAATGGTGTTACATAGCTGAGAAGCTGTTTTCTGTGCTGGCTAACACCTTTACCCAGGCTGGGCAGCAAATGCTGAATTTAGTGCCAATAGCTACAGGTATTTGTCTGGATAGGGCCTGGCCCTCACTTGCATGAAGAGAGTTGATGTTCTGTGATGGGAGACCTTGCAATGGGTTGTTGGCATGTTTGGTTAAGTCTAATTTACTGTCCCTTGAAGGTAAGCTGAGTGAGGTCTATAGACTGTACTTCTTCCTGTGTCTTCTGTTCACAATGGCTCACTTTCACTTGCCAGATTTGTTTCCTCTTGTGACCATAGGAAATACACTTTCCCTTTTAGCTGTTAGGGTCTCTGGAAATAACAGTTCATTTCAGTGGGGAGTTGAAAAAGTCGAATTTGTGCAGATGCAGATGAAACCAAGTGAGAAGTGGCTGATGTCTTTATGGCAAGATACCTGTAGGCTGGTTTTCACTGTCTGTCCTGCTAGTGTTGAAGATCAAACTGCTTAAGAGTCCTACTGGTGGCAGGGTGCTGGGGCGGCCTTTCACTCCGAGTCAACCCACTGCCTGCGCTTGACGTTTCCTGAGTACTTCAGCTAAACAGCCTGCTGTGGTGCATAGATGTGCATTTTGATGCTCTGTCCAAGGATCAGCACGTGCAGATAAAAGCAGATGGTGTTCCAGTGTTAGGATACTTAGAAGCAACTCCTTAAAGATGTAGATTCCCTCTGTCTCTCATTTTAATTGTATACAGTGGGGGCCATACATCAAAAAATGTAAAGGAGAAGGTATGAGAAGATAAAGGTGAGGTACTGTAAGTGAAAGGTCTTTCTTCCCCTTCCTGGAGAACGTTAGTGGGTGGCCATGTAGTGTCTTTACCCCTTGTCTGTATGTGCTCTTATCCTGTTAGCTGGGACAGCAGCTTTTCTAGAACTTAAACTGTGGATCCCTGCATAGTTTCTGAGACTTCAGGGGTAAAATCTTGGTGTAAGTGTTGTTGGTAGAAGACATGCCAAGATGGCATCTGGACTTCTGGATATTTGGCTTATCAGAAGGAATAATGTGATTTTTGCTCTTACGGAATGGATAAAATAATGGTTTCAGTAATTGCAAGCCTCGTTCCTCGGAACATGTCATGCTGCAGGTACCCGTTTTGTGTGCAGGTCAGGTGTGCCAGCCCCCGAGAGGCTCCCCTCCGCTCACCTTCACTACTGCCATCTCCTTGCTTGGGAAAGTTTTCCTCTGGAAGCGCTTCCCGGGAATATGAGTTCACAGAACAGTATTTGCCTATGGACGTCAGTATCTTTACAGCCAGTGAACAAGCCGAGTTGGAGCTGTCATCTGACAAAGCGACGTGCTTAGCAACAGGCGTGGCTGGAGTTGGCTGAAAAGCGTTTCTATCTAGTTTTGTGTAGTGTCATTCATTTTTATTTGGGATATAGATTTTTTTCCTTCTCTGAGAACCCACTCAGAAATAGCCTCCTGGTGAATTGTTGAACTTAAACTGTTTTGTAATTCTTTGTGTCTGTATGGTTTTTATCAAGCCTAGCACTGTTGTATTTTGGAGCAGAACACATGCTTTTACTTTCACAGCTTATTTAGCACTAGCTTAGCTATTGCTACACAATGCTAGAGTGCGCTTAACAGCCTGGCAAAACCCAGAGTCAATGGAAACGGAGTAAACATTGAAGTATGCCTGAAGTTTATCACCATCTCCAGCGTAAGTCAGCTGTAACATGACATAAATTCGGATTCTTCTGTGGGAGGTAGGAAAAGTTTATTTTTCTTACCTAGATGTTAATAGAAGGGCAGAGTATTAAAATGGATTTTTGAGGATTTACCTGAGGAGAGAGCGTGCCAAAACAGAAAAGTGTGTTCAGTCTGCTACTGAGGCTTTTTTTGGGTTCGTTTGTTTTTGTGGGGTGTTTTTGTTTGTTTTGTTTTGTTTTGTTTTAAACTAAGTTGATAAATAGTAAAAAGGGCAAGTTGGGCCATGAGGTCGTCTTAGCATTTGTTGATGGCCATGACTGTTGTATGACTTTGCTTTTAAGACCTGCTGATAGAGTGAATGGCTCTCACACTTTATTTGGAATATTTTATGTTTTTCTGTGCCTGAATTTAACTGGCATGTGACATGATTTTATGGTAGAGGGTCTTTCTTAAATAGTACTTTATTTTTTTTTTAAACTACCTCTCCTCTCGCTAACCTTGCTGCCCCCAGCATAATGCACATGTGGCTTTTGAACTTCTTTCTGCTCCATGTTTCCATTTTAAGGGCACCTGCACGTGGGGCAGGGTGACAGAGGTGCCTGTCCCCGAGTGGCGTTAACCTGTGACAGCTGCTTGGGGCTCTTCTGTGCTTGGGTTTCCATTTGAGCCCAAGACTAGGTAATGCTTTTTCTCCGTGTTAACATGCAGATGCAAGCTTTGTGTGCTGTCAGAAGGCAATGCCACTGCTGCACAGGGTTTCTTGTTGGTATAAAAACAGTGACTGTGCTCTGTAAGAAAAGGATTTTTTTTTTTTTTTAATGTGTTGCCTGCTTACAGTTCCAGCATTGGTAGCTATTTAATGCTGCACAGGGTGCCCTGCACAGTTACTTCATTGCCATGAAGGAGATGTGAGCTGTAAGAAGGGGAAAATACTGGAAATGCATTAAAAGCCTGTTATATATGGTGTATGTACATAGTGCGCACTATGAATGGAGACTGGGTCTCCACACTTTCCATGTCCTACTTGGCTTCACTTAAGCCAGGCAGGAGAGCTGCTCTGTCACTAAGTTGGGGCTTAAAGGGCAGCCCTTGTGCGGGCCTTAGTGGCAACACGTTGTTTTACAGCCTGAAGTGCACTTTTTCCAGTAACGTGACTTGGAGGGGGCTGAGACGGACCTGATTTGTGATCTGCTGTTACCGTAGGTGAAACAACCGTGAGCTGGGTTTCGGACGGCTTGGGCGGTGTGGCTGTGATGGACAGGCTGCTTTACAAGCGTTGTGGAGGGACTGCGGAAGTCAATAAGATTGTATAGGTGAGAATGGGGGGAAATTGAGTCTCGGAAGAAAACCATTCTCTAAAGCCCCAAATAGATTGCTTAGTAGATTATTGCTCCATAGTTCCCAAGAGCAGTGGACGTGGGTGTTGGGAATACTTTTTTTTGGTAGCAAAACCAGCTTGCAATGTTTCTTGGAGGTGGAGCGTTAAATAATTCTCAGTGTTAACTCTTTTCACCCCCCCTCCCACCCTCAAGCCTTTCAGAAAAAAGGGAAAGAAACAAACTGTAGGCAAAGCCCCGATAACTGGAGTGGAGGTACCAGTGCTCAACCGTGTCCTGCTGCGTGATGGAGCTTTTATTGCTGGCTGGAGGCAGCCCGCTGGTAACGCTGCCCTGTGCCAGGTGCCACTCCTGGCGTCTCGCTCGCGGCTGCAGTGTCAGCCAGGGGACACTCACTTCAGCAAGGAGGATGAACAGGTTTGTTCCAGATTCATTTGACATGTTCAGTCCAGTCTGTCATTGCTTTTCTTACCATGTTACTATTGATACAGCAAAACGATTGGCAAGCAGTCAGAGGATTCTCTTACGAGCTGAGTGTGAGGGCTGAAAGGGTGAGTTTGATCAAGTTGTTTGTTAGACTGACATAGCTAGACTGCTGTGTGCCATTCTGACTTGTAGAAGCTGCAGGTTTCCGCCAGGAACATGGGCATTTGAGGTTTTCAACCATCAGATTTTTATGTACAGTTGATACGTGCTGCCACCTACAGAGAAATTCTCAGTTCCCGGTAGCTGAGACTTGTACCAGTAGGTCCTGTACAGAGTGGAAATTGGTGGCAGCCTGCTTTTAAGTATCTTCCTGATTGAATTCCACAGGTTGTGAGTAGAAGTTCCAGCTTCATATGCTGAGCTTTTTTTTTTTTTTCACATTGGTAGATACACAAACACTGATGGCTTTCTTAAAAAAGTTTGTTTCCTATTGTTTTGCCAATTCTCACCTTTCCTGCACCCTTCTAGTTCTGAAGTGACATCACCTCACTACTGTTTCCATTACAATCAGGTATCTTTCTGATACTTGGGTCAAATTACTCCTTTTTAAATGGGTCGGTTTCCTATGCATCATCATACAAAAAAATATTTTTAATATATTACAAAAAAATGTTCAGATGTTTTGTGCTTACCATTTTCCTTGTATTGGAAGTGAAACTGCTGCATACCATGAAGTTCTGTTACTAAACAGTGAGGTAAGATGATGAGGTTTTTCTTTTTTTCCACTATCAAAAAGAAGTGTGAGGGGTCCATAATGTGTAGGTGTCTGATGGGTTAGTATCTAGTAACCAGTGCATCTCACTGGAAGATATGATTTTGTTGGCTTTTTAATATTACAGAGCTTCTGACTGTAAGAACTTCTCTTAGGAGGGAGTGTTTGTATCCAGAGCTTTGAAGGGCTGGCTGGGGAACAGGGCTGCTGCTGCAGCAGTGTGCTTTCTGAGAGACTTACCACATCTGAAAATGACTCATCAGCTAAATCAGATAAGGCCATCCTACTTTTGGATCTGACCACAGCAGGTGATTTGTTTGCTGTTAGCAAAAGCAGTAAGAACTAGCATAGCATAGAAATGAAGCAATCGGGGGAGGGGGAACAATAAATAATGAAAACACACTGCTACCCTTTGCTGCCTTGATTGAAGGACTATTGCCAGTAAAATAACCTTGGCATTTATTGAACATTATTCCTAGTACCCTGATAATTATTTTCTTTAATGTATGAATCCGTCTCCTTGAAGATGTACCAAAGTCCGAGGTAAAGTGTGAAGTAATGGTGTAAGTAAATGACAACCTCTAATGGATTAGGAGTAGGAAACTGTGCTTAATGGAGCATCAGTAGCATTGGCCCTGAGAGCCGCCTCTTCCTCCTGTGGCAGCATGTAAAATAGCTGTGCTGCTGCTGCTGTGTTTGTTTGTGAAGTGAGAGCTGTAAGGCTGTTTTATAATGCTGCCACAACTGTGACTATTTAAACAATGTTTTACTTCCAGTTGAATGTCAGGTTGCTTATTACTGCTGGTGGCTGCTGGCCAAGGCCAGGCGTGGGAGCACACCTGGGCAGAAGGGGCACAGCATCGCTCCAGCGGCTGGAACTCCTGCAGCAGCCAGAGATGGCCCCAAAGCACTAGAGCAAACCCGTAAGAATGAGTCTCCAACCCCAGGCCATGTGCTGTGTCAGCCTACAGCTGTACTTGCAGACAAAAAAGCCTTAGGATGCTGTTTCTGTGTTGTTACAAATATAACTTAGCTTTGTTGCCCTCCCAAGTATCAGCTGTAAGGTTTTCCAGTTTTTCTTATGCTTCTACCAGCTTAGGGTCTATGACATCACTCCAGATTATCACAAAGAAGAAAAATAAGTAGTCCATTTATTAAATCCGCTTACTACTACTTCTAGCCTTTACTCAGACACTTGTGCTCAGTTTCGAGAGCCAAGAATTTCTTCATTATCATTCAATGTGAATGATGCTATACATGAATCCCGTGCAGGAAGTCAGGCTCTTCTCTCTAACAGGAGCGAGAGAGGGGTTTCTAGTCTTTCTGTCCTTTTTTTTTTGGCTGCACAAAATAACCCTTTCCAAGGGCACATGAAATAAAATACTATATTGCATATTATATACATTTACATACAACGGTAAATGCACCATTCATTCAAAAATACACAATACCTAAGGCTCAATGGAAAAGCTTGGTTGAAGCAACTTCTCTCCTACGGTAGGAGAAAAGGAGCTCATGACAGTTGTAGAAGTTTCCATAATCTGTGTTCATATGGATCCTGCCCCTGTGTTCTCTGGCACTGCACGGATCTCCAAGGCCCAGCTGTGCCTGGGAAGGGGGGACGATGGCCCACACGACTCCAGAAGCCCATGGCTCAGCAACAGAAAATGTGTACAACCACAATGGAGGATTTCCTCTGAGAATAATTGTCCAGCAACTGCAGGAGGAGGCAAAGCACTTTAGTACACTTACTGGACTAAACAGCTCCTTTTGCATACAGGAGACCACTTCTAACTCAAAGCCTTCCCTTTAAATCTGAAAGATACTTACTTTTAACTGGTTTTTGCTTTTCTCCTTGGATGGTTGGACTGCAGGGGATTAAAACAGTTGCTAGTATCAGCATATGTGGTAGGGGCCCTGGAGATGTTGGAAAGAGAAAAACATTGCTTTTTTTTTTTTCTTTTTTAAGCTGATCAGAGATGGGGAACTGAATTGCCTGCTTTCAGCTGTATCAGCCTTATTTTACAGTACCTGAGCTTTGCTTCCCCCAGCTGCTGTTGTGCTGCACTAACACATACCTCCAAAGAGCTCTAAGGGGACATACTGCACCTTGGTTGTCTTGTGAAATGTCTAAAGTCCCTGCAGAGAAATACTTGCCCTGTTGCCACATATGGCAACCTTTTCCCTAAGATAAAACAGTTGTGTGTGTGTGTGAATATCTACGGTTTTGCCCTATCTCCCACTGACCCTTGGACATAAGCGTCACAGCAGCAGGTAAGGAGAGGCAACCTTGTGTCTGTAACATCTGTCTCCAAGAAGGTGCAGTCCCCACAAACCACACACAGTGGCACTGTAAGTAACAATTCTGGCCCTGGTACCCTGCATGGGGCGGAAGAAAATGTGTACCTCGCTGCTGCCAAATACACTCCTGGATAAAAGCTGGGGTTCAGTGGACCAGATTCCCCTTGGGTTTGCTGCTGCTGCTCTTCTCAGGAGTGGGCTCAATAGCTCACCTCTGAACTCTTTACTTCTGGACTCAGAGGAGTAACACATTAACCCTCCAGCTAATGCCTCTTTCATATAATGACAAGAGTACTTGAAACATAAACTGTTAACTGTGCTCTCTCTCCCCTGTAGGGCGGGCATTCCAGATTCTTCCTGTAAGTAGAAGTCAGAGTGTAACACACCATTAATACTCAAGAATGTGCTGCACTCCATACCCCAGGGCAGTGGCAGAGGCAGCAGCCCTTCCCAGGGGTTGGCAAAGGCTCCACATGCACATTCTCTGCTCCTGCTCATTTGTCCACTTGTTTTGGCTTGACGAGACGGCATCACAGCACGCGTGGGAGCACCACACATCCCAATGGCACCGGGGGCAAGGGAGTCCCCCTCAGCTCCAGCTGGAGTTCTGCAATTCCTCCCGAAGCCAGGTTGGAAGGGGCTGTCCAAGTCTGTTCATCAGCTTGGATAATTCAATGTTGTGCTCCCGGTAGAAGTCTCTTAGGAACAGCCGTGACTGTGTGGAAAATACGGACCACGTTAGCATGAAAAGAAAATGTTACCATCGACACATGTTCCTTGGGTCATGTAGGACAGAGGTGGTAGGAATAATCCAGGCTGGTTTGCTGAGATGCTTCTACATCTCTTGCTGCCAGCAGATTTAAGACAGTTACTCACCGAGGAATCCATATCAGGGTATTTTCTTCCTTTACTCTTTCCTAGGCATTTAGTCTTTCCTCCATCTAGCAGCTGGCACCAAAATCCTTTTGCTTCATCAAATCTGAAAAGGATAGTGGACTTTAAAAGATATGGCCACATGCCCAATTAGTAGCAGGAGAAATTAAGTAGCTCCATAGGTATTTCTCATTTCAATGCTTTAAAAATTGGGTTTATCTGTTTATGATATTGGTTCCGTATTTTTTTAATCACTTGACTACTTTGATAAGAAATCCATTACAACCATGATTGTTTCAGCTTCATGCAAATTTCAGAAGTAATAAAGTGTTACAATATTTGTCTGTTAAGCTTGAGAGGGGGAATAATAATCCATGTTTTAGTGTATGCAAATTACTTTCTATTTCCTCTTCATAGCTGAAACGTGTTAGAGAATTCCCTATTTAAAATGCCAGTGTTTCTTCTCTTGCTGAAACATCGGTATAATGCAATGCTGCGAACCATAAGTGGTCTTGTCTGTCCCGTTCTCTCAATTTGCCAAAGCCAAGCTTGAGGTTTGAGCAAGTACCTCCACCAAACTCTGAGGCAAGCTCACCAATGCCATTTCCTTTCTGACGCTGGCTGAAGGGTGCCAGCCACTACCACTACTGAAATAGCCATTTACCATCACAACATGTGCTCCAGGAAGTAAGGCTTTAAAGTAATCTGACATGTCCCTAAATCTGCCCCCCCCAGGAAGCCATGTACCACCCCCTTGGAAAACAATAGGAAGAGAACTGAATTGGTTCTCCTCTCTTTCCTGTTGAAGGGCAATTGCGATATGCACACCGCTCACTACCATCTCGCATAGCGGTAACGGAGAAGATGTGAAAATACCAGTTTCAGCTGCAAAGAGCAATATTCAGGATGTCCAGGGGGCTTGCAGAGTTTCCACTGAAGACTGGTACAGCCACAGATCACCTTCAGCTAACACTTAATCTATTCAGATTAATTGAATTAATCTGATTAATTCAGATTAATTGGGTAAGATCACAGTAATGGCTGAGTAACGTCCTTCAACCCAGCAGCAGTGAGGCAGTGCCTCTGCTAACACTTGCTAACATAGCTTCGGGCACCTGTCAAGTCCATGTCTTCTGTAATAACAGGCTCTTTATCTCAAAACAGTGCCATGTGTCCCTAATCATCTAGCTGAAGATATGAGCAGTCTGTCACACATTTTTGTGATACTTTTGTGATCTACTTTCTGTCAGATGTAGGTATAACACAGAACATAAGGAGCACTAATAATTCCAGCACCTTTCCTGAAACCACAAAGATGAAATGGAAAACATCGTAATTACTGCTGTGAGCAACTTCTTGCTTCTCCATGACGGTGCCAAAAAACACCCCTTCCCCTATCATTTCTGGAAAGACTAAGTTATTTTTCCAGTCTTAGCACAGCAACTCATGCTATCTGAACCTGATTTTAGGGTTAGGCTTCCCTCTGAAACCTTAGCAAGTCATGCAGTCAGAGATAAGCATTCTTCTAATCAAATGTGTATTAGTATCGCACTTGCCTAAGAAAGCATCCTCCCAAATACAGTGTCCTTACCTTAGGGCCTGGGTGTAGTTGAAGAGCGGCGTAACTCCCAAGAACTTCTGGATGTTGTCCATTACAGAGGCAGGGTTGTGTCTCAGCTCTTGACCATCCACAATGAGAAGCTGGAAAGAGAGCAGCCACCTTGGTCTCTGACAGCTTGTGCGGAATGCCATCCGTGAGCTTCCTGCATCTCGGAACTGCCCCGGCCTTTGTGCCTGTGAGCAAAGGCTGCCGAAGCCTGTTTATCCTAGAGCAACACCATGGGGCGTGTGGCCCATTTGTCACCACAGACAGAAGTTACGATACGGGCCACAAATACTGTAAGACAGTAGATCATGACAGGCTTTGCTTAATAAATTTGCCTTTGGCCACACCCCATGTAACTGAGCATTAAGGCCCAGCATGATTTACACAGTGTCTCTGGAAACTCATGTATTCTTTTTAGATGTCAGCACCCATTGTGCTACGTATTGTTCTGTAACCTATGATTATTCTCCTGTTACATGTATGATAGACAATAATGAACAACATTTGTGCCAATAAATTACCTATTCCAAAGAACACAATAGAAAAATAGGCACTTCAAGTTTGGGAAGGCAGGAGACCCTGACCATAGTAAGCACAAGGATGATGTGTCTGTCTCCATCATTTCTCACAGCAGTAACCTCCAGGAATGGCAGGACAATGAGACATGAACCCAAGAATGTTCTCCCATGTCTCTTTTAGTCTTGGCAGATCTATCATGTGCAGCTCAGGCTGCTGCTCTGGCAGAGAATAAGAGACTAAATGGACATTATACGAGATTTCTGGATTATAGACTGTCTGAGGATAACCCCAGCAGCAGAAAGGAACTTGAAAAAACATATCCCAATTCACAATTTTTTAGACAGTTTTTAAAATTCTTGGAAATTTAGACACAGAAATGGTCTATAACGTCTATTAGTTGATTTTTTGCAAACTTATACATAAAACACAATCCTAACATCTCTGTAGTGAAATTTCCCTTCAGCAGGCAGCTAAAGGCTTCACAACATGGGAACTAACAAGGTGCCAGGGGCCAAGAGCCTCTCTTTAGAGCAATGAAACCACAGCAAGTAGCTGAACACCTACTGGGCCTGAAGAGGGTTCGTGGGCTGTAGGCTGCCCAGATGAAAGGAAGGGAATGCTAACACTGCTGTTCCTGCTGAACTTCTCAATGGTGTGGAGCTCTCTGAGAGATCACAGTATCCTCTTGCACTCATTTACTTTGACAAATACAATAAAGTGCAAAATTGTAGTACTCAAGCCTGATTTCTTATCAGAAACAAGTGGTGTCCCTTCCTCCGTAAGGCAAGACAGAAAGTGAAATGAAAACAACAGGGGAAGGGGGCGGTGGAGAGCATGTTCACACTTTACAGTTTGTTCTCCTCTCCACTAAATGTACAAGGGGCTCCAAGAAAGCCTCTACTGCCAAAGCTCCTACCTGCCCCGAGGGGTAGTATGTGAGCCAGCGCTCCAGGTGAGTTGAATACCAGCCAGGGAGCAGGCATCGGCTTTGCAGGTTCCGCAGTTCCTGAGCGGCCTGGGACTTCGCAGAGATCACTTGGTAGAAAGTGTAATTGAGCGCCACAGGGTCACTGTGAGCACGCTGGTGCTGAAAAAAATAAACCAAATTTAGGAGCAGGAACACAAAGTTCCACCTCACGCATCTCTGAGCAGACCCCACTGACTCGGCACAACCTGCCCCCCACCCCTCTGTAACTCTGTCCACACTCTGCAGTAAGCCTGCATCATCATTTTCCTGGCCCCTCTCTGGAGATGGATCCGTGGGCTTTCTGCCTCAGACTTTCCAGCTCACCCCACTGGCATATCCGGCCCTCACCCACAGAGCAGTGCAGGGAGGTTACCTGGTACCACGAATAGGCTCGGTCAGCAGGGTTGATCAGAACAGTAATGATTTTGGCCCGAGGCAGCAGGGCTGCACCACGTTTTGGTACCACCTCTGTGTCAAAGTAATTGGCACTCTTCTCAAACATGAAGTCTGTGCTGGCATTGGAGGGGATGGGAAAGAATTCCATGTACCTGCCGAACAGACGGGACACTGGTGAGCAGCATGGCCCGACAAAGAACTGGCACATGACACAATGATGTGCTTGCACCTCTTCAACAGACACAGTTCACAGAACAACGGCACCTGCCAGTAACGCAATGAATGGGCAAACAGGCGCAGAGCTGGCAGAGGCAGGGTTGGAAAGGGGTGGTGGAGTGCAGCACTGAAAGTTGGAAATGATAAAAGCATGAGAAAGTATTTTGCTGAGAGTGTTCCCGGGGCAGTGGAATGAAAAGGCTGAGGGCAGAGTACTAGCTGCAGGCTCCACAAGACAAGAGGTTTTGTCCCAAGAATAACGTCAGAATCAGCTGCCTGGCCTGCCACTGACTGCTTGGGTTAGACCCATCTAAATAATTTCTCTGTTTGTACCTTAGTTCACAGTTGAGACACAGGGTCAAGAGCTCAGCTCTGCTCTGCCTCACGTGAGCTTGTAAAATTACTAATACAGAAACTGTAAGACATTTGAATAATGGTAGAGGGTAATGGAGGAACAGGACACTGTAAAGCACTGAAGGCTGGTCTCTGACAAAATTTAAGCTGTACAACACACTCAAATTCTAACCCAAACATGAAGATTCTCCTCTTGCACGTGATGCTACACTCAAGCTGGATGACTTTTCCACGGGATACACGTAACAGCCTGTGCTTTCTAAGCCTGTCTTATCAGGTAGTGCAACTGCTCTGTAGTCCTGCACTCACATGAGCTTCATTCAAGTACCAACCACCTTACAATATATTTTCAAGAGTTCTCTAAATGATTAGAGAAGTCAGACAAAATTTCTCACAGGTCACAGGCAAAGCAATCCCACAGTAGAATGCCTGACTGCCACACAGCCGTCCCTCAGAGCCACACGTGAGGGAGCGCAGTGCCACGGTGGACCCAGAGTGCACACTTCCAGCAAGAAACAACTTTTAAATTTCTCTGCCTGGAAACACAGTGGCATAATAGTGCCATAGTGACACCGTTATTTCCATGACAGGTGGAAACACTCTATCAAAATTGCATATTCTACAGGTAAGGAACAGGGTATGGAGGTGGCCAAAGAGACAGCACAAGGAATGCAGTGTAATCTCCGTTAAGTCTAAAGGGCCCAGAACTGTACAGAGGTTGTCCCTTCTGTCCTATGGGTCTTAACTTGGAAATAATGAAAAACTTTTAATGAGAACACCATTGTCTGTTTTGCATGTCAAAGGAGAAGAAACCTCATGACAGCAGTGCATACAACAAAGACTGAATTTTAAAAGCTAAATAATGCCCAGAAATCTCCTGGCAACAGTCACTAATATAAAAAACTACCTGTCCTGCTCCTGGGACTAAGCAGTTGGGTTATCAGGAAAACAGAATGTGCACTGAGCCATAGCAATGAAAAGAGCTCTTTAGAAGTAGAGAAGCTACTAAGGTGGCTGAAGTGGACACACAGACTGAGAAGAAGACAACTTGGGTGCACCTTATCACAAGAACACAGGATTCTTGACAGGATTCTTACCAATCAATTCCTTTATGATAGTTGGGTCCATTAAAAAACTGGATCTCCTCGAAGGTGGATGGACTTGGGAAGTTACTGGTGACAGCTGGATGCATGGTCAAGAAGAAGTGCACAGCTGTTGTGCCTGCAACAGGAACCAGTTAACAGGACCTGGGTCACACATAATGCTTGGCTGAACAAAAGGCTACACTGCAAAAAACAGTCTCCAAGCGGGCACACTCCTGCTATCACTGGCTAGCCCACCCCTTAACTCATGCAGGTTACAAGAGCAGCGACACCAAGCACTTTAGGATTGAACTTGACTTGGCAGTTCAATCCCATGTCTCAGCTCATGGAGCTGATTTAAGTCACCTCCTGAATATGACAGCTGTCACTCATGCTGGCTGTCTTGTGTTCTTACCACGGCTGGGCTACGCCCATCACTTTTCTCCCTGGTGGCACAGCCACACTCTCATGTGGCAGAACCCACACCTGCCAAACAGGAGGCGGCCTGGGCACTGCAGGACAGCATCACGTGTGTGGGAAGGAGATATGCTGGGACAACGTCAGCGTCCTCGGGTAAGAATTCAGCTAGAGGTGCCTTGGCCTGGCTCTTCCCTTTACCCAGCCAAACCTAATAATCCTGCTCAGCACGCAGCTGTAGGCTGCAGCAGGCCAATAAATCAGCTGAGAGAAGGGTGTTCTTATTGTGCCACTGCAAGCAGCTTGGGCCGTGATACAGGAGGGCCCATGCCGCACAGACACCACCAGAGCTTCACAGGGACACAGGCAGGAGACAGCAGCTTGGCTGGGAAAAGCTTCCTCCAAGGCCAGAGTCACTGTTTGCTGTGCATGGTTGGCAGCTGCTGTTTCACTGCACTACAGAGAGAGCCAAAGTTTGAAGACCTGGCTTTGGCTGAAGAGATTTTGCTCTCTTTGGCCTAGAAAGGACTCCTCAGGACAGTACATGCAGCCATGTCGCTGCCAACCACAGTGCCACAGCAGTTAAGAAGAGGTGGTGACAGAGGTCAGACAAAAGAGGATCTCTGTTTCCCGCTGACAGCGACATGCAGCATGCAGTGGGTACACAGATCCATCACAACAACAGCACTAGGGGGCATTCATCATAACCTCTGCTAAGCTTGTGCATTTAGTCCTGCTGACAGCTTATGTTTGTGGCACACTAAGAAAGGTCACAGTTTCCCTGAGCTTATGTGGAAAAGCCAAAACACAACTCTGCAGGTAGGGCTTTTCCCTGCAAATCGGAACTGAGCCAAGCAGAGTGCCAGGCCACAAAGTACTGATGGACTTGCCAGATTTAGGTTAGAACAAATGTGAGATTCTCTGAAATGTCCTCTCCGGCCATTTGGCAGCTTGCACAAAGGGCAGCCATACAGACAGATCTACAAAACAGACCTTTCCAGCTCTCCTCTCTGGAGGAATGGAGATGGAATCTACAATCTATCTTTAGATAAAGTATTTACATTACCAGTTTTCTGAGGTCCCACAATGAGGAACTTGGGGAGCCGATCGCATGTTTTCTCTTTGGACCAGATATCCTTGTGCCTCTTATCATCACAGGGATTCTGCAGCAGAAGTGATGGGATTAAGCATTACCACAGGAGCTAATGGAAAGGACAGGAAAAGCTGGAAGGCCAGTCCTCTCGGGGAAACGCTATTAGCATATGAAGAACACTTCACAGCCACACTGCTGCGCTGCCAGGCATCAAGAAGAGTTAAGTGAAAACACGAGGGAACATTTTCAAAAGCTCTAAAGTGACACAGAAGCCAAAGTCCCTCAGAGAGTGTTAACCACAGGCCCTGCCCCATGTAGCCATGCTGGGCTGGCCCACCATGATAGCACAGCTCAGGATCTGTGAACTTCTGGCAGACAGACAACTCTATCACCTTCAGTTAATTTCATCTGCTCATTACCATGCAGAGAGCTGCTGCACCAGGATAAAACGGAATAAGCATGTTTTTATTTAATAAACATGAATTCTGCAGTGTGAAATTACTTTAAGATTAATCACATTAACATGCCTGCAAGCTCCTCCAGCACCAAACAGGGTCTTCCCTGTACACTTAATATCTCACAGCAGCTTGCTCTAATATAAGCCCTTTAGCAACCCTATATGCCTGCAAGCCTGCCCCTGAGTCACTTGTGACAGCCATCCCTGTCCCTATGCTCACACCGTGACTGTGTCCTCCTACTCCCCATCCCCTCCACCTTGCAATTTGCCACCTGCAGCCTCAAGCCACAAAGGTTAAACCTAAAAGCTTTATGCATTACCCCTCTGTGCTCTGGATCAGCAGTCTCGCCACACTTTAAATGTGGCACATACCTCTTGGAAAACCACCAGGAGTGGTTAAAGCTGCCTGCTCACCTGCCACAAGGGATTCTTCTCCTGGGGAAAGATTTCAAAGTACTTTTTTGCAAGTTGGACAGGGGGCAGTGTTTGCAGGCGAAGGTTGGTCCAGCACTGCACAAACTTGACCAGGCTCTCAAAAGTGTACAGTCCCAGACGGTCATTCCCATAGTTGGACAGGTGTGTCATGAAGATGCTGATCTGAAAACAGGAAAGACATGGAATACTGGTAAACAGGTAACAGTACTGTTTCCTCCTAGCTTGATTCCTTGGTCAGCAAGAGACTTTTCACAGCTCAGACTGCCCAGGCTGTCTGGGTTGATGAATGTCCATCTGCCAGTATACAGCACTGCTGTGATGAAAAATGAAAGAAATGTAGCGCTTGCAAGACAGGAGGAACTCCAGAGAGCAAGGACACATACCCCTCATCACCCACACACCATTTCTCTGGGTTACTAACAGAGCCCTAGAAGCGAGCCCAGAACAGTTTAAAAATTCTATTCAAGTGGCTCTGGGACATTTAGGGTAAAAAGGGTTAATCAGTGACTCTCTCCTAGGCAAAGCCTTGCAAAGCCTCTTCCATGGGAGAATGGGAACTTCCTTTCCTCTCCCCAAGGCACAAGCAGGGTGACCTCTCCAGCTGCAGTCCCTGCTACAGCAGAGGCGCAGGCCAGGCCAAGGGGCAGCACGCTGCAGGCCAGGGCACAGCGGCACAAGGGACAGTTCACTGGAGTTATTTCCAGGCCCACAGCCTGCAGCTTTCATTCACTTTGGAGTTGACATATCAAGTGTAAAGGAACAAGTTGCAATGCACACTTCAAAATACAAACAAGTGTACGTAGGGACCTGAATGTGGACTGCAAAGAGACAACGCGCTAGGACGTTGTCCTAGGAACAGACACCAGCTGATAAGGTTTTAGGTCGTGATAGTCTTCAGCATAGGCAGCCCCTGAAAAATGTCTTGCCAAGCCTGAGGATGTGAACCCTTGGCCAAAGAGGCACTGAGCACCCACGGGTGCTCAGGAGCTGGTGTGCTGTCTCTGCCCTGCCAAGCCAATTCTTCTCTCAAACAGATACATTTCCCTCCTGTCTGTTTTTCAGTATTTTAAATTTTGGGAAAGAGTGCAAAAGACCACTGTCAGCTTTACTGTGGTGTGTGGCTTTGACAGGTCCCATGGAATTGGGCATCCCAGTGCCTGTAACACAACAGCACTCTGCCAGACACAAACCATACCATGGCTAGAAGTTAGTGAAACAAAAGCAGAACACTAAGGCAAATGGAAGAATGACTACATGGATGAGTTAGTCCAGTGTCTGCTAGAGCAGGGAGGGAAAGAGACCTCAGTCACAGCAGGGACAGCCACTGCTGCACAGTTCAGGACTGAATCCTGCTGATGCCAGGTAAGATCAGCAGGCAACGACAGGTTTCCCTGGCAGGGGGCAGGAATGGTTTTCCCACTCACAGTAGGGGAAGAGCAAAAGGGGGAAGCAGGAGACAGATGGTCTTGGGATGAAGACATTGCTGGCACTCAGGAGGTCTGAATTTCAGTTTTCTGCCCGGTGTCACCGTGGGCTGGTCTCGGGTACTGATAGATAGTAGTGCTTTGTGCCTGAGCCATCCTCACAACACCGTGAAATTAATTTAATCCTGTCCATAAGGTGCTCACACCCCAGGATTTTTGGGTAGGCAACAGAAAACAGTGGTAGGACTCCGGGACACATGGAAAGTAAGCAGAGTTTAAGACTTACCATGCTTGTCTGCCTGTGATTTTTTTACTTCTGGTTTCCTACTGAGCTGACAAAGAGGCCTTGACAGACAGGCTCTGGCACCTACACTTCAAAGAGCAGCAGGTGCTTGGTGCTATTCTGTGAAAAGGATGTGCTAAACACAACACAGAGCAAAGGACAGAAAGATCTGTGTAGTTGCAGGGCCATGACACGGAGCACATAAGGTGGCACAAGAGTGTGTCTCATGGTGTATTTTGCCCATTTCTGGGAGACACCAGGAAGGCGGTGTGACAAAAAAGGTTGGCTCATCCCTTTGACTTGCTAGTGAAACATTTAGAGGAAAAGTTTGCTGCATGAAGTGTCTGGCTCACTGGCATAAACCAAGTGCTGCAGCAAGGAGGACACAGGTCACCACCTGGGGCCCCTTCAAGATTTCCAGAATAAAAGCAGCCTGCATGTGATCCAGGCTAGCAACTGCATCGCAGGACTGACTATGTTTGGTAAAATGGCTCACACAGGTAATGCTGTCACCTGCAAACTGTCACAGGCAACTGGATTTGGGAGACAAGAAGACAAACCCAAACAAAGAGCTGCTTCCCATACTACTGAGCACGCAGTCATGTCCTGTAAGACACATGCGCTGTTTAACAAGGCCTGGCAGCTTGCTCTGCCTTGTCACAGCTACTGCTGCCAAAACAGCTCTGAGCACTACTTCCGACATCAGCTACATTCAAGTTCCATCTCTCCCTCCCTCCTATCCACACCCAGTGACCCTGGGGACTGGTATAACACCTCCCTCCTCTCCCCCTCCCTTCCACTCTCAGCATGCCATGATTTCCCTTTCTTCACACTGAGGAAAGATGAAAGGTCACAGAGCGCCTAGAATACAGAAGACAAGAGGGTATGAGCATCTTTGCAATACTTAACAGGCAGCTGTGGGCACAGCAGAAACCTGCCTGGGCAGTGTGAGCGGAAGCATTTGTGAGAAGTGATCACAAAGATGCTCTTTGCTCCTGGGAAACAGTGACTGGGCACATGGCAGCCTATCTGCTGAACATCAACAGCTATTCTTCCTGACATCAGACCTTGTTCACAAGGCAGATCAAACATCTTCTGTTTGCACTGTGGAGTTAATCATATGCATACAGGCTTGGAGATTCTCGCATGCGTGTATCCACTCAAAGGGAGCTGGAAGTGCCGAAAAGGACAGAAAGAGCGTGGCCAAGTCTGCTACGGATCACTGCTGGGCCTGTGGGGCTGGCCAGCTTTCTATCAGGTCCGTGAGATGACTCTATCAGCAAGGGGAGGAATCCAAGGATCTGAGCCACTCTGCAAACATGAGCAATGAAGAGGAGCTTAGAGCACAGTGCTCCTCTGCTTACAGAGACAGAAGTTCTACACTGCCAAAAAGCAGCAAAAGTGTAAAACAAC
Organism: Pampusana beccarii; assembly: GCA_013399365.1. NCBI lineage: Eukaryota > Metazoa > Chordata > Aves > Columbiformes > Columbidae > Pampusana > Pampusana beccarii. Next base: position 319,234 of record VWYH01009474.1, read on the forward strand.
AGAAGCAGAACAGAAGCAGAACGGAAGGTGCCTGAAAGAGTTTCAGAAGTCACCATGAAGAGCCAACAGTAAATCTGGCAAATAAGCTCATCCTGTACCAGAGCACAATCTACCCAAACGTTTGAGATCACAGATCACTGCCTGCTGCTTCAAATGTCACATGCTTATCAGAAAATTATAATGGGTGGCTCTACAAATTCCTTGGCACAGACTCCTAGACCAGCAATGATCTCTGGATTACAGTCTAGCAACTGGTTTTCCAAGAGCCCCTAAGTCTCACAGTGCCTATTTCTGCAGGCAATTTCTGACAATCAGGAAGTGAGACAAGGTGGATTTCACCCAACATGTGGGAACAGAAGCCCAGAAAAGCAATGCTCACAGAACAGAAAGCGGTTTCTTTCCATCTGACCAATCACTCCATACATAATGCAAAGAATAGCCTTCTCCTTACTGCAGACTTTTATTAAGCAGGTGGATTTGCTTGTTGTGTGTAAAGATAACAATTCTGTCTCAGGTGACTGGGATAGAAGAAGGCTTCCAGAACTTGGGGACAGAAGGTTGGTTTCCAGACTTGGAAGTATGAACCCCTACGGCTTTTTAGTTAGGGCTGTTATAGACCCATACCTTCTGCAGATCATACACTAAGCCAAGGCTGGTCACAGGGCCTGTTTGTAAACTACAACCTGTTTGTGTGATGGACCCAGAGCACACTGTGATGGTCTTTTCACTATCACAGTTCTACTTCTAGGAGTAGAGAGGCACTAAACACTAGGAAAAGCAAGAGACAGGAAAAAATTAACCTCATTGAATGAGAAGCTTGATTTTCTGATTCACTGAGCCTCTACAGCCCCATCTAGAAGTGGCTAAAGCTGCGTATACAACCCTGCGACCAAGATCCAAAAGGAGGGAATGAAAGAAACCATTGTGGTGAACAGCCACTGATGCTACACGACTAATCCCACAGACAAGTATTCAGCGACTGGGACGAGTACTACAGAGCTTCCACCTAGGAAGCCAGCCAGAAACAACCTACTTTCTCTGAGACCTCCTGGCATAGTGTCTTGCCCATACTCAGGCACTGGTGGAACAGACATATCAAGGAGAAGTAAGAAGGTAAAAAAGTGTAAGTCGTGAGGCAAGAAGAGATTAAACATCATTATATTCAGGATTGGCTACAGAAGTAGACATTCTAAAATCACTATCTAAACCCGGCAGGGCAATGCCCATTCAGAGAAAGGGAGTAGAACAGGTGCCAAATCAGCTTTAGTAAGAAATAAATTCAGATGGGGAATTGATAAAGTTACTGAACAATCAAAAAGAACAGCACATCTTTGGCTGCAGCCAACAAGCAGGAATGTGAGGGAGCATCATCTGCAGTTTAACGGGGCTACAAACCTTCACCTCCTAATTCTATCCATTTAGGATTGTCTAAAAATGACCCTTTTTGTGTGTATGTCTCTTGTCACCTAGTACCTTTTCTCATCTTCAATAGGAGGCAAGAAACTCACGTGATTTGCCATCTATGGCTAACAACTGGGAAGGGACTGCAGGGTGCTGAAGGTACTACATCAGCTTGGTGGCTTGATGAAACTGAGAAGTATTGAAAGGGAAAGAGGAACACCTGTTGCCAGATCCGGATCTCCCAAAAATCCCTTAAAGTGACAGCTACATCACAAAAAAAGCATGCAGAAATTTTTTCAAGTGAATACATATTGAAAGAAAGGGGAAAATGCTCTGTAACAAAAGCCCAGAGAAAGCCACGACTCTGAACAAAACTCATCAGTGAGCCAAGGGAGAAACCAACAGGCAGCAGATGCGCATGGAACAGAAGGAGCACATCTCACTTAAGATTCTTGAAGATGCAGCAGCCCAGGTAACACCCACTCTCTGCTGAGCCACGCTCGGCATGTCACCCTGGCTTGTTTCTTTCTGTGGAGTGTTGCACTTGTCAACACTCAATCCTGATGCTTCCTTAGCAGTGTGTAAAGCAAAGCAGCTTTAATTAGTGAGTACTTCCTTGGCCTTTTGTTTCACCTCTCCTTAGCAGCCCACTGGAGATGCCCACACCATGATGGGTGACTATACTGAACCTTTCATAGGATCTACTCCTTTCCCACATCAGGCACATAAGCTGAGATACCTATGCACTGACCCCCTTTTCACATGAGCTTACTGGGTTCAGGAGCACCGTCAGGAAGAGTTCACCACCACGAATGCTCTTGTCCAACTCCTTTGAGCCACCAGGATATTCATTATAGAAGATGGTGTGAGTAAAAAGACCACAGGTCTGTCGAGGCAAAACCTGGCAATATCAGAGAAAAGCAAAGTTAGATAAGAGGCAGACGCAGCAGAATCTACATATGAATTTGTCAAATAGCACTCTGTGGATCAATATAAAGAGTAAGGGACACAAGTGACCTAGGTTCAGAGGACTCTTGATATTCCTCCCAACTGTTTACTCATCACAGCGCAAACAAGTCAGTGAGATTTCAGTTTGGTCTTGTGCTTGGTTTTGCTCTCCTCCCTTCAGTACCAATCTCTGAATTGCACTGAGAAACACAGAAACTGCCTTCAGCCAAGTTTCTTCTCTTTGTTTGACTTTATGATTTTGGAAATACTCATGATATTAAGATTAATGTCTCAGATAGAGGTCACTAGGAGACTCTCCCTTGGGCAGGAAAGTGGGGTCCACCCGCCCAGCTGTGCTCACCATGATTCCATTATGGATGAATCCACGCCGGTATCGGGCGGGCCGCAGGTGTGGGTATTCCTCTGTGCTTGTTACTTGTATGCTCCAAACGGATTTCCACGCCTCATAGAGCTGTGTGTGGACAGGATAAACTCCAGAATGATGAGGGGCTACAGCATAGCCCAAGTCTGTGGGAATCCCGTGCTCCTGGAAGCAGAACACACAGCTTGATCATACAATATTTAACTAATACCCTTAATAAGGATCATATTTAGCAATGGACTCCAAGTTGGAGCAAGGAGACAGAGTAACATGAAAATTCTCTGGATTGGGAAACCTGAAATACTGCTTGTACTTCTCGTATCATGAATCTATAGAAATATAAGGATGATTCTATATCAACAAGGACATTCAGCACTGGTACCAGCTGCTGTAGGAATGGTCTTGTATCTTGCAGGGGTGACAAATCAGATTAATTCACAAGGCTTAGGGCAGGCTCCTTAGTTACTACAAACTAATCAATGCTGTTAAGTAACATATCTCACTCCCACACTGCATAGATCTGAGTCACTGCAGGAGGAAAACAAAATTTCCTTAATTGATACAGAAGGAAAGGAAGACGATGACTGGGCTATGTCTTGTCTCTAGCAGTTCAAAGAAAAGTAGACATGAAGCAAGAGACTGTTGAGGGTGAAGATATCGGGCCTGGAGCTATACTAAAATGACAGGAAATACCTGAATTTCATGGTTTTTAATTCTACTATGTGGTTCTGGTAACAATATGAATGATGACAGCTCTACTCTGGCGGTATACAATAAAACCAGAGCCCCTAAATGCAGCAACAACCTTCTCCTTCCCACTGCTGGCCTGTTTTATGTTAAATATGCATAATTGTGTTCTGTGCTTTGTCTCTCTTTGCAAAAGACTGCACTGTTCTTTAACCAGAAAAAGAAGGAGCCTAAATTGTTTCCATAATGCTGCAACTGTGCCCTGAATTCAAGATCATTCCTAATCTGTGTGCGTCATGGGAGCACAAGACAGAGCCTGCTATTCCCAAGGGGATTACCATCAAAAGAACCAAACGAGAGGTGAAGAGGACATTTCTTTTCAGAGAAACATGTATGCTATATTCAACTCTCGGCTGTAAGCATCAAACAGACATTGTTCCAGCAAGGCAGGATGTTCAAGGCTTCCCCCTGTTCTGCCAAAACCCAGGGAATTTCCCCCGGACTTCCTAGATAAGTGACTTCCTTCAGCATTGTCTGCGTAGGCCAGAAGTAAGGCTGTTAGCACACAGAGCATTTTATACTACCAACCAGGTGACTTCCTTACAAAACCACAGAGAACAAGGATGGAAAGGGAAATGCTTTCTCACTGCCAGAGTTTGTAAATTCATTGGATTTGGATGGTAATGCTACAAGTTCACACCTCAGCAAACAAGAGCCTTGGGATTTACACCGTGGAATGTAGCGGAGCTGCCTGAGGCCATGCAGGTGCCAGGAAACGCTTCCCACTGCACGGGCAGGCACGCGAATGCTGTTTCTTGCCTGAAGACAGCAGGTGCCATTCACCAATTTAAACTTTCAGAACTGCCTTTCTTAAACGCAGCTGAGTTATTAGACTAGTATTTGAGTTCAGCAGAGTCTGAACAGCTATTCCAGGAGAAGAATGTTTAAGGATTAGTACTGTAAAGTAAATAAACTGCAGTGCCCCTTACCACAGCAAACTGTTTGTTTAGCTTCATCTGCTCAGCCAGCACAGTGACATTGTGGAAAAGATGAGGCTGCATGTGACTCCACATGTGAGGGAACCACCAGAACTCCTTCCTGTGTTTGAGTAGCATGTCATCCCCTTCATCTTCCTCATCGGTACCTACGGAGAGCAGAAAAGGCAGTGCAAAAACAAAGAGCACAAGAGGGGCTCTATGTTTCAAAGCAGTGGCTAATCCCCTGCAATGCTGAGTTGTTCCAACACAGAATCATGGGCACTCGAACATGTTACACACACACGCGCAAACGTGTATATTCCCCAGTTACAAACACACAGCTGCTGAGATGAAGGCATGCCAGGGGCTTACCTGTGTGGTAGAATTTCCCTGAGAAGCCCAGGTTAAAGGTGAAATTTGGGACTAAAGTTCTCAGCTTATTCTGCGTGCTCAGTAAAGCCTGTTTGAATGAAAGGAAAAATAAATGGTTCAGATTCAGTTGCTGTGTAATGTTTCTCTGTGCTCTAGTGGTGCCCAGTTCAGTCTGAAGAGGTATCACAGGGGTGGGGCTAAGGCATTATTGCTTGTGGAGTGAAGCAGAGTGGCCAAGTGCTCCACATACAGAGTCTTCACTTGAAGTAGTCTCGCTGTATTAAATGATGCCACTTTAAAAGCACAGTCAGATGATGCTTTCCACTTCAACATGAAGGACTCAGAGTGTCTATTCTACAGCAAAGGGACAATTAATCTGACTTCCAAGCAACAAATCCCCTACTCTTTCCAGGTTCAACCTCAATGCTCCCTCTCCCATGTTGGTTAGGACTTTGCTTTTGAGCCTCTGCCCTTTCTCTGAGCCTACATGTTAATGAAAAGGAAGACAGGGCAGCACATGGTGCACAGTTGAAGGAAAAGAAATCAATAATATTGTGAACAGTAACTAAGTGATCCAAAGGGAGGGGGCTTTTATTTAGAGAGGAAAGGTAGATTCACAGAACCATCCATGCAAGCAGTCCTGCCATGGGCAGGGGGGTAACCCAGGCTCTGTGTCCCTTGGAAGCACCAAAATCTTTTTGTAGCAGGAAAGTTTCCTGGTTTCTGGAAAGAAATCTTGAGGGAGTGGACATTTACAGTCATGACATCTCCTACATGTTTCTCTTGCTCATTTGTGTCTGCTTTAAATGTCCAAAGTGATTGCTATAGCCAAAGGGAAGGAGGCTTGTGCCACAAACCCCAAGGTCCAGCAGCGTACACAGTGAGACAGCAGACAGCCTAGACAGAAAAAAAAATAAAAAGCCCAGAGGCTCAGCATGTCACAAACAAGTAACACACAAACTAATTCCAGTTGAATTTATTCTGCTGGAAAACAATAAAACGAGAGAAGCCCTGAGATGCATGCTCTGTTGCTACCTGTGTGTTTTGGGGAGTGTCACTGGTGCAGCTCCCTATGGGAGAAGCTCTCAGCCAAACAGGGACCTGGCAGAAGGGCTGCTGGCAAGTGACAGAGATGGTCCTTGCCCAGGCAGTTATTTAGATTTTAACAGCCTTTCTCAGAAAGCAATGGATCAGTGGTTGCACCAAGGTGAAGGTGATGACCTCTCAACAGCAGACTTGGGCTAGCTGCAAATACACAAGCCACTCGACACATAACACTGGGGAAAGCACACAGGCTTTTCAAACTGTGCAGGGCAGACCGGCAAATCTTCCTATATCAGCTGCCCTTCCCCAGCCTCAAGAAGCACAAAAGACACTACAGCGCTGCCTTCAGATGGCTCTCACTCTATAGGCATTGTTTGTGAACACTACTCCATAGGTGGTGAAAGTCCATTCACAAACGCAGACTCTCATTCAGTGGTGGGGCCACCCTTGACACCTACCACTAAAGGATATCCTGACAAATCACTGCTGTCACTAATATTTCAAAACAGTGTTGACCCAACACTGATCATTACATTAATTTAAAAATGATGACTTCCGCAATTTACTTCAATCACCCATCCACTGCAAATATATCTTAGAGCAAAGAAGTTGACTGGTTTTATTATATTGCCCAGGCAGGCAGCCCATGACCCTTCACACATGGCAAGGTGGGAAGAGGAGACAGATCATTTCTGCAGTGCTGCAGACACTCTCAATATTCTTTCCAAAGTAACCGAGCTTTCAGACTTTTCCCCAGAGACATGCCTAACAGTTCCCCCTCCCCACATCCACCCAACAGTGACATCAAATGCTGCCTGGGACAAATTTCAAAGATCCCAGCTCCTCCATGGCCACATACCTACCACAACCTTACCGCAGTCCCCACCCAAGAGCAATACTTTGAGAAATGTATGGCACATGACATCTCCAGAACTCATCACAAACATAGGCAGTGGTTTTAGAAGGTGCCATGTCAGCAGCACTGATGGCTGAAGCCTCCTTTGCTACACAAGATCCAGAATAGGCAATGGGAGGCCATAGCCCTCTAAGACACGGGGCTCATCCCATGCATCAGAGAGCACAGACTGAGAGCTGTGCATCCCTCTACAGAGGGGCACCTGTCTGCCCAGCTGGATGATGATACCGCATCAAATTTGGGATCAGCACCATGAACACATTGCCCAGCATCTCAGACAGAAAAGCGCCACTTTTTCTTTTTTCTGTGGTCTCCAGACCTGTCCCAAGCCTCACCAGTTCTCTCTGCTGCCCTGATAGGCACATCCAGTTCCTCGTTCCTCAAGCTCGGGTAGGAAGGTGGAGGGAGGAAAGGCAGTGGTTAAGAGGCTTAGAATTCTTTTGCACAGAGGGAGATTTAAAGCCTGGCTGGGGTTACCATGACAACACATCTGTCTGATGATAAATCCCAAAAAGCCCTGCTCCAGCAGGCAGCAATCCTTTGTGTCCGGGGAGGGACCGGAGAGGAACCGTGGGGACCCCAGAAATTCTGAGACTATGGAGCCCTATGGAGTCCTGCTTTCCTGGCAGATTTATTGCTAATCGTGTGCCATCCCTCTGCTGATGCTGTGTCCTTTTCACAGCCACATCCGTAAGGTGGCCCAGCATAGCTCTGAAGGAACATCTTTCCCCTGCACAGGATAAAAGAGACCAAGGTGCAAGTAAAATAATTGGAAATTTGTTTCAACAGATTATGCATTCACTGTTCCCTGGCACACAGATTCAGAGGTCTACGAACTGTAACAATACGGATGTGGAAACAGGCTGGGAAGATGGCACTGCTCTCTGTTCTGACACCTCTGCACTCTGTTTCTCTTTTATAAAGTGTGATGAATATGAGAGTGCTAATAATATCTTACAGGTGACTCAAGTGGCATTTCATTTATATCCATAATGTGCTCTGAGATTCTTAAATGAAAGGCAATCAAGAAATAAATGTGGAGTAGGCTATCCATTAAGATATAAAATAGCTAGTCAGACGCAAACAGATCTTCGTATCCATATTTAAGACATTTAGTTGCTCACACAGTATGGGACAGAAAGCTAGCATTTTAGCTATCCCCCATCTCTTAAAAGCCAAGTTTTCTCCCCTAGAAAACTGCCCCTCTAATCCCTCCAAGTATTTCTGGTTTATATTTTCTAACTATCTTCCATTTTAAAAATCCTTCCAAGACGCAGCCCAGCCCAACAGCTGGCCAGAAAGGCAACTTCCCCAACCAAGCCCCCTGCCAGAAGCTCAGCAAGGCTCACCCCAGGAACCAACAGATGGGGTCTCCAAGAGATTCCCAGCATTGGCCACCAGAACTCGTAAGCCACATCAAGGCCAGACCCGCTTCACGCTTGTCACAGTCTACTGGAGAACACTCTCTGCAACCCATGACCTGAGTTTTTGAAGGCCTTTAGTACTTAATTGGGGCAGCCACGCTGCAGGTCCAAGTAACAGACATCTACATTCCCAAGCACATTTCTGGACACAATGCAAAAAAGGTCTAAGCTTCAGCCTGGTGTTCCATGCCCATCACTTTAAAAAAATGCTTTTTTATAATCTCAAATGATAATAAATATTTACTTCTAAGCAAATATTAGGAGAAAACAGTTTAAAATTGTGCCTTTTGCTGCAAAACATTAAAAAGCTATAAAATTTCACTAATGGATCTGCAAAGATATACTCAGCAGTCACTACAAGCCTTTGACACCATCCAGTGAAAGACAAAAATTCTCTCAAGGGGTGTAAAATTCTAGGAGCAAGGAAGAACTCAGGGAAAGCCACTACACCTCGACTGTACCCTCTTTGCGTTGCTTCTTTAGGACCTAAATCCTCTTCTAAGGTGGCATGGTGTCCTTGGCATTGCAATAATACAGGGCTAAATCTTTATGCAACTCTGCTTTTTTAGCTAAGAAATTTTTAACTTCCAGAAGCGTTGGCAGAAATTTTAGCTGTTTCATAAAGACCCTAAATATTACCTCCTCTACCTCAGGTCCCTCTAAAAAAAAAGGCAAAAGGGAAAAATAAGGTTGAGAGTCAGATGCTGGCAGGAGAAGATACCATGCGTCTAGGAAAACAGAACATGGATAAAGGAAGAGAAACAGGTGATTAAAAAAAGGAGGAAGAAGGCCGATTGCTTTGTCAGCCTCTTCTCGAGTGCTCATGCAAAGAGTACTAGAAACGTGTTGCAGAAACACCTTCTTCACAGGAGCTGTCCCTGTGGACACCAGGCAGCACATTCTCAAGAGGATTTTCCGCAGTTTCCTCACTGCCAAGCAGCAGCACTGGCATAGCTTAAAACAGTGCTGTCAAAAGAGATACTATTGCTGGTACCGTTATTTCTACCTCCCCTACAATGTTAGAATCATGGAGTTAGAAACTGATGAATATTTTCATTTCAGGCTAAGATCACCCTCTACAGTTTAGAAAGGCAAGAGCTGGCTGACAGCCACCCTCACTAGATTTTCTCCCTTCCACCCTCACCATTCATAACTCAAAATGAAATTACTGTCCTTGATTCTCCCTTAGCTTGCTCTCAGACTTGCTAGCAATGATTGCTCACTATTTATGCCTTTGTAGAGATTACCAGCAAAAAAGGCAAAACCTCATCTACTTAATCTTCTTTCCTCATACCTAAAGATGACCAGGAAGGATCATAAAAGCCAGATCCTTTCGCATTAGAAATGGCTTATCTTTGCTGGCTAGTTCCACGGAGCTTTGGTAGATTCTGAGGACTATGATTTTAGAAGAGACTGAATGTAGAAAAACTGAGAAGGCATTCTCCAAGATTTTGTTTTATCAATTATGCGCAGCTCAAATCTCTGGTAAACTTCGCAAGGGAAAAATGTTTTCCTTGTGCAGCTTCCAACGGTTCCATCTGAACCGAGGACTGCCAGCTCCTGCTGCAGCCCTGCAGCTGAGACAGGAACTCAAGGGTTATAGTCTTTAAAGTATAAGCAAGCAGGATTCCTTTTTTCTTTTTAAAGCAGAAAGCTATTCAGCCCTCCTTTAAGCATCACAAATAAAAACATTTCTCCTCTCACACAGGACATCTACCACGGGCATGCATTTGATCAAATTACCTTCAGCACTTTCTTTTAATAGTCATTTTGTCTGGGAAGCTCTCTGAATGTGGACCTTGCATTTGGCAAACTGGCTCACCAGGACAGCAGAATCAATTTTATACCTTCACACAACATCGAATCTTCAAACCGCCACCCTGACCACTGTAATCTAAGCTTTAAGATAAGGAGCTGTGTGTTGAGATAACAGCCCTGAAACAGACCCTTCATATAAAAGGCCAAAGAAAATGCCAGCTGTTCTGTCAATATTATATCCCCTTCTCTCCCCACGGCGAGAAGCTATCAGCAGATCCATGTAGTTATTTCTCGCTTTTAAAAAATAAAAATTCATTAACCTCTCATGGCTCTGCAATCATAGAGCTTCTTTTAAATAGATAAATCTGGCTTTTATCTGCTTTGCCTGAGATTCTCTGCTTACTGATCACAGATTATTCCTCCATTTCACCCTGTTAAAACCCAAACAAAGCATCTTTTGGAATTATCTTGTCTGGGTTTGTTTTTATTAATAACCACTAGAGCAGCCTACATTTCCAAGAGCTTTGGCCAACCATCTCCTGTTTTCTCACATGAGTCTGTAACCTGCACAAACACTACAGATGTGACTATCTGCCAGTTTGGACTAGTGGGTGCAGGGCCAGCTTAAGACCAAGATCAGATTGTGATCCTTGGGGAAAAAAAAAAGCATTGGAGCACTGGAGCATTTCAGCACCTCAAAACACAGGGATGCTAGACTGAAATTAAGAAAATTTCAGCATTTTCCCTGATAAGTATTATATAAAACTGTTCATTTTTTTCTATACCTGTTTGCTTGGAAACAATTTTTCTATACCTGTTTGCTTAGAGAGTTATGGTCAAAGATGGTTCTAAAGAATTATTAAAGAATGAAGCAAGTAAAATAATTAATAGCACACAATTAGAGCTGCTTCAGGCACGCAGCTTCAAATGAACTGAAAAGATAAATCTAGCTCCAAACAGAAAGCAAGAGTTTCCTTTTGCCCAAGCTAAACTTTGGATCAGAAGGAGGACTTAAAATCTCAAAGACCTGAAAAAATGGAGCTGAACTGAGATATGTCTTGCATTGATGCATAAAACACATAGAAAAGATGGGCATGCACTGACCCACAGTTTTGCAATACAATATATACAGTTTAGATCATAATAAATAATAATATAATAATAAATACAGTTTTTCTATTCTGTTCTAACACAACTTGCTTTTTTCTTTTGAAAGGTAGAGTTTACTGCTACAAATAGGCTGACAGAGGAAATCTGCATATTGCTCCCTATGTTAAAGAGAAGACAGGACAGACCACCACAGGCATCCTCCTCTTGAAATTCAGAGATGCCAGCTACAGGTCCCAAAATGAAAAATCCTCCATTTAAACTTGGAAAAACTCTTGAGAGCATCATGTACTTCAGCATCTTTGAGGGCTACTTCTCTGTTCAAAATAAGAACAACTGCAGCAATCAGCTCTTTCACTCCAATTAAATGCAACCTTGACTCTGTCAGCATACTACACACACCAGAAATTTGTCTGGGGCCCATAGTTATTTTCAGGGATTTTACCTCTACATCAGACACTTTCATGCGAGTGCCCTCTTTTCCCACAAATATATCATCAATGTCAACGAGGATATAGCGATCAAGTGTGAGACAGAGGCGCTTGCCAGTCAAGTAGGCAATGGCATCCACGAAAATGAGTTTGTGCAGCCAAAAATTGAGGTTATTGCCGAAGAGAACTCGCTGGATCCCATCATGCAGACCCAGGTCCTGCACCACCGTGGCATGCAAGGCTTTGTGGGTGGCCAGGTGAGGAATGGACTCCGAGGACTTTGTGCTGGCCAACAGCACCGGCTCGTAGGTGCTGTGGTTTGACTGGAACACAGTCCAGTCGTCACCAGGCAGGGGACCCTGCTCCACCTCATTAGCCCGGGTGACGTAGAGCAAGGGAGCACTAGGGTTGATGTGATAGTCCCGCAGCCCCAAGTTGGAATGTAGGAAAAGGGGGAAACCCTTGAGCTGTGCACTAAGTAGGCTGTTCTCATTGGCTTTGAAAAAGCCTATAATCCCCACTCCATACTCTACACAGTATTTGTCCAGCAGCTCTCGGTTCCAAGCATCGAGGTTCACATATTTAAGGATGTTCTCATAGATAATAAGCGCATAGCGTCCCCTGTCTTTGTCTGTCAGGGTGGGCATATCCCCTTTGCCAGGGGCGATCTCTGTCCTGTATTTAAACCGGCTAGATTCCAGGATGGCCACTATTTCCTGCCCCAGCTGGGAGTAAATGCTTTCCACAAAGACTAGCACCACAGGATCTGTGCGTGAGGTGTCCACAGATTTCGTGAGCCTCCAGTTGGCCTGGGGCGGGATCAAGATGCGGTGCTGGTTGCTGCAGTCACTGAAGGGCAGGGGTGGTGGTTCCTTGATTTTGGGGCTGTTAGTGACGTAGTAAGCCAGGATGCACATGGAGATCAGGCTGAAGGCAATGAGCAGCAGGATCAATCTGTGGAGCTCCAGCTGTCGCACGTGCCGCACTACTTTCCACAACTGAATCATGGTGAGGCGGGCTGCCCACCCCCTCCTCACTCTCTGCACCCACGTTGCTCTTGAAATCTCCAGTGCCGCCGTGGCAGTACACAGCAGCTTGCAAAAAAGAAACGGTAGCTGCAGAGAGAGACGAAGCTAAAGCAAACAGCTACAAGGCTAGACTCCCAGGGATCTGCCATTTATCTCAAGTAACCATGGCCCTCAATTCCCATCGCTCTTTTGTGCGCTTCCTCCTGTTCCTCTCCTCTCACGCAGGAAAGTCTCTTGGAGGCAAGGGGTTTCCTGAATCTTGTCTCCGACAGCAAATCAGTCTGTCATCCTGTGCACAAGCAGTTTCAGCTCAGCCTGCCCAGGTGTTCTGTTTCTCATTTAGCTGTTTCACATTCACATGATGGCATCTTCCTCTTCGCATCCTGCAATTTAAAAAGAAAAAGTCAATTCTCAGTATGGGTTCATGGTATTTAATGTGTTTGAGATGAAATGGCAGGATCAGCAGGTGCTAGGTGGGCAGCATCACTTGCCTGTCAGCAGGCAGACCTGTTCCCTGGGAAGTGACACAAATGGTTTGTACTGGAGCTTGGCAGAACCACCGTAGCTGTCTTTGGAAGAAAGTTCCTGGCAGTGCACAGGGACTCAGCATTTGCCTTGGATGAGATTCTCACACGCTACAGCAAACAGAGATGGCATACTTGGTCTTCCCCCACTCCTTTTTACGCCATTGAACACAATATATGAACCCCTTCTATTCTAGCCTGTATTCCAAAATTAACAAGAGGAAGAGACAGCCCTCATGTTCTCTGTCTTGTCCTGTTCTCGGCCTAAAGATGATGTGTCCAAGTCCTTGTCAGTGACTTCTTAGACCCTCCAGATCCTGCTGTCCTGAACCCAGCAAGATCCCTCAAATTCCCACCATCTCTCTTTCCCCACAGCTCCTGAATTCCACAGTTCCCACCACTCTCTATGCCACCGTTCTGCTTGTCCTGGGAACGTATGTCCTTCCAGAGCTCTCAAACATGGCTCCAGGGAGACATTGTCCGTCAGGCATCACAGAGCCAGGGGGCACAGGCTGCCCACGCACTGCACACCCAATGGCTGCCAATTGATTCAGTGGCAGATGGAAACGAAACATCTCCCCAAACCCTCCTCACATGCCACTGAAGAGCATGAAGCCAGTTTTAAATCACCAACAGCAAGATGGAAATTTGAGTTGGTCTCAAATACGTGAAAGCTTCTTGTTACAAAGCTCTCTCACCTCCTGCTTTGTGTTTACGACAACAGACTATTTCACCATATGTTGTTATTTTTCCAGGATAAAATGCTCAACAAAGCCAACAAACACCAAGCCATCTAAAACATAAACACTAGGGAAAGTAACTAAATTGCAACTTGGTTTATAAATAAAATAAAATCACTGTGTAGTTTTCTCTCCCCTACCAGAAGTGTGACTTACCTACAGCAACAACACCCAGGTGTGCATTACTTGGAACACAGGCACATTTTTCAGAGCACATGCTGTTGCTCCCAGCTCAGTGCAAGGACACCCTGAATGCCAGATGTGGCTCACCACGTCAGGAGTGCCCAAAATGAGCTCTCTGTGAAAGTTAAAAAAACTTTTTTCTCTCAAAACCTTGTTTACTCACAGCTCCACTCCTGCAGACATGTGCTCCACCACATACAATCCCTCTGACCATCCGCTCAGCTGGCATACTTTACCACACTGGGAGGCACAAGAGCAACAGTAACAAAACGTGTAATGCTACCAAGACAGCTCTTCATCCTTTCTCCATTCCTCCCATTTTTAAGCCTTTTTCTTACTACCATCCTGATGAAAGAAAGAATATTAGAAGACTAATTTTCCCATGAGTTTAAGACAGACATAAGGTTTTTCTATAGTAAAGTCAGGGTTTTAACAACTAGGTCCATCAGAAAATAAAGTACTTGTGAGACAGATACTTATTTTGCTCCACCAGAGAAGGAATTACTTGTGGTTTAGATGCTTATTTTGTAATGTGTATGACTAAACAGAAAAAAATTCCTTCTGAGTCAGGGAAAATATCAGTTCAAAGATGAGGCCAGAAGTCCCACTCTAAAGACTCCAAACCATTGGTACAGCTTAAAGCAGAGAGAAAAAAAACAAAGCAGATTTTATACGAAGAGATATAATATTGCTAACTGTGACAGCGGATGGAAAAGAGTCAGAGTGCTGTTTACACAAGCCTTATAATGATCATTAAGTATTATCTCAAATAACGTTTATGCTATAAGGTCAGTAGAGCAAGGATTGGCTTGTGCAGTGCACAATGAAACCTTAGCCGCTAAGAGGTCTTCGGAGTACCTGTAGACTGTAAATGTAAAGTATATTACAGAAATAACTGACTCTGAATGGATCGAGTCTCCATTCCCAAATATCCCTCTCTCATCAGAGAGGTGGCTTTGGACATCCAGCTCAGTCAGCAACAATAAGCTATGTTTTCTTCAACACAGACAATCAACCCTCTTGCAGTTTTGCTTTGTTTCTACATACTGTTAACCTTTTAATAGAAAGAGGACAAGGGATACCAAAAAAAAAATACTAGGGGAAGTTTTTTCCCTTTTTTTTTTGTCATTGAAGTGACAACTGATTTTCAATACATAGACTGAGTACAGAATACACCTTGCTATTCCTGTTCAAGCCACATACAGTCGCAATGACACATGGGAAGTGCCAATGTATCAGCATTGTATCCAAAAGCATGTGTCACCTTTCAAAAGCAGGCAGGAAAATAACCTTTCCACCTCCACAATGAGCCTTTCCCATCCCACGGACTCCGCAAGGAAGGCCCTCATGTCTGGCACTAGAGCTTCAGTCACACTGAACCGCAGAGGCAGAATTCAGCAGGGCAGAGAAAGGCTAGATAAAAACATATAATAAATGCTGTATCTTTTTACGACGTTCATTCCCTGTAAGACACAATATATACACCGCTCTATGCATATCAGCCGCTATGAGAAGCAGTCTTCATTCTACTCCTGTGGACCAAATTCATACAAAACACACCACTCAGTTTCCTACATACTTTATTTTGACCCAGAATTGCAAGTCAATGTCTTCTCAAATGATTCACATCCTTTTGCTTTTAATCCCATTGGATAAAAAAGAATAATCTGACTATTTTGGATACAAAGATTCAGTATCCTAACATGTATTAGACAAGAAGTTGTTTTTGCGGGAGAAAATAATGTAAAGAGGGACTTACAAGCTCAGGAGCCCATGCGTTACCTGTAGAAATTTCCAAGCAAGTGTTTCTGGGGTAGAATTTGTAATCTAAACACCACAGTAACAGTAAGAAAAGCAAGAATATGCTGATCTATGCAAAAGCCTGGCAAAGTCCTGTAGTACTTTTACTACCCTTTATCCCCAAAACATCAACCTGGAAAATGCATCTCTTCCCGGGTTACACTTACCTCTCCAACTTCATTTTTAGTGTTGAACTGAGTCTCTATTTTGCAAAGAGCTTTGGTTTCAGTTCCCTGGTTATCAGTTTAAATGGGAAAATCACAAGACAACTGGATTATTTTCTAGAATAAGGATGAAACTGGAGTTTAAGCTAGGCTGCCACACCTGCAGTGCCCAGTTGAGGGGCAAGAGGGAGAGGAATCCCCTTTACAGGGCACTTCTCAATCACAGCAGTGTTTCGAAAACAATGACTCCATTCAAGCCTCTAGCGAAGCTCCCAAACAAGCCCCCATTTATTACATGGGTGAGCTCAAACAAACAAATTTAAAAAAAAAAAGGCCTGTATCAGATTGCTGGTCAAGAATCTGTCAGCTCCGATCTCTTTAACAAGGCTTCACAGCTAGCGGGCATGCCAGCTGGCATGGTATGCATTTAGCTCTTTGGGGACCACATCAGCTGGTTTAGGTTCAAATGAAAAGAAAAAAAAAGCTACAAAACAAATATACCAACCAAAATTAATATTAAAAGGTGAGAGAGCTGTCAGAAACCACACAGACCCAAAGCACAAAGACCAGAAAGATTTATAGCAGAGAAAAAAAGACGAAAAATAAAAAAAATCACACTGGAAATTGCTCCCTCTTAAAGGAAAAGAAAATACCTGTGTCCTCTTTTGAGATCGAACTCCTTGGAATCTAACACCACAAAACCCCCAAATTTATAGATAAACTAAGGTCCATTCCAAACTCCCGTCAGGACTGCCACAGTGGAGGTTGCAGGAGGCTGCAGTCAGAACGCACAGCAAGGATGAAGTGTTTTACTGGTGCAAGGATGCAGGATCAGAAGGCTCCTGTCCTGCCAGAAAAGCATCACTAGATCAGAGAGCATCAGCTGTAAGGTCAGCTATCTCACAAATCACCGGCATTAAGACAAATGCTTTATAAAACTTAGATGTTCTGTTTCCTAGTGATATAGAGTGTTCACATGAAACATAAATAGTTTCGTGAATTATCAGCTGCTAAGCCACATGGCAACTGATGTGATATGAAAGCAAGAGAGCAATCAGAATTGTGTGGTTTTAATGTCTGATGTCCAGATATTTCTAACACTTGGAAATTATTGTGAGGGATCAGTATAAATGCTCAATACCAGCACTTGTGCAAAACCAGTGACCAGAATATATGTATTTAGGGCTACTGTCACACTGATGCCAAAGCATATGGAAGATAATTGGTGTCATTTGACTCCTTTATCAAGAACTCCTGTCATGAAGCTCTTTCCTATCTGAGCCACAGAAGGTCTTACCACCCTAAAAACCACTGCCACGAGTACATTTCCCCAGCCCTTTTTATTATTCATAACATAACCCCTCTTTCTGGAACACACACCCGCAGCATCTTGCCTTTGTCCGAAACAGCTCTAACTCAGAGGTCTTTCTTCAGCACTTCCCATGAGACAGTTTTTGCCTTGGGCCCCAGAGGGACTGCAGTAATTGAGTTATACAGTAATCAGAAAAGGAATCTGATGGATTTTTCCAACCCATTCCACTTTTATGGTGTCATCGTGACACACAATTCCTCTTTCATTTGCTTGATTTCGGGACACCGCAGCCCCTCCCCTGTGTGTGGCGGTATCTGTGCCAGGCCTCCAGGTACAGCCTCTGTCTCTGCTGAAGGTGGGGAACCTGGCAAGCAACCTCAGCAGAGCAGTGAGCCACACAGTAAATGAATTAGTAGAACCTTAGGAGAATGAACACTGGTTGTATTCCACGTTTTGGATAAAAAAATCCCCATAGTGTTGCAATTACAGACGCATTGTAATGTAATTGCCAACCAAGCTCATTTTTGGGCTGCGTGTGTGTGTTTCAGCTAGCACCCACTGCCAGTCAAATCCTGCAGTGAAAAACTGCCCAAGGAACACAGAACTCATATCGAAGAGGCAAGAACAGTAATGGTGCCCGTGCTGCTCTGACAGGTGGACATGCAGCCTCTGGCCAGAGCTGAGCTCTGCTTTGGCAGGTCCCGGTGCAGGGATAGGCTTATTTTGGTACAGACCTGTGGTGAGCTGCCAGCTGGCCAGCAGGCTTGAAACGTGTCAGTCTGACATCAGAGAAGACCTGTGCAATTATGTAATAACGTTTGGTGTTTTTTCTATCATAATCCCCAGAGAGGTATGTAACTTCACACTTTCTGCAAGAGCAAGAAGCTGCAGTCCATGCTAAACAGAACTGCATTTAACCCCTCTCAGCTCAGCCTGGTGGAAGCCCAACCGCAGGCTTGAATTTACCCTTGTACCAGTGCAATGAAGTTTGAAGGCACCATGAAGGCGCAGATCTGGGAGAGGCCAGCTCACGTTTCCAAGCCAGCTCCACGGGGGGCTGCACAGGGATCCCATGACTCCTGCAAGGTTCTTGCTGTTGGGAGACATGATTTATCCCCTCCACTGACAACCTGGTTTGCAGCAGATCTTTGTTCTCTTACTCCTTTACAATACAAGAAAAAAAAAAAAGAAAAAGAAAAAACAGGCTTAGTCCTTCTCATACCAATAAACAGAGGCACGGCCCAGCACTACCTGCTAGCAACGTAAACCAGCCCTTTACTCTGAAAATGAAAAGGTCCTCCTTATGAGAGCTTCCAGGAAATCTGGTTTCCAGGCCTCTGCCTTCTCCTCCTCACACTACACTCACTGCTTAAGGTCATTACAACTGACTTAACTAATTTTCAAAAGCAAAGGAATTTAAAACTTTTACACTGAGGTATTCCCCAAAGTTGAATATCAGCACCACAAGCCCCTACAGGTTTAACTGTCTCAGCACAGGACAAAATTAGGGAAACAGTTGCTGTCTTGTTTTTCAGCCTGCCTAAAGATCGGATGTGTAAAAAACAATCAATCAAAAAAAATTTCAGCTTTCAATAGTTGCTGATGCTACCTACTTAATAAAAATAATACCTAGCTTGGCAGCTGCACACTTTTGCTGGAATGAAAAGGAAAGACAAGCACTGTGGTAGTGGAAGTGCTCACAGAATTCAGAGCTTTCCATCAGCTGAGGGGATGTAACTGCTCTGGGGCTGCACAGGTCTTTGCAATGCAACTGCTCCTATGAGAGAAAGGAGGCACTTTCCTCAGAGACAACCAAAGGGGCATCCCCGCTTCTATATTTTAAGTGCTACTGAAGCTCTAACACCCACCTATCAGGCCACCACAAGAACTGCAGTCTCTTTCTGGACTTTCTCTTCTTTCTGCTTTGTGCCTTCCTAACACACAGGTCTATGCATGCTCTGACTCAGGCTCTTTTCCCAAACCAGGTGATGATGCAAGATTCCAGCTCCTTTCTGCAGCCAGCCACTTGGAGCTGTGGGATGACTAGAGTTAGTGCAGTTCAGAGTCTGCCACACCACGGGTACTCCAGGTTGCTCTCCAGTCCCACCCAGGTGAGAAGTGAATACCTCAGTAACCCCAAATGGTAGGAACACACCATCTTCAGCCTCCTCCTTACATGGGTAATCAACAAATATACTCTATCATGGCAGAACATCTTCAACTCAACTGTGAGAACAGGAAATAAATGCAGCTCCTTCCACATCAGATATGGCCAAGGATCTAATTTCCATTCCCTCACGCACGCTGCTTATCACAACTCAGATAAACCATCCTGCTGCAGAAAGCAAAACATCATCTCTGCTGTCTTAAGTAACTTAATCAAGTGGGGAAATACAGTCAAACTGTGGCAAAACCAAGACAACTCAGTGTCAGTCAGAGTTGAAGTGTCTTAATACAGAAATACACGTTACGACAGTTTATCTGCAATTGCTATGAAAGCAGCCTAACCATTCTTCCTTTGAGCTACACTTTAAAAATTTCACCTCAATTAGCAAGAGGCTGATCTTCTATATTCAGTTGCTTCCTCCTGTCACGTAACACATAGGAGCTAATCTTCCTTTCCAATCTATTTTATCTAGGAACATATGACAGTAGAGAACAAGTTAATACTGTTACATGGAAAGTACATCCAAATTGATATCAGAAGAAAGCTGTAAGTATGCTCTACCCAAGCATGAAACCTCAGGAAAGGCTCTTGTGCTTACCTGTTCTTGTGTATTTGCACCAATATTCACCATTGCTGGGCCTGTAAAAGAACGTGTTTCCCCAGCTGTGCACGGCAGCTCCCTCCTGCCTGCCTTCAGCTGAGGTTGTCTATTCAAAGACTTCCATCCAGTGTAAAGCTCATGGTGTATCTTCCAGTCTTTGTAGTATCTAATATTCAGTTCTCTGCTACCTTGGTATGATTGAAAAAAGTAAGTCTCCTGGACTCAAACCCCAAAATACTCATTTTTGCTGGCTTAGCTGCTGCAAGGTGCCTTTTAACACAGCACAAACTGACTTCAGAAAAAGGAGAAAGTGATATAAGCAAGCTATAAATGTGGCCTAGCAAAGTGAGTAAAAACAAGCAAAGGGAAGAAGAGTGGAACGAATGGAAAAGGGATGACTTGAGGTCTGCGGAGATGACACATGCTGGCTGAGACAGTGGTTTGGATTCCTGGGGTTTGCAAGGCAGGAATAAATGCAAAGTGCTCCACTGCCTTCACTAAGCCTTCATGGCCACCTGTGCAATGAAAATCATCACCTGTTTTTTCACAAGGGTTATAGCAGAAATAGATCTTGAGGGGGGGACTCTGAGGAAGACTGTCAGGGTCCTATATACACTAACAGCCTCTGAATGCCCTGACCAGCCCCCGCCTACTGACCTGTGAGCTGTATTTGAGTGCAGGCCATGCCCTGACCTACATCCCAAGTACGCTCTGCCCTGCTGACCTGGCCTTGGACCTGCCCGAGGACTGTGGTCTCACCAGGATCACTGGATTCTAGGTTGAACTGGTGGCTGTCACTGGCCACCTCTACTTGTCTTGTGGGTGTACTTTGCTGAGGAAGCTGCCCATGTCAGAGGAGGAGAAGGGTGGATGGAGACCCCGTGCACGGTGGGTGAGGGCAACTCCAGCCTTCTGAGGTCCTTATGGCCTCGACGGACTCGGCACCAGCTTCACGCACTAGTTAGTTTTCAAAGCACGAAGGATGTGTAAGTGACAGCAGGAGGGATTCTGCTAGAGAAACAAGCTGATAAAGAGTCGTGGCTATTGTTAGACTTCCCTGTTTTAATGTGGGTGGAATTATTTAGTTTTCGCTCAAGCCATCTGTGTTTGTAATTGTTACAAAATCAGAGCAACACAGGCAAGGCACACCTATTTCCACACCTCAGTTTACACTATGGCACGCACACTAAATTTTTAAACAAGAATTTCAACATAGTACCTTTTGTTCCTCTTTGTAAAAACCTTGTTTTTAGACAATCAACAAGGAAAAATAAAACTCTTGAATACATGACTTCATTTTAAACTGTACTGTAGCTACACGTTCCTCCCATTTTATGGACTTAATTGCTAAAGTGGGTGCTAAATTCTTACATTTTTAATTAGTCAACTGATTACAAGTAGAATTTTTTTCTACTGTGAAGCTGCATCTTTAAAATACTCTTTCACGCAGAATAAGTCCAGGACCTCATTAACAGCCTAATTAACAGCACAGACAAACTCAGGAACAAAAGCTGCCACATTTGCAATCAAATCTACCCTCTGATAAAACTGAAGTTTTGTCAGGAAAGCTCAAGAATTTTGATCAAAATGTACATCTCCATTAGGGACTGCAGCTGAAGACAGGAGGATCTGAGTACTGAAAACTGCAAGGTGCCCAGTTATGGGGTTTGGAGATTAAGTCAGCTATCTGGGAGACTGTTTTCCAAAATTGACAGGTAGTAAAATTCCCAATAAAATGTATTCAACTACTGAAAATCTGATTAATTTTCACTATTAACATGGAAACCATTTATGTTTTGAAGAATTTTTTTCCCCTTTCCATGAAGAAATTTAGTTTTGAAGCCCACTTTTAGTTTCTGATAATGGAAAAATGTACGCCTAACCTTCATGTCAAAATTAACCGGATTAGTCTTGTGTGCTATTTTGCAAGCTTGTGTAAGTATCCATAGGATTAAACAATTATGAAACTAATTCTGTTTCACACATACCAGTAAGATACAAGCTCAGATAGAAGTGACACTTCAGAAAACAGAAGTATTCAGAACACCACTTATGAAACTTAGTCTAAAGCAACATCTGTGTTTTCAGAGTTACTTTTTCTTTCTTAATAAATATTCAATTTGGTTCAAATAATTTAACTGAAAACAGAAAATCCCAGTAACCCTTTTTAAAAAATCAATTATCAGATTTCTTTTTCTCAGTTGGAAGGGAAAGAACAGAATTGCCAGAAAAGGAGCATTTGGTCCAGATGCATCAGCCTGTATGGCAAGGTGTTCAGTAGGACAGAGGAGCCACTTCTCTTAGCCTGGCCTGGTAGCAGGTATTCAGCCTATAAAATGCACTGCAAAAAACCTGATTACTTGATCCACCACTTCTGTACAACACAACCACTTACAAACAGGTAGTTTCACTAACGTGGTGGGTCTTCTGCTTTTCTGCAATGTTTTTGTGGTCAGGCTTGTTCCACAAACGAGGACACAAAAATGCCTTACGAAGAGTAAGGAGCCACGTCTCCACGCGTGTCTCTGCGAGCCTGGACGTGCCAGGAAAACAGCAGCCCCGGCACCGCACTGACCACCGCGGTGAAGCTGTGCACTGACAGCAACACCGTGAGCACCACCAGATTTGCCCACAGCCCTGTGTTTTCCATGACCATTTCATGCAAGTTGATAAACACTGTTGATAAACACTGAACTTTGCCTCTACAGACAGGCTAGCTGATGGCACCTGCTGTAATGTAGACATTAATTTTCCACAGCCTAACCTACCTTAAGATAAAACATGGCTACTCTTTAATAGAACGAAGGGAAAAATTCTGCACTCAAAATGGGAAGGGGAATTTATTACTAATCATTGTTTAAAGAGCTAATGCAAACAATGCTCAACAAAAAAGTGGCAAATACACTCCTTTATCCTGCCATACGTACTATCTCACATTAAGAAACACAATCCAGAACAACAGATATAGGAAAGAAAGCATACAGAGAGAAAATTAGTCAAGTAAACAATTTGGGAACGACTGCTGGAAGAAACAGGTTCGCAAGAGCAGAGAGAAGGAGGGAGGATTTGGCAGCAGAGGCTGGGAGACTGTTCCAGGAATAGGAGGCAGCATGAAACAAAATGCAAAGCTGAGAGTAGGAGGAAGAGATAAAGGGAGGAGTGCACAGGGAGTCAGAGGGGAGTAGGAGAAAATGACAGCTCACATTGCTTAAGGAGGCAGAAACATAGCACCTAAGACAGAATTTGCCTGAGTCATTAGGTCTAGCTTGCCTACTTTTAAAAAACATAGGTTCTTTAATAATCAAAAGAAGCAGGGTCTGAAAGGCTTAACAGCTCATCTTCAAAGACGAGTTCCATCAGAAACCACTCGCATGCTTACAGCTTATGTATTTAACGCTGACAGAGGAAGGCTCATACAGTCTGTAAGTCTAAAATTCGCCATGTCTTGCAATATTCCAGATACACCACAGCATTATTTTATCCCTATCCTGACTAAAGCCACTGCTGGTTTGGTTGTGGAAATCTTAATACGCTTACAGTACTGTGTAACTGCATTCATCCCTTCCCTTTGTCCAGAGAGCAGAAGGTGGCAAAGGCTGCATTAGGCAGCAAAGTTGCCTCAACTACACTCCTATAGAGCTTCCTGCCCCTGCAATTGTAACCCGTTTCCCATACAGAGACAAAAGCGGTATTAGCTAGCTGACAGCGTAGATTACCTACACTAAAGAATACCCACAATAAAACATTATAAATGTTGAAATTTCAGCACTAATGTTGAAATCTCAAGTACAAATGTGCTAATTGATCTCAGTGAAGTAATAGATACTTTATAGTTTGCAGATCAATTAACACTTAAAATCTTGTGCACAGATGTGATGGGAGAGAAACAACCGCATTTAGAGCATTCAAGTAACTCAAACTCGACTTTGCAGCAACACTATAACTAAATAATTAATGCTTTTTAGTAGCCTCAGATTAGATTAATGCTATCCTTCCAGACAAGGCTTTTTCTTCTTTTTCTACTCAGCACTGCTGCAAAGGTGAGAGCAAATGCAGTCTGGATATCCAAATTCTGAATTTTCTTATCTTCTTTGTTGTAGCCAAAACACAATAATTAAATAATTTTTAGCCAGACAGCAACTTTGAAGAGCTATAATTATGTTACTAAAAAATACACCGTGATAAAATCTTTTAAAATTTTATACATTCATTTTAAAGTTAAATACACAAATTAATTTTAACCCTAATTATTTGGTCTACTTAACTCTCACATAATTAATTGGGTAGCTGGTATATAAAGATTACAGCTTTTTGGACGACATGCTCTGTTTTCACACACAACAAAGAAATGAGGCCTCTACTTGAATTGTAAAATTCAGTCCTCATTATGAATCTGGGTTAGTGTTTCTGCAATAATTTGAAACGCTTTGACTTTGTCCTCACTCTCTCATGAAGTGCTAAGTGTCTTGCAGAACATTTGTGATCGCAAGTGTTAACGGCAAGTGCGTTCAAAGGACCTGCTTACATCTCGGTACCTGTAACAAGAATCTCGCCCCAGTGTTTTTATGCTTATTTTTGCCCATATTCTCCCCTGCCTGACCCTTATTTTCCCAACCAATTTATATGACACGGCCAGGCAGTGTCTGGAGGCAGCTGCTGCACTGGGTGCACCCCAGCCTCCTCTGCCTCACCAGGCACTGGCTTTGCTGCCTGACTCCCCTCTCAGACGAGGGGGCTACAGGCATATGTGCAAATCCACCAATATCCCCCCAGCCTGGTCAGGAGAGCAGACCTGCTCATCCTTCATCTCCTCGGCCAGACAGGGCTGCCAGTTGGACAAATGCAGTGGTCATTCTGGCTCCAGGAAACCCACCGACACAGCTCTCGCTTCCAGCCCCTTGTGTCACTCCGCTCAGAGGCGCAGGCCCTTGGCAGCAGAGCCAACAGGTGACTGTACCCAAGCAGTGCCAAGGGGCACGTGTAGGGGCTGTCAAGCCGCGTGCTATCCTCATTCAGCTACTCCAGAGTTAAGGCAGGGTGACCGTTTTCTATCTCATTGCTGCACACACACACACAAAAAAGACTCAATTTTGTCATCTCATCCTGACACTGATTTTCCAGAGCATTCAGAGAGGAAGACTCCACAGCTGAGCCACAACCAAGGGCTCCATGTTCAGACCAACATTAGAAACTGTCACAGAAATTTCAGTGTCCTTTCTGGCTTTCTTCTTTCCTCGCATAGTACAGAAGGGGCAGAAAGAAGAGCAGCATTATCACGAGAGACGAGACATAGCAGGATATCGAAATCTCTAACCTCCCCTTTGTGCACTGGTCCACAAGCATCAGAAACACAAAGACCACCTTAGAGACAGCGAGAGCTCTCCACACCCCCTCTGGAAGGGTGT
Organism: Pampusana beccarii; assembly: GCA_013399365.1. Taxonomy (NCBI): domain Eukaryota; kingdom Metazoa; phylum Chordata; class Aves; order Columbiformes; family Columbidae; genus Pampusana; species Pampusana beccarii. Next base: position 344,605 of record VWYH01009474.1, read on the forward strand.
GCTAGACATCCTAAAAACTAGGCAATTGGAGAGTAAGACTGACTTCATTCCTTTATGCCACTTTTAACTTGATGCAGTTACACATTTGCCAAACCCCATCTGTAAAATGAGAATCACATTACACAAAGATGCTGAGCACCGATGCTTCAACAGCACTTTGTGAATGTATCAAAATGAACTGTTATCCTGCTGTTACCTGGGTAAAACACAAACTTCAAAACAGCGGTAAGGATGGGATTGACACTGCTCGCTGCTCCACTGCAAACACTCCAGAGAATGAGATTTGAGACAGACAGAAGGCGAAAAATTGTCTAGCTGTTTCCAGTCAGTAGAAGGATCATAACTCAGCTTGGTTTGCTGACAGCACAGAGGCTGCTCCATGGAAGGGGTGAAAATTTTCTCCCCTGCACTGCATCTGCCAGGCTCTCTTTTCTTCACTGCTGCTATTTGTGTCAAACAGAGGAACCACACTCATTCAGCAAGGGCCACCTCAGAGGTTAAACAACTGGCAATGGCATTTAATTTATTGGGAAGGGGGAAGAGAGTGAATTTATTTTAGGTCAAATTGTTTATATGAAGAATCACCTTGGACTCTTCAAATGCTAGGAATACAAATAAGAGGAGATACTTGAGTCCTCTGATTTGTTAGAGAGAGGTCCACTTTCCTTTGCAGACCTGAACAGATTAGTGTCAATCAACCAATGTAACGTAGGTAGGGTGAACCAATGCCACAAATCCTACCCATAACTACCCTACCACTCAGAAGAGACACTTTAACTTCTATTCCCTGCTCCTTATAGAAATCCAAACCTGAACAACTCCACACATATCAGTGGGAGACACTGGAGGTCTGTGTTACGTGTTCTCCCACATTTCACAAACACCGCCCCGCCGCCCCAGGAAAGACATTTGGCCCTTTACACAAATATATTCTGCACTTGAATTTTCAGTATAAAAATGATCACTTACCCTGAAACGAAGCACACAATATGGAGTGGCTACTATGCACCACAGAAGGGCTGAAAAGCTACAACACACTAAAGCAGAGAGAGGTTAATTTCTCCATTTGGTCATTTTCAGTTCCAAAAATAAGTGTCTCCGCATAACCTCAGCTCATATGTGAGGGTATGAAAAAAAAGAATTACGCTTCCTTTGTTGTACGTACCTAACTTTACAACCTTTTGTTCAGAAGAAGGCATCGCACTGAATTGAAAGGAATGGAATGGAAAAGCAACAAACCAAATCCCTTTGAGGAATATTTTGCATTAAAGATGGCTTCAAATTTACAGTGAAAGATTCCAGCACCAGCCATATTCTGAGAACAATGTGTGCTCTCTCTCCGCCAGCCCCTGTGCCTGGCTTGCTGGCTCTATAGTGAGTTTGTTATTGCCCTAAGGGAGTATTAGATAATGAAGAGCTCTGAGTTTTCCTTTCGCTTCATGCCTGGGCTCATCCTAATGCGTGTAAGCAGGCTTATTTTGCAGACTTCCCTTCTCAACCTCTTCCCCCTCCTATTTTCCAGCAACATTTTTTATAAATGAGCATTAACAATTGCCTCTCTTGAAACAAGGTTATTGAATCCATCATCTTCTTCAGAGCGTCTCAGAGACTAAAATGAGTTCCCAGCTTTTAAACACACCCAAGTGCTTTTACTGCACTAGGTGACTCCATCACAAAACATCAGAAAACTGAGTGGTAACTACTCAAGTACCTGCTCCAGTCCAGCTCTTCACTACAGGTAGCACTTCATCCTGCTAGAAGAAAACGTCAGCAGGGTCGGGGTGTGTGGAATAAGGTGTGACAGTGGAGACACACCTATACACACTGAAGCAGTAACACCAGGCTGAACGGGGTCTCATGCAACTGGACCTTAATTGTGGTGCAGTCACACATGAGATGTGGGAGAAGGACACACCCAGCAAGATAACAGCTTCCTACCTCACACAAGCCAATAATAGTTTGGTGAAGAGAGGAAAAAAACAGTTTGTTTTGAGCTGCTTCACAACTCTGCAAGAAATTACTTGAATTAAAATTGCTTCTTTACCTATCGCTTCCTACTCTTGCCTATAGGTAGTGGCTTTGGGAAACACTTGTTCTTCTTTCTCCTTTTCATGCCTTAACCTTCAGTTAAGAATCAAAGGCACTTTAAATCTCAGCCTTGTTTAAATTTTGCCTGGTTTCAGGCAAATGGCTGCATCCGCTCACAAAATGCCCCTGACATGCTATAATATTTTACTGAGCACATCAAATGGTTGTTTCATGATGAATGACAGCACTGGGGTTATTGACTTTTCGTTACATTTCATCTAAGGTAAACGCACTTGATACATCATTTCCGGATGGTTTAAAACAATGGAGAACATTTTTATTGGAGATAATTTGTAATTTTTTTAGCAATTTCTTTCAAATCATTGAAGCAGAAAATCCATATGGGAGGTTGCCTGTCTTCCAGCAGTAAGGTAAGACCCAAGATTCCTGGAATTAGCAGCAGGCCAAACTTCGACAGGTTACTTCAGCTCTGTGTTGGTTAAACACTCCTGTCAACATGTACCTTTTCATTACCTCTTTAGGCTTCTTGAATGGAATGGCCTATAGAAAGGCCAGATCCTAATACAATATGGAAAAAACTTCACTGCAATTTTAGCTAACATGAAACAAACATATCACATATGACCTGAAGCACTTAAGTAGAGACCACCACCCTTCCTCATCCTTTTGAGCTGAAGCTGGGGAGTGAACATGGAGGGCAGAGACCAGAATTGAAAATTGTGCCTCCTCTTCCACATTGCCACATTGTAGAGGGAAGGTTTTAGACAGCAGGAGCTACATCTACACAATTACTTACAAAGCAGCCTAACCATCTGACTACATTCATCACTATAAGAGGAAAAAACAAAAATCCTTAAAAGAAGAAACCCTGCAAAAAGTTTCTGGCCTGTGCTCCAGGCCAAGCTCTTGGTTCCTACATCTGCAGTGTTTGGCCACATTGCAGAAGCATCCACACTGTCAGCATGAACTTGACCGGTTAAATAAAGAACAATTTTAAAGGCCTAAATTCTGTTTAATGTGCCTTGACCAGGAGAATGGCAGCCACACCTCAGCTCAAAGATGAAGAAGTTTCTTAATGACCAGAAAATCCTCAGTGTTCCAAGTGTACCTTATTTCCCAAGGAACTAAAAAATGGAAATCAAACACATTTTTAGGCAAAGGGTATTCTTTTACTAGTTGGTAGTGAAAGGAAAAAGAATATCTATAAAAATTTCAATTTCTAAGCTTTCAAATTGCTAAATATTAACTTAGCACAACCAGCTTTTTTCTTGAGATGCAAATGAGAAGGTAGATTGCTGTATGACAAACCACTGGATAATGTGGTTTCATTAGTCCTCAGGGACCATATAAGACATCATCTGATTTTTAAAATGTTCTACCTGTAACGACTCTAATCTTGACAATGATGTCATCAGTTACCAATATTGCTGATATCTGTTCATCTTCCAGTCAGGTGCCCAAGGCACAAAGTGACTGTAAGGGGTCAAGGGAGTATCTATTTATAGTGCAGCATGAGCAGCAGCCTAGGCAAAGCCTCCTTGTGCTATGCATTTGTGAGCCACCAGCTCCTCACAAGCCAGATTTCATCCTGCTCCAGCACGTTTCAGAACCTGAATTTAACCCAGCAGCAAGGTTAGATGCAGAGACATCCTATCAGGGAGGGAAAGGGAGAGCAGAGGGAGGAGGAGGAGAAGGAACTAACAAAGAGCTTAATGAGCAAGGCCTGTAGCAGGCATATCAGTGCGAGATAGAAGCCCTGCCAAGTCCACTTAGTGCACTGCCTAATACAGTCACTGAAGAGCAGCTCATCCATCCTCCCCTCACAGCATTGTCCTTGCAGATGATGACTGCCTAACAAGCCGTCAAATAACAAAGCATGAAAGAAAAACAATGTTTTCTGGTAACAACCTAGGTAACAATTAGATAAATAATAGCAAAAGTAAGCACAAAGATTCAAATTCCTACCTTTAAAAGCGAAATCCTCAAGTGAAGTTACTTTCTCAAAAGGGGTCTAACAGTCAGCAACCCAATGAAAGACACGGAGCCAAAGGGAAAGCAAGAAAGCCTGAGAGCTGCTTTTCACAAAAATCATATTTAAAGTGAGCTGGCCTTTCTGGCTGAATCATTATTAGTAGCAGGGGCTGCCTTCACTCAGTGTTGCCAAAACCTCTCAGATCATTTTGCAAACCTAAGGATGTTGGAATTTTAAGTGCAGACAAATTGGAAAATGTAAATACATTCATGCTAAAAAAGAGCACATCACTGCTGCAGTATGAGCACCATTAACCACTAGCTAGTATATCATAGTGCATCTACAGGTGGGTGGTGGGCAAAGCACAGTCCCACATAAACAACCCACAAGCACAGCCCTCTTCTCCCAGAAACTATCTTGCCTTGCAGCTCCTCTCTGAAAAGGTTCCACATCACTCCCTGAAATCGCAGGAACAATGAGAGGAAAGTGAGGAAGATGGTGTGCAGAGGAAGGCAGAGAGGCATGTTCCAGTACTCAGATTATCATGGCACACAGCAGATCTGAGATGCTCCTTCAGGGTAGGGATACAGTTCCATTCCTTCCTCCTCTTACACACTGTGCATCTCCTCACGGCAGGGTGTTGAACTCCAATTGGACACAGACAACGGGATCGGGATCCGGCAGCAGTTCAAAGGCATTTCTAAGCAAAGTGACTGAACAAGCTCGGTGCCGGCGCAGGCAGAGCGGGATGCGGAGCGCCCCGCTTTCCTCCCCTTCGCTCCCCAGGCAGGCGCCGCACCACGGGCAGCCAGTTCTCCCTTTGTTCCAATGGCAAGAGGATCAAGGAGGAAACCAAAAATGTACCGCCCCGGAGAACAGCAGCACCTAAACCCACATCGGTAAGGCAGACGGAGGAGGGGAGCAGTGTGGGGGGAAGAGGAGGGAGAGACAGAGGGAGGGCAAGTGGGCAGGCAAGGGGAGTGGGGAGGAAGGGAGCCCCCAGACAGCAGTGGCTGGCACACTGACAGCTTGCTGCCGGAGTTCGTCTTCTGAGGCTGTCACAGGTTTATGGATGCCTCCAGACTGACAAGCTGACAAGATGAGGGAAACTACACTCAGCAAATGTATTCAGCAGCAGCAAATTGCTTCTCATGCCCTAATGTGGCTCACAGTTTCACTTAGTGAACCGATCTCATTATCGGGAGGGGGCAGGGGGAAGAGGAAAAATAAAAAGGCAAACCAACCCAACACCAGCTAAGTATACTCAGACACTATTCTTGGAATCTGGAGACTGGAATAAATCTGCAGAGGAACACAGAAAAATCACCTTCTTCCGCACCACTAATAAAAAATTAACATGTTAAAAGAATGAATACATAAATCTGAGATTATGTTCTGTCCCTGTGTACGCATGTTTGGTTGCAGTGGTGGTGGGGGAGCTAAACTCTATACCCCTAAAAGACTGGCACAAGAGGGGCTGACTACTTTAAAACATAATAGAAAATGGTGTCTTAGGGGAACAGAGAGGCAGGCAGGAAAGGAGGCGCTTCTGACCACAGCAGCATACTCTGCTTCTCTTGGAAGATGCAAAGCCCTAGGTGCGCTCAAAGTTGTATCCTTTCCCAGTCGGGGTTTGGGAGAAGGAGGTTTTCAGACAGGGTGACACACTAGCACACATCTCTAGAGGAGTTACTTTAACAGGAGGTGACAGCGCACAGCACACACTTCTGTAATAAGACAGTGAAAACTTAATGCAATGGAATGGTACAGGGTATTAGAGAATGCTCTGAAAGAAGCCTGAATCTCAGGGATTCAGGTGCTATCTCTGTTATAAAGCGAACAAAATACCTCCTTACAATTTTATCCTGACAATAACAAGCTAAAAACTAAGATCAGAAACAAGGCTCAGTTATCAGGCTCTTGGGGTTACCTACTAGGACTTAAACCTGCTTTTGCAGAATGTCTAGCTTCTCACAGTTAAACTGACCGGGTAGCTGCAGTAAGGTCTGTCTCAAAGGTATTTTCTACTGTCTCATTGCTCTGACAGGACAGCAACAAGCCCCAGTACCTAAGGTAGAAAATGTTTTAAATTGTTTATTATGAGTAGATGACTCTCCTTCTGAATGAACAATAGAACTAATTCAGAATGGGCATACTATCACATAGTCTTTCTGTCCTATAATAGCACAATGATTTGCTCAGTGCTGTTTAATCCTAGAAGATACATTGCAAAAACATAGTAAATTATTTATTCATTTATTTAATGTGAAAACTGTAAAAAGCACCAAAGTATTTGAGAAAAAAAGCACACGGACATTAAAATATTTGTTGCTAAGCGGTGAACAAAAGATGAGGTGCTGAGGGATAAGGATTACACACATGAAACTAGTGCTGCTGTCCTAATCCATCAACTAAAGTTAAATCGATGCTGAGTACCTTTGAAAAATGTAGTTTCCACATCTAACAGAGGAGACAATTCTCTATTCTACCTCTGTTTAAAAAAATAAGATCTTCTCACATGTATGTCATGCTACAATGCAGCACTGCAAGTTTGAAAGCTTCTTTGTGAACTGCAGATGAATGATGGTGACAAAAATTTTCATTTATATATAACTAAAACAATTTAAATTTTTAGCTTCCAGCTCCCATCTACGCCAGTATACAAACCCTTTGCATTCAAGCTGCAGTATGCAAAAAGCAGGCGTTGGAAAGCTCTCAATACTCCACTAATCACAAAGACAACAGAGAACCCTGACTCTGCACAACAAAGGACTGATTTTTAGAATAACCAAGATTTTCACGACGAGTTTTCACCATACACTTAATACATTTTTCTCCAGCATTTTACAGAGATTCTGGTTTACTGGACACTTGCCAGTAGTCTTTTCAAATGTGTTCACTTAGAAAACAGAGAAAAGAATTACTGCTGGTCCACATATATGAAGACAATTAACTTTTACTCACTGCCTCAAGTCAAAACTTCAATATCTCTCTGAAAGGCTAGATTTCCTCTCCTGCATCCTCCCTACCCAAACTTCCTGCACCTTCCCACTGCCCTCCAACTTCCCAGATCAAGGGCAAGCAGAGAAAAATTCAGCTCCATTGCTGCTAAGGATCACTTAAAAGCAAGTACATCAACTATGTCCTCATGCTAGCAGGCAGTTATAGTGAGATTTCAGTGATATTTTCCTAAACAGTCAGTCCCAACTACTCTGGCACGATGCAAGCTGTAGTTCTGCTCAACACCACTTCGTGCTCACTGTCTCCAAAGAGCCCTGGAAATAAAGGGGGAAATGCTGGGTGTTGCTACCAGTTAAGAGTCAGCTCCTACTCCTGCATGTTGTGAGTGCAGCTTCCCCTTCCCAGACAGCTTTCCTGTCATGAAGACTGGGATGACCATGTAGGTCTCTCTGTAACATTCCTGCGCTGTCTATAATATACAATAAGGCCTTTCTGACAACCATTACGTGATCTTTGTGTTTGCTACTCAATGTATTTTAATTATTGTGCTGTGAGCAGAGGCACAGCAGCGGAATTATACCACACCAGAGCAGAGGTTTTCCACCAGGATCAGTGGTCTGTTTCTGAGGGGTCCAAGGAAAGGTTGCCAAGAGAATTATAAGCCAATCATCAGTAGCTTTAACCCACTGCAGAGGTGTTGGGATCTTTATTAGACAATTTTTGTGGATCTGTGAAATAAAACAGATTTTGAAAGTAACTTTTGTTGGGGTAATGCCCAGGAAAATTAAAGCAAACTCAAAATGTCTAGTCACGATTCAGATAAAAGTCTCTCTTCTGGCACTGGCTAAAATCAGGTGCCCACTGCAGCATTTATGGACCAGCCTGTGTCTTTCCTCTACTTCTAATACTCATAATCTGGAAAACATATCTGAAAACCAGAACCAACTATTCAGAGAACGAGAGGGGCCTTTTAGAGCCTCTATACCTAAAGTAAGAAAACGGTGGTTTTTGCAAAAAAATTAACAGTGTTTGTAGTATTTCTTCCTTACCAGGGTCATTCTCTGTGACGGCGTGATTTCCAAGATGCTGGTTAGACCCAAACCTCTTGCTGTGCTTTGTATCAGTAGCTTAAAAGGGTATACGGTATCAAGGTAAACATGTTTGAAATAAGTAGTCTTAGTACTTTGTAAATAACTCAATCTTTAAAAGTTAAATAAAACCGGAGTGAAATCCCACTGTCCAAGCAAATATGCTAACAGACCTATACTGAAATCCCGGCTTTATACCCCAAAAGACACTCAATTATCCTCTCTGATGTCTCTCATTTATTGGGCTATACTACTTGGACCTTTACAGTGACTTTAAATGGCTACGCAAAACACATTTTTCATACCCTAACATGCCTGCTACATGTTTTTCAAAATACCTCAAGTTTAGGATGCTATTTACACTAATTGCACTTGAGAAAAAGACAGGGCCTAGTTTTAGAACTACCAAGACATAGCAAGATATGTTTGTTTAGTTTACATTCTTTGAAATATTTTCTTGATCAACCTTTATTTGTAAGCTACCACAGCACGACAGCACTGATAGTGCTATCCCTGAAGTGCTAACCTCCAGACAGAAACACTTAACAAATCTACTGTGGTTTACAGTAATGTGCCAAACAAGAATTTCTCACCAGTTCTTCAGCCTCGGACACACACACACTCCCCAGTCTCCTCTGCCCAGAACCTGTCCCCCAAGGCTCTGTCGTTTCACTGATTCGGTTTGCTTTACCAAATTTTACAGGTAAAGACAACACACAGGATTTGCTGCAGCCAGTCCCCTAAACCTTGAAACTCTCGCTGAAGCCAGTAAAGACCAAATATGTTTGTGTGTAAATCTTACTGGAAAAAATAATACCAAATAGCAAAAATACCACTACTGAGGTACTTTAATACTGCACTAAGTACCTGAAAAAAATATTGATAAGGGATCTAGATGACCTTAGTTCTTCTCAAAAAGATACCAGGACACAAAGCAGATTTTCTGGGAATCACTGATAGAGGAGAGAGAACTTCTCATTCTCTTTAGCAGCCACAGAAGGGATATGACAAGATTTAAAGATGCATATAACCCAGCCAGTATTTGTTTGTTAACAGAGGAATAGCTTCCTGTCCGGCATTTCCCCTTCAACTGAGGTTAAAGAGATCCAGTCAGTAGCACAAGGAAGACTGCAATTAAACCCAGTCTAACAAGCCACATGAACATTGCCAGAACTGATGCAGGGATGGAGGCTGAGAAAGGAGATAGACCCTGCAGACTTGTGTAGGTACGATCTGTTCAACTCCAATAAACTCATTAAATGCATAGATCTTGATAAATTTCTAGCTGGCTTGAATGTTTATGTTGTCACTGGTGAAATTTACTCTACCCAAAATTCAATCCAAGACAGCTACGTCATATTATCCTTTTTTTTTTTGGCCTGCCACTGAAATAGAAACAAGAGTCTTCAGAAGGTCTAGATGCAGTTGACTTTGGGATTAAGGGGGAAAAAACAAACAAAAACCAGGAAAAGTTTTCTATTTCTAAAAACATGCCTGTCTCTTATATCAGGAGACAAATGAGCCATCATCCACCCTGTTTGGAATGAAGTGCCTATCTGATGGATGAGAAGAATTTCTGAGGCCAGAATAAGCACATGAGGGAAAACTCTTTTCTTCCTCTTAAGTGAAACAAAAGGGCTCTGTTATAGGTACCAGTTATATCATTAAAACTGCATACAGAGCAAGCAAACTTTCATCTGTCCCACCAAGGATCTGGAAGTGTCAGGACCCTGAGGGCACCATCAGCCCTTAACCACACAGACCAGTCTCAGTGGGACCTCCACGCACCCCTTCTGCCTCTGGCCCAGCAGCCCCCTTTGCTCTTTGCCTGAACTCTGCTGTGGGTGCACCTGCCTGCAGCCTGCCTCTGGCCCTGCACTGAGGTAGCTGTAGGTAGCTTGTCTCCTGCAAAGACTCTTCATATATACACTGCAGCTTGTACCCAGTTCTGTCTTTGGCCCTGTCTTCTGGCTGGACTGTGGACCCACACCGCAGCCTTCAGCCCCGTGTTTTTGAACTCCTGGATGGAACCTCACCACTCCATCTTGCCTGGTGCTGCCCACAGACCCTGTCACCAGCACCCAGCTCTGCCTGCCACGCTCAGTCGCTGTGGGACGGCGGCCCACCAGTGCGGGCAGTGCCTGCGCTGGGGTCACCCCTGCCTCGCCTCAGCTCCCAGCCCCTGCTGTGCCCTCACAAGAGGCTGGTGCGTAGTGCTTGCAGGAGAAGATTTAAAAATCGATGGAAATAATATTCGTCTCCTGTAACTGGTGACTGGACAGGATCTGTCTGGGAAGCCCTCCAAGTCGTCCATAATCACAACCTAAGTTGATTTCCAAGCCTTTAAGCGTGGCCCTAGGACAGATCTTGGCAGTTTGGCGAGGGCCTTAGCCCAGTGATGAATCAACAGCTTTAATGCCAGATACAGAAAATATAATCTGAGAGACTATTAGAGTTTTGTAATATGTAAGCACATGAATCATTTTGTGAAAGAAGGTGAAAGGAAGAAAACATGTTTGCATTTATAGGAGAAAACCATTTGTTACTTTTCCTCTTCCATGTTAAAGTAGGAAAAAAGCTCTTGATGTACTGAATACAGCATTCCCCACCCATAAGGTTATATTCATTTAAAATGCATGGAGAGAAGAGTGAAAAGGACCAAAGTTAAGCCATTCAATTGACAAAAAGATGATACATTCAAAAGAGAGGAACACAAACCTGCCAGAGCACCCTAAGTCATGCCCTTCTGCTTTGTAATTAATTTTGTCTCTGCTCAGCTATGCTCACATTTCCTATCTCACAGACCTCCAAAGCCCACTTGGGGATAAAGTAGCTTGTATGGAAGAAAGGATAATGAGGTCAGTAGGTGTTGCTATGCAGGCTGCTAGCCTGACATAGTTCTCATACTTAGTAGTGCCTACAATTTGAGACAGTTATTTCATTTTCGTATTCATCTTTAATACTAAACAGGCTAATCTTCAGCAACAGCCAGTCCTTAAAAATGATGTAAACTGTAAGTGGCAAAAATCCACCACTAACTTGCCAGTTCTCTTGAACTTCAGTCCAATAAACTAATTAAAATGTTTAAGACCAAATCCTGTCCAAGCACTAGAATTCATTCTCTGTTGCATAAATGTGGCATGATGTCATGAAGACACAATTCTGGAGATGTTTCAACGAGAGGATCTCACTGACATGATTAGATCAGTTCCACAAGTTTCAGAGGAACTGGTTACTATAACCTGCCTTAGACAATAGGATGAAGAACTTGTGAATGTAAAGAAATACCCATTGGGCAAGCCCTTACTAGAATCAATTGACAGAAAAAAATAGACACAGCATCCAGAAAAAGATAAAATACAGTGGAAGAGAAAAAGGAATTATTTGTCCCTCTACTCCTGCTATGACTGAATAGAGCTGAGATATATCACAGGAATATAAAGGCTTTTAGGAAATCGCAGGTTTTTTGAGAAGTAAGCTGCAGGCATTTAGTGGCTCGCTCTCATACTTTTTCTGTAATTTAACTGTGGGATATTACTGGGAGAGGCATCTCATTGCAGGAAACATTAAAACATTATTAACCAATAAATAAGTATTGCTAAGGATGAACTAATAATGGGTTAGCACAAGAAAAGCCCAAAGTCCTCTTTTAAATTAGTAACAATAACTTACAGTTTCCAATAACTCTGCTTTCATGCACAGTAAAATGGGTTCTGCATGGCCTACCTGGCTATATATTCTACTGCATGGTCTTCTCTCCACCTGCTATTATTTCTACATTTTTGCTGTCTTTCTCCATTTCCTAGCCTTGTGTCAATGAAATCAAAAGTGCAGTGGCAATTTACTGTGGCTGTATCTGAAATCAAATATTCTTCTCTGTTTGCTGTTCTAGTCATGCTGTCACGTATACACTGACATGAGTAGCATATATAAAGCATTCCATTAATATTTTCACTCTCTCACTATATTTATCAACTTCTCATGTGAATATTACACGAAGCGTATTATGCAACTATTCAAGCTGGACAGAATGCCAATGTGGTCATTGCACTCATTCTATTCCATCACAAATTTTTGTATAATTTATCCAGTTTCTACTCTTGAGTTTGCAAAAGTAGCCCTGGCTTCTATTACCACTCTACTCGTCACAACAATATATTGCAAGCATAAAAACCTTTATCATGTGTTTTGAATTATTTCTGCTCCTTTACTAGTCTCTGCAAATCACACCCACAAAATTGACAAGAAAAAGTTTACAATAGAAAAGATTTACTGTTTGAATCACATTGGAAACACAAGCTATGAAAACAGAGGCACACCAACTGCATAGGTCCTACACCTTTTCCAGCCTCCAAAATCTTTTTATCTGACCAATGCCTGAGGACCTTTGTCAAGTGTCTCCAGAAATCTCAGGGCTAGGAAGGGGCTGCCAAAAGAAAGTGGGCACTGCATGGAGACGGCCCTGGAAGAAATCTTTCATTTGGACAACAGTATCAAACTTGTCTATGGCTTCCCAGGAAAATTAGGGTTAAAGTCCAGCTTCTGGTTGACAGTGGAAGTTCAGAGCTGTAGCATGTGCAGGGCTCAAAGAGCCTGAAGTCCTCATTTTAGCATGTCCACCTTTCCTGACCACCTGAGTTTCTGTGCACTGGAACTCAGCATTAAGTACTAGGCTCCTGCAATTTCCTTTCTATAAACCCAGTCTACTGGCACAAGGAATGCACCATTCCACCCTCCTTTTTTTGCCCTCTGATTTTCTGCACAGCTCAAGCCATAACAGTCTGCTCGTATAAAGCAATCTGAGAGATCTGTAGAACTGAGAACACTTTTCAGGCACGATAAAGTATTTCAACCAGACTTGTCCAGCACACACACAAAACCAAATCAGCTCTATTCTTTCCAAGCAAAGAATCTAGGAACCTTTCAACGGAGGCAAGACTTGACTACATTATTCTTCTTCTACTGCACTGACTGGAGGAACTTCCACTCTTAGGATGGCACTGGGCTTTTTGCAAGTATTGCAGCACCTGAAATCCATAAACGTCACAGGAGCCTGAATCTCTGAAAATTTTGCATCAGGCACCTCGACAGCACCAGTGCTTTTTTTGTTATATAAGAGTTCAGTATTCAAACATATGTCTTAAATAAACTCCACAATAATTACTTTCTCTCACTATTCATTCAGACAGAACTGACAAAAAAAAAAGCAGGACTCCTTTCCTTCAGCACAGAATTTAGACCAACTCAATATTTCTATTTTTAATTACATTTATGATATTTCCTGTGAGTATAAGTCATGAATGCAGTTCCAGTATGCTGGGAGCAATGTAAATATAGTCATTCCCAAAAGGATCCTAGAGCTGTTATGCACAGGTCAGAAATTCTGTGAATCACAAATCTGAAACTTTAAAAGCTTTTTAGCTTGCACCCTTCCCATTCCTTTTCAAAGGCTGAGTTAATGGATACTGAACAACATTGCCTCAAATTCTGCCCACAAGGTATGGAAGTAGTAAGTCCATTTAAATAAAGTAATATTTAGCAACAAGCAAACACTCAGTCCTATTTCACTCAGGAACTGCATGGAAATTCATTTCTGATCCGAATTAACTCATCTGCCACTTCATGCTGACAACTGTGCAACCAAAGACAAGACACGTGGAACTGCTCCCTCTGCAAATCACTCTAAGGGGGGAAGGAGGAGTGCAACTTCACATTGCAGCATACCAGTCTAGCTGCCTCCTCTTTCTACTTAATTCCTGGCCTCTTACTTTGACATGAGACCACTCAAAAAAACTTAAGTAATCTCCCCTTACCAAATCTAGATATGTCAGCCCATAAAAAGATTCTACACTTACCTCTGATCACAGACTGGTGAAGAAAAAATACTCATCAGTCGCTTCTCTCAGGAACAACGTTCTGGTTTAAAATAAATAAAAAAGAAATAAGACTTTAAACAGTGCTTCTCTCTCTCTTCTTTAATGTTAGCCTCCACTAGTGTTCATAAACATTTACTTAGCAGGAACACCTTAGCTCTCCAGAACGAAGGTAATGATTACATTACACTAACCATGGCATGAGGACAGAACGAGGCCACGACAACAGCCCTGTTGGCACCGACTAGACAATGACATGGGGTTGCTCGATTGTGCAAGAGTGGGGTGAGATAAGAAATGACAACTGCAGGGAAAAAAACAACAACAACAAAACCCCAACCAAACCAGGAACCTGGATTTAGAGGTAAATCATAAAGAAAAAAGAAAGTTCACAGAACAAGGAAATGCAGCATGAACTGAGAGAACTGGACACGCCAGCATACTCCTAATGGGATTTCTCACATCTGTTCATTAACACAGTTGCCTTTGAAACAGGCAACAAAGCAGACTATAAGACACTACCTTCTTTAGTCTTGGCCACAGCTAAATCAGTTCAGTAAACCTTCAGTGGTGTGACAGCGTCTGTGTAGTCTATTGGCAAAGCCTTTACAAGAGTCAGGACCATTAGGTATACTGTGAAACAAAAACAAACCACCGAAGAATGGAGTTACACCCTTCCTCCACCCCTCCACCTGGCTGGCGATCACACAGATTAAATTACTTTGTGAAGCTAATTGAAGCTCAGGAAACTTCCCTGTGTGTGTACACACACCGAGAGACACGCAAAGAGCAACTTGCCAGTGAGAGCACCTCAGCGGAGACACTGAACCCCCAAGGGAGGACACAGATGAGACCAGGGTTGGGGCTAAAAGGCTAATTTTACCTGTCAGCCAGCCTCTAAAGGCAGCTCTTCCACACCAGCTGTGTCTCAGATACACAAGGACTCTCCTGTAGCTTTCCAGCTCACACAAACCTTGATTCAGCAAAAACTCTGACCTTTGAGTTTCCAATAATCTTTAATACCTCCACAGCCCATTAGTAAACACAGAAGAACCATGCTTGTGCTGGCTGTAAATATAACCAAGTGTGCCCAGCTCCCTGCCTCCCTTGCAAATTTACAACAAGAGCAAAATGTTCTCTTTTCCTTTTTCCTGGCTAAATAAAGTTAGTTTAGAAAAAAAGCACTTATCTTTCCTCAGTACATAAATCTCCTCTTTCATTTTGATCCATAATTTTATGTTTCTTCACTAAACCATTTGAGAAGGCAGAATGAGAAGCCGTGCGCGCCTGGCCTCCACAGATCCCAACACACCAGGGTAAACATCAAAACTGCTAGATGCGCCAGCAAAACAACTGAACTACAAAAGGGGTGAATGTTTGATGTCACTGTAAAAGGAATCCACAACTAAAGAAATGTTTTTCACAGAAATGTGACAATCCAGTGAAACACACTGAGAAAAACAATTAATTTAGGAGGTTAATCATTAGTAGAATTGATACGATAGCAGTGGATAAGACTCTCACATGTCCACTCCCCCAGATACACCAACATCCAACTAATGGCATTTAATGTAAGTTTCCCATAGGGGCTGGCTGTCCCCTCATGTTTCACTGCAAAATACCTTGCACTATTACCAAAGTGGTGATTTGGACCACCATGGAGTATCACTCTGGTCTAGTTGGTTTCACTTTCCAGAATACAGCTTACTTGAGACAAACAAACACACACCACACACACACAAACCCAAACCAAGCATAAAAAATCAGCACCACACAAACAAAAACCAAGGATCAACAGATCCCATATGCAGAGGACACACTTAAAGAGGAACAGGAGTTACAAATAATTTTCTTTTCAGCATT
Organism: Pampusana beccarii; assembly: GCA_013399365.1. Taxonomy (NCBI): domain Eukaryota; kingdom Metazoa; phylum Chordata; class Aves; order Columbiformes; family Columbidae; genus Pampusana; species Pampusana beccarii. The sequence continues at coordinate 360,411 of VWYH01009474.1, forward strand.
TAAAAAAGCAACTTTCTCACACTTACAGAAGCTCAGAAACAGTTATATCAATGAGGTAAAGAGACTCATGTTCTTTGCAGTTCCAGTTTTCCACTAAGACATGTCACAACCAATAGAAGTAGAAACACAACAGGGCAGGATAAGAGGGGAGGCAGAATTTAATAGCAGTCAAATGGGGTAACAAGGAATTTCAACTCAATGCAAAAATTGATAAGCAGCCAGCGATGAAACACAAAGAACAGAGTGATATTATCAGCAGATAGATTTTTCCATCAGTAGAATAAGACTGGAATCAGACAAATCTGATTTCACTGCAAGATTTATTTAAAAAAACCAACCATAAACTAAAGGAGCGGTTAAAAGCAACACTAAAGGGATGACAGTGCTGTCATTTCCACATAAAGTGAAGTTAGGTGGCAAAATCCTTGCCTAATGATGTCTCATTTCCCTTCTCCATACATACTCCTCTGCCTATGTCACCACTTAGAAGCGGCATATTCGTATGTTTGGAAAGCCCTCGACACAAAGTGCACCTTACCACCATTATAAACAGCTGCTAAAAAACACCTCCCAAATGCTTAACAGGAGGCAACACCACGTTTCATCTCTAGGCATCAAAGCATTTACTAATGGAAGTGAAACTCTGCCTAGCTCACAATCAAGCTATTTTGGAAAGAGGTCATTAACTCTAGGAGCATCATATCTTTTCTCGTGTTTGTATTTAGTTTCAAATTTACCAGCCACAACAGCAGAGTGGGAAGCTCAGGAGCTCATGCTCTGGCCACACAGGCTCCCACAGCAGCTCCCGTTACTCAGGATGTGTGCCACATGGAGGCTCAATAAGCAATGGCATTTGTATTCCTGACAGTTTTATTTCTTTCAACACCAGCCACACTAGAAGTTTCACTTTTTACACTGGAAAAAAATGCCAAACCTGAGTGTAACAGATGCTGTCTGGAACTCCCAGGACACGTAGGAGAGCATGTGTGTGGTCTCCTTCACCATTACAAGATGTAACAGCTTTTGGGAAAATGAGAAGGGTGCTTAGTTTTTCTAAGCATAAAAAACCTTAATATTTACACTAATCAAATACAACAGGGTCCACTTAGTCAGAAGAACCGTATTCACACAGAAGCCCATCGAAGTGGAAGTATTTTCCCATGAAGATCTTAGTCTGGGCAAACAATCAAATTCACACTAGAGACAATAGTAATTACACCAAGGAAACGTGGCAGTCCTTAGATTAAAAATAATAATTTTAAAAGACCAGATCAGAAGCACAGTGGAAACACGTAACGATAAAGCATACATTGGGAAAACATAGAAAGTAACCTGATATGGTCAAAATATGAAAAGATTTACAAGGAACATAACCAGAGTAGAAAGCCCTGCTTAGTAAATGGTGGAGATTTCTAGTTAATTTATGTAAAATAATAAAATAGAGAATAAAAACTACAGGTACCTGAAATTTGCATTTCTTCCTGAGTAACAAATACTTTATAACATCACCGGAAGAGCTGGGTAGCCTTACAGTTCAAAGACAACACAGAGCAAAAACATGGGTGACCTTCAGTGGCTACAGGGTGAAAGGATGGATGGACTGCAGCAATCAAACAGGAAAGAAGAGAGAAAATGTTCCTAGAGAAGGGGAAAAGAAAAGGCATAGAACTATGTGCAAAAGAGTGAAACCAAGAAACAATCATCAGAAAAAGTCACTGTCAGAAACTGCAAATGCTCAAGAAAGAAGCACCATGGAGGAAACTGCATTCCCTGTCAGGATGATCTCCAAGGAAGTAAAAGAAATGGAAACTAGGCAGCAAGGATATAGTTGAAATAGTTAATCAAAGACATTTGCCATCAAAACAGATTACCTTAACACATATAGCTCATTTATGGCTCATTCATGTGCATCCAGCAGAACTGGTTTGAGAAGGGAAATGATTTCTAAGACCCTGTGAAGCTCTTAAGTGAATACATATTTCTGCTAAGAGAAAGCAGTCTCATTTTCAAAGTTCTAGAAGTGATCTCTTAAATTCCTCCTCTCGCTCTTGTATGATGGGTTGCCTTCAATGTAATTCACTAGAGAGGCTTTGAGAACAGAAGAAAAAGGCAGAGCCATCTGAGGAAGGAGAAACATCAGTTTTATAATGTAAAGCAAATAGCTTAGCATGGTTCATCATTCAGCTAATGCCCTGCTTGAGCCCTTGCCTGTCCTGATGTGGCATCACCTTGTCTGCACACAGAGGAAAGGATTCCTCCCCATAAGCCCATTCATGGCACAGAGGGCATGTGGCCCAGACCCCGTCTGCCATCAGCATGCTTGCTTGCAACCGTGCTGCTCTGAAATGCCCATCACCCTGACTGCTCCAGCAGTCCAGTTTTCAGAAAGGTCAACACAAGCAGGGAAGTGTTACAACCATAATGCTATCTGTCTTTGCCTCTGTCCTTTTCTCTCCCGCTATCAGCTAGCTGTGTGTGTCCCAACATGCAAAAATGCAAACTAATTGCAGCTGAGGCCAGTGGGGAAAAAACTATCAGTAACAACCTTCTTCCCAATGCCGCAGCCTAGCAGCTAAAATCATACCATCTTTGTGAGAAGAGATCTGTAAAAAAAGGGGGAACGACTACAACTAAAACACTAGGAAAAGATGTCTCCTTGTTCTCTTTTGCTTTCTGCTCTCATCACACAGGAAGCAAGGAAACAGCTTTCTCAGCAAATGAACTTCCATTGCTACAATTCTCTCTTTTCCCTCCCCTTTGTTTCTGACTGTTCCTCAATGGGCAAAGAATGGTCTTGAAGAAAAAAATATTATGATTTATGTATTAGACAGATACACCTTAAAAGACTGCCAGTTTCCAGGCTGCCACAGAGCCACTGCCTCCTGACAGCAATGCTGTAATTAACTTGATAGCATCGAGCATTTTCTGAATTACTGGGTTAAAGCAGCAGAGCACTGGTTTTAAACCTTTCACCCCATTCAGATCATTTAAACAATTCTGCTCGCGGCTTGTTTAGGCTACTCCTCCCCAAAGCATTCAAAATCAAGAGCACCCAAAAGAACTAAAGACACCTAGTGTGGTACTGGTCTTTCCCTGGTCCTGATTAACCACGGCTCTCGTAGACAAAGCAACGCCTTATCTCCCCTATACCAGTCATAAAGCCATTGTTATCTTAAGAAAAATAGCATTTAAAAAATAGCAAACAAATAACCAGTGTAATGAAAGGCAATCATGTTTCAGCTTTCCAGACAGACAGCTTGAAAACCACCTAGGAGCCCAAATCCCACAGGAACGAACTTAATGTCAAGAGAAAGCTATGTAAAGGCTTTGTGCCTACATGGTGACCCCCAATTTACAACGATGTTGACAGCTACAGAATTTCAACAGGAATGGGGTCATTTATATTTCTCTCATTTTATTCCTCCACTCAATAAAGCAAATTAAGTCAGAATCCTACTGACTTTAAGACAACGTAATTCCTTCTCTGCATTTTTCATTTATCATTGTCAATATTTGATCTGGACAGTGTTGCCTCCTCAGGCTCCTTATGCATAACTTTTATCTCTGTGTTTTACGATAAACAATGCACACTCTACATTGCAGAGGAGATTCCTTCAATATCTAAAATGATGTGATGGGGGAGAACAAAAGTATAAACAGCTCCTCACTTAACCCCACAAATGTGCCTACAACATTATGAATTGGCAATTCCAAGTTATGATTCACCCCCACCAAGGAACTAATTAAAACTAAAATAAATATTGTTCAGTTTTTATAAAGAAAAAACTAATAAAGCAAATAATCTATACCCAAATAAAAGGTACAAAAGACATGTTTGTTATGACTGTAAAGACACACTGCAATAGAGAAAACAGCTTTCCTTTTATGCACTTTGAGGTTCATAGTAGTAACTTCCAAGATGCTCAATAAGTGGCTACAGCACAGCTGGATGCACAGAAAAGATACATAATCAGAAGAGATACTCCATCCAATAAACCAAATAAAAATAACAGATACAGGGTGTCTTCCTGGATGCAAATGCACAAAGCTCAATGAAATCCAGATCTGGAAGAATAAATACGATATCTTGAAGCCAAATTGTGAAAGGATAAGACTTGTTAGCAAATCGGTTGTATCCACACCTGTTTAATTAGGTGCATTTTGCCTTTTCAGTAGGTGAGAGGAGGGAAATAGGGAAAACAGGTAAAAACGATGCATGCTTTCAGGGGGATAAGGGGAAAGAAGAAATCAAAACTTCTTACTCAATTACCTTTTACGTGCTTAGCCAATGTTCAGCCCCAAATTCAGCTTAAGCAATTCTCAGAAACAGACAGGTTTTTCCAGGATCTCACCCTCACTTTGAGGCATGATAGCCTTCTTTTTCCACGCAGTTTCCTCAAGCTCTGCTGCTCACTGCTGCTGCTTTCCAAAATGCCTCTATACCCAGCTGCTGATGGCAACGGCTGCAGGTGCAGTCAGCTGGTGAGGAACACACAAATGTTGAACAGACTGTTCCCTCCTCCCTGGGGGCTCCACATCACCACTGAGGTTGGCTACACAAATGCTCAAATCGTCACCAAACCACACCACAAATGGAAATAGATATCTGATCCATCCACAGAAGCCTCCACTTCCATATGACCTTGTTTGGAAGAATATTTAAATGTACTATTTTAACTCTGCCTCCCATCCCTCCTCCTTTATATTTTCTGAGATGCAGAGGTAAAGCAACCTGGCACACAAATCGATTTTAAAAGAATATGAGTGATGCAGCTGCTTGGTCCTATTATTGATTATGCCTGGAAGAAAATCTTTGCATGAAACAGTAATTCTCTTTCTCCTTATTTTCTACGCGACAACATTACGGGTTGTGGCTACTGAGAATGTAGTGCCAGAACCATGTGAGGAGCATCAACTTATTCAGTGCTACAGGTGCAGGGACTTGGCCACATCCTTTCACTTGGCCTTTTGAAGCCAACAATCTGACTGTGGTTGAATTGTCAGGAAGAACGGCATCTGAAAAAGGTACACATGATCAACCAACCTGAGTTCAAGAACAGCGTAACTGCTTTGAGATTAGTAGTCAATAAAGCCTGCAGATTCTCTACGACACTGGGTTACACTCGGGGAGAAGTGTCAGTACTTATAGACTGACTCGTGGAAGCGCAACTAAAGCAGCTCTGTGTGGCATTGTTTGAGAGTCACTGACCCGGAAAGGCACGAAAGCAAAGCTGTACATAACGCTCCCAACGCAGGCACTCAGCTCCCTGTGCCGCTGCTGGAAGGAAAACTGCACAGAGCTCCACAATTTCATTGTTCACATAAACAGCTTAGGGAGCTTCTGTGCTTGCAATGAAATGAAAATTTCTACTTCCCTTCTTAATTTCCTTCCATACCTCAAGTTAAATGCTCTCTGCTGCCTTCCCTCTTTCTCTTCCCCTGTCTTTTTCTACCCTTTCAAAGTGATTCTGAGTCAATCAGTGATTAAATTCCCTGTGTCTTCATGCAAACATCTGACTTCTTTGGCTTCACTAGAACATTAGTGAAGGCCTCCCTTCCCACTCCTCCTCGTCCCAAGAGATGGAAGCATACACAACTTCACCTGAGCATCATTTTGGAATAAGGCCACACTTGTGTTTTTAAGAGAGCATCCAGCCAGCTGGAGGTTTCTTTATGGCTTGTATCAGGAACTGCAAAGCCTTTTAGACTCGTAGACTTAGCCAAAACCCTGACCCTACCATGCCCTTCTGAGACCAACAACATTCTTCCACTACGTGAGAGAGAAATACATGAGCTGTCAGTTTAAAAAGCATGCAACACAGCAATTGAATATTATCACTGTAGGATACTACCAAACACTGTTTCAGTAGATGAAACACAGCAGGGTTCGTGTGCAGGACAATATTTTTTAAGACTTTCAATCAGCTCTGTTCCGTTTTAACGCAGGTAGAAAAAATGTATGCAAAAGTGGAAACTTCAGTTTGAGTTTCAGACCACACTGATGTATCAGCATGAGAATCTGATCTAATGCTTGTCACAATCACTAGAAGCATTTCCACTGAATTTAACAAGCACAAGGTCAGGATTTAAATTTATGTTTTGCCAATATTTGTACATACATTTACATATTTTTTCTGACATGGAACTGTCTAAGTATTACACATGAATCACAGCAAAGGGCTGGGTCTTTTTAATAATATTTTAAAACTTCTTTCTCCTTTGGGACCCAACCATAAACCACTCTTATCTCTGTAATAACATAGATTTTCATCTCACTAATCTTCTCCCCTCGTCAATACAAAAAGAGAATTTGCAAAGTGGATGACTAACCAAACCCCTTTCAGTTAAGGCTCACGCTGCTTAGGTGTTTTGACTCTCCTAAGCTATATTTTTCTACTCATTTTTAAAAAAACGTATGTTCCTTTTGTTTCAACAGATTTACAATAGACAAGTCAGAGACAATACTCTGAGTTACCTCATAAATCAGCAAAAACATCAGGGGAAACTGCCCTTTCTTTCCCAGCAGTGCAAACAGAAATTGCCCTTGTCCAGGCTTATTTACCAGACCATTTTGGTGGTGAACTACCCAACCCTCACATCATGTCTTGAACACATCCATGCTCCCATGGGCCTAGGTAGTTGCAGATTATAGGGTTTTTTCATGGAAAACACTTTTTTTCTTATTCCTTCATTCAGTTTAACTACCAGTCCAACCTACACAGTATAAAACCAGACAAAGGGGAAATAATTTCCAAATACCAACACCCAAACCACTTGGTGCTTCTAACCACCATTTTCTCCAGGCAAAGGCCCTACCATCTCACCCTCACCCAGACTCAAGTCTGACTCAAATGTCAAAAGAAAAAACAGAGCTGTTTAAATACAATACCATTTAAGTCTTGTGTCAACAAAATAATAGCAAAGCTCTCCTTCAAATAGCCTAAGTATATTTTTTCTGATTTACAGGACAGCGAAACTCAGGAAGAGAGCACAAGCTCAGACACTTACCGTGTCAGCAGCAGAATCAGGAATGTGAGGTCACAGGAACGCAGTCTGCAGGCTCCTAACCACTGCCTTTTTGTCTTTTTTGCCTCCGGAGCATTATTTTCTGTCTGCCCAGAGCACCTCCCTGATTTTTTGCCTCACATGGATCACAGGTCAGACTGTGTGCTCTCTGAGGCTGCTGGCATAGCCAGGGCTGGGACTGTGATGCTCTCGAAGTTGTGTCTTCCAGGTGTCATTTTTTGTGACCAGAAATGTTAAATATCCAGCATTTAATACAGGGCACCTTCAAGTGTTTACCAAAGGGAAAAGTCAGTCATTTGATGCAAAAAAACATTTCCCACTAAAAAAATACCACTATTCCGTCCTTTTTTCGTAACACCTTCTTGTCAATTACAGGGTACTCTCGGTTGTATATTCTCCCCACCAAAGGGCCACCCACACTACATCACAAAATTAAGGAAAACATTTTTTCAGGAAAAAGACAACTGATACCTTTATCAATCAGAACACGAATAGTTCTTTAAACAAAACCAGATTTTACAGGTTATCAGAGCCATCTCTTCCCCGTTTCAATGACGGGTGGGTGACATTTTTCTGTCCCTGTTGCTGTCTTTCTTGTCTATCTCAGCTGGACTCAACCTAATAAGCTTCTCATTAATGAAATGACTATGCCAAGGTACTGGCAGATGGTCCTATGTTCCAAGCACATCTTCCCATTCCCTCCCTCCCAGAAGTCCTAATCTATACACAGTGTAATCGTCACAAAAACATATGCTCCCTGACAGAAAGCTTCCTTTCCATTATCTCTGTGCTCTAGGGGATTGCCCCCGAAACCTCAGCAACACAAAGCCAACTCCATTCCTACTCAGGTCTCGATTTCCTGTGTACCTGAAAGCACTCATCAGGTTCCTCGTAAAAGTGTCTGTAAAAGTCTTAAAATCCATGCTAACCTTCCATATTCTAGCCCATTACTAAGCAAAATGTATATATGTATATATATAAATATGCATATTTAAACAACTATAAAGTAACATATACCTCATATTTCCTACAAGTAATACTTTGCCACTGTTCCATTTACAGGTCCCTGTAACAGAACACAAGCCTTTCTCTTAGGTGAAAAACCATACAGTATAACTTATTACATTGGTTACTAGTAAATCTCTTGTGCAACACTTCCATTTAAATGCTGAGTGAGTCAGTCACTAATTGGGTATCCCATATATCTTAAAATAATCTGTTTGTTTCATCTTCTGGCTCCCTCTCCCCATCAATTTAATCAGATTATTGTGACTGATGAATTCATTAATACAGTCCTCATATCCTGAGAGCACATCAACTTTTAGAGAGAAAGTTTCAGGAAGAGCAAGTATCTCCCTTTTGCACACACAGATAGTGATGAGCAGAGGAATAAACGAACACCATCAGCTTCCCAGCTGTGGGAAGGGCTGCACAAAGGTGATTTCTAGACACTTAGGATAACTTTGGTTGGCTTTGCTGGAGCTCCTCAGAGAGGCTAGGAGTATGACAGGCACAGACAGGCCAACATGACGTGAAGGGTTGTTTTAGCTATCCAAACTGACTCTGAAGCTTCTGAAAAAATATTTTTTTTCCAGAGGAAGAGAAGATTGGATTGTCAGTTCTTCTCTGCATTTAATCCCAGCAGTACTAAACAGCTTTTCCCCACTGCAGATAGGGAAAAACACCAACAGAAAGTAGAAAAGCTTCCCTTTAATCTTTGCCACCTCATTTTCAACTTCAAGTTGAAAATCTTCAAAGAAAGACCTTTTCTCATACTGCATAACACCTTAAATCACTCCTGGTTGTCATAGGGAATAATTTAAGCTTAGTAACTCCAAAACTATCTACCTTACAAAAGGTGAAAGAGTTTAAAAGCACATTCATTTCTACACTGAAACAAAAAATAATAGGTCAAATACAGGCAGTGGTGAACAAGAAAAGTGAGAAATATTATTTAGTCAGCAGTAAAAATAACTTAATTATGCTTCTGTAGCTTTTGTCATACAAAAATATAGAAGCCAAAGCACCTTGATAGCACACCTTCCCAATCCTCCCAAACAGTAAAGGAAAGGAAAATAGAAGGAACTTGGCACTTACCAGGAAAAACAGTAACTACAGACAAGCATGCAACAGCACCGCTTGAGTACCTAGGAACTGTGACGGCCTGAGGAAGATAATATAACTGACCTCCCCATCTGTGCTTACTAGTTGGATGAAACTGTATTCCAAGTGAGATAACCCTGCCTTGAACTATAAATTAGTATCTTTCTAAAAACATCAAAACCCAGAAAAAAATATTACTTTAAAATACAGTAAGACATCAAGTTCCTCATGAGAAAACCTAGTCTCTACCTTTTGCTGCACGCCAGAGCAACACCCAGATGACACTGAGCATTTGAGGATCAAAAAGGCTCTTGGTGAGCGTCTGTCAAGCAGAGAATTTGGATGAGGATTACTTTGGGAGGATGGCCAGCCTCATAAAGAGAAGCAAGCAAACAGGAAAAGCTACTTGTTGGAGACAGAAAGGCACAATAGGCTTCCAGAAACTAAACACACCATACGTAATTAAAGCAATTTATTACAGTTATGTGGCTTCACACATTTGCAAATGCATTTCCCCTTTTTAGTCTTGGAGCGATATGCTTATTCATGCAAACTGAAAGGAAACATATAAACAGTTTTGAAAATACAAGAAGGGAGTGTGAGAAGGGAACATTTGATATGGCATTATCTTGCAAATGCCTCCAGATTCCTCTCTGGTCACTGTGTGGGCAGAGCATTCCCAGGACAGAGAGTGGGGCAGGTGGGAGAACGGGGACTGTAAAGCTATTCATGAACTGCATTTTGTCTTTTCCCGCTGAGGTTCATTAGTGCCCCCCGGGAGGAGGGAGGGCTCGCTCCTGCAGGAATCAACACCCGCCACGCTGGCGGGGGCCGTGCCAGGGCAGCTCGGCCCTCTCCCCTCTCGCTGCCTCCCTGCCCACACGGAGCCTGGTAACTGCTCTGCTCGGACTGCCGGGCCGCATTGCAAGCCCTCATTTGGATGTGCCATACGCAATCATTCAAAAGCAAAGTTAATCCATCACAATGAAGTTCTCATAAAGCAGGCAGCCCTTTCCCCAGCCCCTGCATAAATAAAAATACAAGTTACATCGTCTTGATTGCCTAGACTTGCCCTGGCCCCACTGAAGGTCAGAGATGCAGGCAGCAGCTCCCTGAGACAGAGGAACTCAGGAGGGCAGTGGAGAACCTGTGCTCACAGCTACGCTGACAAACAAGGCCTAGGGCACCCAGTGCCAGCAAAATAAAGTCTCCACACATCGCACCACACACTTAGCTGCTGTAAACACAGGAACCCATCCTACCTTTCCTTGCTGCAGAAATTCCCCATCACACAGCACGTTATTTCTGACAACTGAAGACAGTGGTAGAAATAGAAATGCAGACCTGTGGCTCATGAGGAAAGGACTCTGTGCAGGCCTTTTCTCTCGACCATACTCTGGAAGCAGATCCTTCTTCCCCCATTCACCAGCACCCTCTGTAGCACAGGGCAGCTCTACAACCAAGGCAATGTGAGAAAGCAAGGCCTGGCTGGAGCTCTGAAGTGAGGGATAGATTTAGAAGCTGTCACATGAAGTAATGTGCAATTGCTGACAAGTGGATGATAAGCTGCAAGTACATAACAGATAGCTCCTGGTGTGGGCTGGCTATGACAGAGCACCACTGAATAAGTGTCCACAAGGCAGGGGGTAAAGGGAAAAGGTGGGGCAAACGCAGCTGGAGAATCTGGATAACTGGTTTATCTGTGCAGCCCATGGTTAGTCCAGGTACCCCTCACAGCAGAGAGATGTAGAAAGGACAACATAAAGAGCTGGCCCCTTTCAAAATGTTCTCCCTGTGAGAGGCATTGAGATGCATTCACACACAGTAGCCTGTAAAAGCGGTAAAAGAGAGTGTTTGGGGTTTTCTGAGTTCAGGGTTAATTTCTGTCCCACTTTTAGACCAGTAACATCTGGGGATCAAGAGGCTGATGTAGGATGAAGAATGGTATAAAAGAGAGAGAAAATTACTCTGCCTTGTAAGAAGAGAACTACATAACAACCAAAACAAATGCAGTAGAATGACAGAAGTCACTAGGCTGTGATCACAGCGAGCTATAAACCAGAGTACATCATATTAATGAGGTAGGAAAACATTTGTCATATGCAGAGGATTACATAGAGTCTAATAAAAACATTCTCTATTAAGAGAAAAACAATCCAATTCATACGGAAACAACTTTCATATTATACAAACCACAGTATAAAATGCAGAACACAAATTCAGGAAAAATAGCATGTAACACTAACGTAAAGCAAGCTGTCAAAATCTGATAAAATCATAACACTGGCAAACAGCAAAAATATCTATTTGAACTAATCAAATTTAACAGTAGGAAAATATTTTAAAGATACGAATTAGCAAATGCTGTACTCTAAAGAAGCAGAAATGGTGGCGCAGTGCATTTTTGATTAATAAACCTGATTTCTGTAGCTTGCAAATGAGTTAAAATGAAGGATTTTTTGGTGCTGCATTCTGGAAGCATCCAAAACAGCTGGCATCTGACCTATGATGAGGACCCTATGCACTTTGGCAACATAAACAAATTGTATATATTGTATATTTTTTTTTCTTCCCCTTAGGAGAATTGAATTAAGAAGATGAAACATCAGGATACATTATATCTAAGGTTAATAAAAGCAAAGTACCAAACAGTGAAAATCATAACCACTCATAATTTTTTTGAAACAGCATAATAAAAAATTGCTAACTCAAAAAACTAGACATCTTCATGAAGGCACACTGTGTGCTCAGTAAGCAATGACAGTAAAAAAAATGCAGTAAAAATGCAAATTAGGTTATATTGAGATGTACAAGGAATTTAGAGGTGAGTAGTACAAGAACTAACATGTGCTCTTCACTGTGAAACATTTCAGTTCTCACCACTTAATCCTAAAAGAACAGAAAACCATTGAAATAATGGTTTGAAATTGCTAATTGAAAATATAACATAAAGAAAAACATTTAAAGTCTGTTGGTGTGTGGGTTTTGTTTGTTTGTTTTTTAAATCCCACAGGAGGTTTAGGAGTCACATGAAAAAATTCAAAACAGTCAAGAGGAGACTGCACAGACTAAGAACTGTTAATTTGGTTTCCTAATAAGAGAACAAGTAAATACTCAAAGGCAAAATTTGGGTAATTTGAGATTATATAGTTTCACATTATACACAGTTATCCAGTAGTGCTTACTATGGCATTAACACTGATGTTAATAAAATTACAAAACATTAATATTTATAATAAGCATATTTGAATGAATAATGACAAACAATAATCACAAAGCACAGAAACACTCCTGTTTCAAGGCACAACGTAATAAAGGTCTAGGAAAAGTGTAATATAATAGTCTTCTACAGAATTTCTTTCTTAAAAATGAGAGCTACTGTTGATGAGGGAAGGACTTTGAATCTTGGTGGACAGATGCTCTGATCCACTATGCGCAATGGTGAAGACATATCAGTAGCAGTTTCTTCTGGAGGGAAAACATGCTGTAAATTATATTACTGTAGCTACCATGATAAAAAGTCTTAAGAAGTGTGCTACACAACGGCAGAACAAAGAAGAACTTCCAGTTTAAGAAAAGAGACAACAGAAAGATGTATAGGCAAAGCTGCAACACAAGTTAAGACAACAGTAATCAACAATACTAGTTTAACTTTTTCAAAATCAAGGGGGTTTTGTAGTTTATTTGAACATTTCTAGAGACCTTCCTAAATACGAGGGGCTGAATAGGAGAATGATACTTTGACAATTTATGAAGCGCAGGATGGAAGTTGTTAACACTAAGCTGACATCAAAGCAGCTATATACTTCCACAAAAATGAAGACTTATTTTTTTGATGAGACCCTGTGCTTACTGCTATATGAGCAGATCCCTCTAGGATCCCTTTCATTCCAAGAACCCATATCAACGACAGAGATAGTGACCACCACCAATGGCACCACTGCTCCTCCCATTGTTGGTCCTGTGGCAAGTATGGGGAGACAGAAAAGATAATTTTTGCTATGTGTCATGTGATGTTTACCAGTACTGTGGGTGGCTGGTGCCAGGCAGAAACAGCTTTAAAAAAGAAAACAAACATAAAATACCACCAGCAAGAAAAGAAACACCCTAACCCTGTGCCTCTCATGTTTTCACCTGTTTCAGCTTCAAAATGAGACAGTGATCTCGCAGCTAGCTTGTTCCACCTCTTCTGGCTACTTTCTCACACCAGAAATTACTCAGTTGTTACAATCTCTTCTGGTCTCAGGGTGCATCAAGGGCTGGCTGCTCCAAGAGAGGAAGAGCAGGAGACGCCAAGGCACTTAGAGGGTGCAGTCCCACCATATCTGAAGATGGCAGGCAGAGCTGTGTGCTGATGACAAGGTCCATTGACAGTCCCAAGCAAGGAGAGTGATGAAACAGGTCCAAGGGCCACCTGGAAGTCCAGTTAGGAGCAAAAAATGGAACCAGGGACAGGGCAAGACAGAAGACACACTATCTACAACCTAGATTCATCGTCCATCAGGAAACAAGGGTGGAGACAAAAGAGAAGACAGATACATCTACCATGCTGCTCATGCCAGGACTGAAGGCCCAGGCGTGAGCTTGAAGGCAGTCCCTGAACCTCTGGGGAAACAGTGCACAGGTGGGGTCCCAAATAAGGCTTCTCAAGGCACTAGTGTCCTCAGGGCTGATGCTTAGTTGGGTTGTACAACCTCTGAGTGCAAAGAAGGTCTGAGCACATCCGAAGAACAGACAGATGATGTGTCAAAGATATGGTATCAAGGGTGGTTTACATTCACACATTCTACTGTCCCCATGGGAATATACACAAAATCACAGATCTCTGAAAGTGTTTTTTTCCCCATGGGAATATATATAAAATTACAGATATTTGAGAGCAGTTTTCCTACTAATTATGTAAACATATTCTTGCCAAATAGTGGAGGAACAAAAAATACTTTTTTCCCACATCAGCTGCACTGGAGTGCTCTCCTGTAATTGCTCTTTAAACCCATACCAGCCTCTTTATACCAGTGAGATCTCCACTCAACTATATCTTCAAAGGTCTGAAACAGCATAGTGCCTCCAGCAATCACCATCCCAAGTGTTCTAAAACGCTCTTGACAACACAGGCAATACAACTGCATGCCGTTCTTCAGTGCCGTGCTATTGTCTCTCACATCTTCTTCAAACAGACATCAGGGAAGGGGAACCTCACCTCCAAGAGAAGGTGGTCCTGGAAGCTTGAAGGAAGAAGAATAGTGAGGTGGTGTGACGTAAGCAAGGAAGAGCAAACCTAAACAAGAAGATAAAATCTTCTGGACCAATGCCTTCCACATAAGCAGCACTGGGCTTGTCTATACCGATTCTCTTCTTTAAAATTTCCTCTGTTTCGCTGCTGCCAGTGCCTGCAGGGGTTGCAGTGTGAAGTGCTGCTCTGTACCAGTTTCCCAGGCACAGCCATTACCCCTGTATGCTGACTGGAATGAGACAGACTTAATTCCCTCTTGCCTGGGATTTCCTTGCTTTGAAACACTTGACAAGCATGGTTCAAATTTTAAAACCATAAATACACGCTTCTCTGCATGCTGGAGGAAAAATCCAGGCCCAAGATTTTCATTTCACTTGTGTTATTAGGCCATGAAGTATCACATGGATGCAGAAAAATAACAGCCTTTTGTGATTTCTAGGGGTTTGCCACATAAAACTGCCATAATTATTACATTTTCGATTAAAAATTATTCTCCTAAATTTTCTTTTTTTTTTTTTTTTTTTTCCTTTGGTCAAATAGCTTAAAAATGGAAAAGTACACAAAGTTGTTATCAATGTTCAGCCAACAGTTACAACATGCTGACCTCTACCTTAACTCAATGTGGCTTTAACTTCAAAGCCTGCTTAAAATTACTTAAATACCAACATCATTAAGCACAGGAGGCATGCTGGATACTCCAAAGGAGTCAGCATGCTTTATGTGAAACCCAGTCCCTGCGTTTCCTCCCCCTTATTTCCCAGGCTCAGCTTACCTGTCCTCCAGAGCAGGACTTTCCTGTTCACGCTGCTTCTGACAGAGAGGAGTGGTGTCTCCCTGCCCTCCATGCTTGGAACACCGTTTTTTATTTCCCAGTCTCTTCCCCTTTTTGCTAACTGCAATGGAGGCCAAGCACATGGCTGCTTTGTTTCAAGTCATGGGTTTGCCACCTTACCCAGGGGTCTGCAGGCACCTTCGTGATGGCTGATGGGGGGAACAGAAGGCTGGACTGAAGCCCAAGCGTGGCTCTCCTGCTGCAAACCCAGAGGTGAGCAGAGAACCCCGTGACCACTGACCCAGCTGGGGAGGGTCGGGGGGGCTCATGCCTGACTGCACCTGCTTGTGCCATTTTAGAGGCTCTAACACTACAGAGCTTTCTTTAAATAAGCAGCATACGAGGAATCTGAAAGCATTACCTACAAAACAAAACGATACAGGAATTTTTGAAATGGTTCACAAAATTAACCAAGAACAGAGCTATTGGAAAAGGCTCTGTCTCATAAGACTATAGGCAAGTGGTAGAAAAGCCTAGACTGCTAAAGTCCTTCAACAGGGGCTTTCTGAAAGTTCTAGTGTGTTTTTAAATGCATTTGTTACTGATCGTGCATCTTGATTGACACTGAAGCAAAAACACCACATCAAGAAAATTATCTGCTAGCAGCAGTGGTTATAGGGAAATGCCATAATTGAACCAATGTCAAAAAGAGTTTAACTGCTTAACTATTGAATGCTCAGCATACTTTAAAAATAAGGCAAAACTTTCAACACAGTTTCTCAATCATCAAAGGCTCCCATTAGTAACATTTCAATCTCAAGGGCATTCAGTAGTAAGTATTGCTGATTATCTGCCAGCAAAAGAAATGTTTCGTAGCCTGAAGAATGTCCAAGGGGTAAAATTGCAACAGCTCAGTTAAGATGTAGCTATGAGGCTGCACAATCACGAGCATGATCCCAGAGGAACAATCTTCACAGGAATGTTTTATTTTTTTTTTTTAAACTCCTCTCCTTTCTGTCTCTTAAAGGTCCTGGGTACAGTAATGATACCCAGACTAGTACTAATCACTGTGTTTTATGTATCATTTTCCTTCTGGTCCTTATTGTGCTGGCCTAAATGCTTTTAGTCTCTCCTGAAAACCAGAGCATAGAGAGATACGCTGTTCACTGGGACCTTTTATTCCAGACTGCTGGACTCCAAGGCACAGTCTTTTAATTAAGTTATTCTTAAGGCTTATGTCAAGTGGCAGAGACATCCAATTCATGGCTCCAACAAAACCAAAACAACTCCCTCCAACCTAGAAGACATATACTTTCCAGGGTAAAATTTTCAGAATTGCCTTTCTCCTAAAAGCCACAGACCTTGCGCTTTTAAGTAAAAATTAGCTTTTAAAAAATCAGCCTCAAACATGATTTTCTGTTAAGTAGGAAAGAAAAAGGAGGAATCCGGATATAAAGAGTCTGTGGGCACACAGGGAAATCTGTGTTCTGCGCTTCACAAGTTAACCAGTATTTGGCACGGGTATTGTATTTTTCCACCACAAGTTATTTTCTCTCCCTCCAAAGTAATATATTTTAGTCCTATCTACAAAAGGTACATACAGTAAATCAAAGTTTGGACATCTTTAAGTTTATGCACCAGCAAAGGACTTCTACTTACAGTCATTTTCTCCACTCCCTCCCCAAAGCAACTCTTAGCCTATGAGTGAGGTCATTCTCCATTAGTTTGCAACGATTTGTTTTACATTCTGGATACTCGCTGTGAAACCTCAGAGGAGCAGGGGGGTAGACAGGGAGTAAAAGCTGGATATAAGAGACCACTCCAGCACAAATATCCCAGATCAATTACCAATACAGATCCACTGCATTAAAAACCTCCTGTTTCTGAACCTTCCTTTAAAAGCCCCCTCAAGCACACAGTCCTACTCTATGTAATGATGGGATTAATTAAAAATGGTAGGAGGGAGAGGAAGAAAAGAAGAATCCTAAACATAAGGAGTTTACCTAAGGAAAGGTAAACATGTTAAAAAAATAATCACAAGCACAGTAACATCTACAGACTCAAGCTGTAATTCAGGTACCTATGACTGGTACCTGATTTACAAATCATTGAGAAGTCTTGGCCACTACAGTCAGTCTTAACACACTGAAGCCTCCTACAGCAAAGCTTTCCACAGTACCATTGGCAAAATTTGAGTGCTACCTCATCTTGCAGCTGTAAGACATATCGTCTTTCGAAACTTGGAAGACATGCTTTGCTGAGGAAGCAGAGGACAGGAAAGGACCCCAGGACTTGCATCTATGTTCAAGCGGTCTTCCATTCTCTTTGCTGCGCAGTACTCTTGTGCACTTTCTCAGATCAGTTCAGAGTTGAAATCCGTTTTCCCCTCTCTCAGACATGCTTCCACCCCCTCAACACACTGTCAAGACTATTACTTTGGCAAGGAACCTTCAATATATCACTACAGCGTTAATTTCCCTTTACCTTCTACTATCACACTTGAGTGCGGAGTGCTCAGCCTGGCTAAAAGCTCAAAGGGCATGAATAATGTAAAAGAACTCCACTTCCAGGACCATTAATGCCTCGGAAAGCCTTCACTGGATATCTCACCAGTTCTCACTTGCCGTATGTTTCATTTCCTTTAAGTGTTACAGTACCAGTGCTAAATCAAACTCAAAGCTCTCACATGTAGCACCTCCCCACCAGCAACGCAGCCAACTCAGGAGTCAAGGGGAGACCCTGGGGGCGGCGGTCCCTGCAGCACCTGGCTATGCCCGCCAGCTCTTCCACCTTCTCCCGCTGTTGTCAAGTGCCCCACAGCTTCTCTAACTTTTGCCTTCAGCACTGAAATATTACATCCTTGGTTCAAGTAAAATCATTTAAACGGCCTTTGAGTTATATAAAGATGTAACAATTGCAAGGAATAGTTTTCATATTTGGAAAAAGCACTTTTGGCTTTCAAGGATGGCTGAAATCCAACTGAATGTGGCATGGACATCAGCCTTACTAGATGGCCCATGTCATATTACATTCGGAAAAATTTGGCAATACAAGGAGTTGCAGTTACAAGAAAACTCAGCCAGGTGCACATACAGAGGGAAATGGTGAGTCTGAACATTATCTGACGAGCCACGAACTTGATACATCACACATCTATGAAATTACATATACTTCTTAATTGAATCATTCCAAATCAAATCAGGAAAACACAACCAGAATTACAGGAAATACTGGGATCTTGGGCAAATTGCCTTCAGTGTCTGCTCTCAGTTATGCTATAATATCTGTAAAATACAATCAATAAGCATAACCATTAAGTAAATGCAAAACATGATTAGTACAATTCTTAAACAGAAGAAATTAGGCAGGGACTTGTTTGGTGTCATGTGTCAGATATCTGCTTTGCACTACACTGCAACTATAATACAATTTCTAAATGCTGGAGAGGCTGGAAAATGAGAGCTGGAAAAGCTCATTACAGGCAAACAATTTAAACTTAGAAAATCCTTAGATTTGCATATGCACAATTATGATTTGTATCAGCTTTTCTTTGATACATAAACACAAGCAACAAAATACATAAAAACAAATTGTGAGGATTTAAGGAAGGATGTCATAGCTATGAACCTAACACTGCATACTGAAAAAAAAACCAACCAAACATCTTCTGCACTTCAGTTTTCAGTTAGTTTGGCAAAGCCCATGTGACAGCAGTTTTAAGTGATGCTGCAAGTAGGCACCAAAGAATAACTGAAGGGGAAGATGGAAAATCACAAGTATTTTCTGTGGTAAAGAAAATGAAAGAGGAGAGGCTTGAAGAGCACTAAAGATTCTAAGACTGGCTGGAAATGATTACTTAAAAATAGTCTGAGGCTGTGGTTTGAAATATTTAATATCTATAGAGGCATCTGTTCCAACCTTTGGAGGGTTAACTCAAATCTTCATCTGCAAGCTATATAAACGGAGTTTTGCCTTAGAAACCACTAGACAACTATTTCGTACAAACAATAAAAATCGTAATACAAGACATATGTTGCAGTTATAAAATGTCCTGTAGCTCTTTAAAATATATACTTTTGCTTTGGTCATTATATTACCAAATATGTTTTCCCAATATAACGAATGACTGTGAGAAGCTCTTTGGCTTGAACGATGCTATATAAGTGCAAACATTGCTGCAATACATTCAACTTAATTTGGCCATGCTATAGTGGGATGGCTCTTTTATTGAGACATCTGCTAGCAAACAAATTTGGCCAAATCACAGTGAGTGATAATGAGTACTGTTTAATCAAGACGGTATTAACATAAATTTTAACTTGTGTCAAGTAGCTTAATGGTAAATTACTGAATGTTAAACATACATGGGATTTTACACTCTGATCTTTCAATAAACAAGTTCTTGAGTAAACTAAGATGTACAGTTTCTTCAAGACGCAGCCAAAAAGAGCTAGATACAACCAGAAGGAGTTGAAGTCAAGCAATGCAAGACTTGAAACCACTAACTTAATTTCAAATTTTAAAAAGGTTTAGCAGTGGAATGCTCTTCATCTTCGAATTAAATACAAGATCTTTAACAAGAAATGTACATTCAGATGTGCTTATAATTAGAAAGTAATAAAAGGTATTTTGATTAATTTCTGGCTTTTCTACATATATGATACTTCTGACTTGGATGCTTAACCACGAACAGCTTTTTACGTTTTATACAGATAAGCATCAGTGAATTTTTTGCCTTAGGACTGTAAAGATGGCTATAAACAATGTGCCTTTCCACAATAACCCCAGATTATGTGGTTTCATCCATTAGCTGTTGATTTTCCCAGTCAACACAACCACTTACTATTTGTCAGAGGGAAATACAAAACTTCTGGCGTTCTGACTCAAAACTACTAGGAACTGAAATACTGATGGTGAAGAGCCACCACACTCCAACATCAAACATAAGCCTTTACTGCAAAAGCGTAACATAGTGACAGATACTGCTTTAGATATTCACACTTAAAGGAAGGGAGATTCCCAAATACAATACTAATAACATTAATTTACTTGTCTGAATTTTAAATTAAATGGAAGTGTGTTAAGAGCAGAACAGCACTTACTAAAATGTTTCCTAGATCATGCAGTTCCTACAAAAGGGAAGAAGAGTAAAGGAGAGAAAACCAACCAACCAAAACCCAAACAAAAAAATCACAGGGCACAGCTCAGTACCACAAATTACATGTTCTGCAGTAAACTATAAGAATTAGTTCTTAGGACCAGGATACTGGAGAAGGGGCAAAATAGAACAGTTGAAAAAATAAAGCAATTGTATTAAGGATTGCATTAGGCCACCACATAAGAAGAGATTGCTATCTTACGTGGGTGAAAAAAGCCAGCCCCAGCAAGATATCAGTATCAGCCCATATGCTTCTGCTTCCTCCCACCTTTAAATTATAACAAGAAGGGACTGATCTATGGAAGTACTGCAAAAAGTGAAAGCTTCTTAGTCCTCCAGGCGGCAGATGTTAAGACTGGTATGTGTACTTCAGTTGGAAGGGACGTGTCTTGCTACCTACAGAAGGCACCGTGCCCAAGAGGTGGCTTAACCTTTAATTCCTATTTCAGTGGAGCGAATAAACACAACACTTTCCTTCCCCACAAAGCTAGGACAAATACTGTGACGGAAGATTAGGTTTCTTAATGTGACATGAACACACAAAGTCGCTATGAGCAGGTGGACAGAAGAAAGTACACCTGGCTTCATACCGTGCAGGAACACATGGCTCCCACATGATTACAAGAGCACATGCAAAGGGCTAAAATGATCGTTGCCAATGTCCCAGTCCCAGGCCTTGTATTTGCAGAGCTCAGAAAGAGCCATGACTTTCAACACACTTATTTTCTTAACACTAAAACCCACAACTAAGTAAGACTCGTTCCTTCCGCCGTAACTTCATAATCACACAGGCTCTGCTGGGAGTCACACTCTCCCCATCCTACTCCTTCCACTCTTGACCTATGCAAGCTGAAATCTCGATAGGGGAAAAGAAGGCCAAACATTTCCACAGGTCTAATTATCAAAGCAACAGGCACCTTGAGAGGGGAAAGAAAACAAAACAAAGAAAGAAAAAAAGAAGAAAACAACAACAAAAAAGAAAGTGTGCTGTTGCTGTGGTAACAGAGCACAAAAATACTCCTATTAGACCAAGTAGTTCTCTTGGAGGACCACGCACACTGCAGAACAGTTACTGGAACTCCCCTCAGCATGCTGGGAGGGTTAGGACAGCAAACAGAGTCAGTCCAGAGGTCTCCACCACCTCCCAGATTTCAGGGGATCCAGGAGAGCTTTTCATAAGGGAGTCCCTCACTACACTTGGTGAAGAAAGGTATCTTGATTGTGAAAATAACTACCATCACACAATGGCCTTAAACTGGGAAGAGGATAAATTACACAGCTCACTTATATTCTTGATAGATGTATTAATACAGAATCCAGGACATGGTATTTAAGAGAGGACTGTGGAAATGCCTGGGCCTGCCCCAGAAGTTCACAGGTTGAACTCAAAAGTGACACTGGTGAACAGCGAAGAAAATTAATTTACATCATAGTAGAGTTCTTCTGTTCTTATTCCCTAATAGATGAAAAAGAACAAATAGAATGTGGTAATGTAATTACAGACTACATGATAACTAACACACAACAATGTCTGAATTAAGACCATGTAGGCAAACTCAGTATCAGACTATTCTAACTTGTGCCTTGACTTTAGAATCTTTCTTGCGCATAAATCTATGGTTTTGTTCCTCTCTCCATTACCTTTGAGATCCCTTAACTTTGCAAGCTGTTCATACTTTGAACTATATAAACCGTATGAAACTGCAAGAGTCTAATACAAATCAGACAGACAGAACACTAGTTAGAAACAGTATTAATGAGAACACCACATACATAAAGGTCATCCCCACGTTTTCAGAAAGAAAGGAATTGCCAAGCATCAACATTACAACTCCTCATACTGTCAAACATCAGGTGAAACCAGCAACCAGCAGCTACTCGATACCCTAAACAACTGATTTTGCTAGGACATTTTAAATATCAGATGGAGATGACAGGGGATTCCAACAGGTTAGAAATTTGTTTAGTTTACCAATGCTAGCAGACATTAATTCCCCCAACTCTGAATCTTCTACCCTTCCTTCTCATCCCCACAAAACATCTCATACTAAAAGAAACCAGACGTTGGCAAGCTAGAAGAATGATTTGTTTTACAAGGGTGTTGTGAAGCTTAATTCATGTTTGTAAAGCTCTTTGTATTGTGTCTTTCATCTACTGTGGGAACCTCGCAGTATTATCAATAAGGTCTTTTCTACAGTGGAAAGGCTTTGCTAAAATAGCTATACTAGCAAATCTGCCTAGTTAAGATGTGGTTTACACAGGCAAAAAAGTTATTTTACCAGAACAGCCAATACCAGTTCCCTGAAAAAAACAAGTTGTACTGGCAGAAGCACATTTTTGGTGCTATCTAACTGAATCTAGCGTAGAATATTCCATGTTGACTAAGGGGGATTTCTGCGGAATCTTCACAAAATACAGTTATAGAGGTAAAACCTTGAAGGTTAGCTCTGACCAACGTATTTCGGAGATCGCAAATGAAGGATGCATATTTACTACTTTCACAATGCCAAGCCTCTGTGTTCATTTATTCACATGAATAAGCTAGAAGCAATAGAGCCTTCTGTAAAGAGATCCCTTTAGCAGCAAATGCATTTGACTTTACTACTTTATACAAAATAACTGTGGTGGTTTGATTGTTTTGGTTTTGTTTTTCTGCAAGAAGCTAAAGGAATAAATACAATTTGGATAAAGCCTTGATCAGATATATTCTGCCAAACAGAATATATTCTGCCAAACAGAACACAATATTAACAGCGCTAGAATGAACACCTAGAAACTACTACTACAACTGCAAAGAACACAGACTGTGGTACAAGAAATTCGTTCATGTGACAGTCATTTCTAACTGTGCTAGAACTATTATTATTATTTTCTATTCAAGACCCCAGTTTTCTCACTCAACTTTAAAACAACATAAATATCCAATAGTTATTTGTCTACTGACAAAGGTGGAGAGGCACCATCGTGCCAAGTTCCCAAACAACCACTTGCCATTTTTTTCTAGTCACGTTTAACCTTATTCTGAGCTGCTCTGGGTGGCAGCCTGTGGCGTACCACCCAGTACCAGCAGTACTAAAAAAAAGCTTTGCCTTTGGATGTTTCTGCATCTTGCTAGAAGTCTGTAGCAAATCTTATCACCTAAGGGCTTGCTTACACAGGGAAAAGAAACTCATCTGCCTCACATCTCTGGAAGGCTTTTCTCCAACAGATATCTGTATTTATTTTAGAAGGGCATCTTTCCATATCCGTCTGCAGTAGCACACAGTTTTGTAACACTCACAGCACCAAAGCTGCGTACCACAGCGTAACACTTCAGCAGAGCCATGTTTCAAATCTGTGGTGGGTTATAAACTGGCTAAATGGTTTTCCACAAACCAAACCATATCAGACATGCTTGAATCTGGAATAGACCTCAAAATCCAAAGGCAGAAATTGCCATAGTTAAGAGAAGTAAGCTACTTAACAACATGGAATTTTTTTTTCAATTGAAAGATGGTTTCATCACCAAAATTTAAGCAGGTGTATTCAGTTGCTTTCCACTGAAAAGCTAAATCTACTTTAGAGCAAAACTAAACATGAAACTCAATCTTCTTTGCTATTGAGACAAATTAGAAAAAGACTAGCTACTGTAAACTAATCAGTAACCTATTATTTACTGACATAGCACTGTAGAATACACAGCCCACATACCAGGACTACCTGATGCACTTTTTTGTTACACCTAAGAATTATTTATGTGGCCTACAAAATGATAAGCATAATAATAAGCAGTAATTTATAATTGCTGCATGTTGTCTCAGCCACTGAGGTACCTGTCCATATAGCATGAAGAACAGCATTGACCTAAAAAGCTAGACTTAAGATTTCTGGACTAGGCTTAAAAAGAACAAGGTTCAAATGAGAACCAAAATACATGAAATCTTTTTACAGATTAGCTAAGCTATACGCCAAAGCTATAGCACCAAAAGGCTTGGCCTTCTTGCTTCCAGTTAAGAGGCACTTTCCTGTCATGAGAGCATTAAAAAAAAGCTGGATCATGTTTCCTTTTTCCACTAGCATATATTTTGCATGTAAGCAGCTGTTCCTAATCAATGAGAGTTAGAGATTAACACTTCATACAACATGAAAACTTATGCGACAGCCTTCCTTCAAAAAATAGAAAGACGTTGTCCACACTAGCTCTGTGCCATAGGCCGGACAGCACTTAAAACACGTTGTACTGACAGCATGGCAATGACGTACCTGTGCATCCTCCATCAGTATCACTGATTTGTATGAAGATCTAGGACAGAGTATGGCCATTAGACAGCAACTACATTTCTAGCTGGAGAATTTCATTCTTGTCTTTGGGATACTCAGCAGGGAAATTTAAGGTTAACCACCTTTAAAGGCAAGGTGATCTTGCCCCTCTGTTTCTTTCCATTCCACTCCTCTGTTTTAGCTCCTTCCCGTCCCTTAACTGTCATCTCTCTTTAGCCTCTGATCACATTGACTGATCCCTTGGTTTCTTCCCAGGAAGAGAGCTCACAGGGAATTTATGGGGTTTAGTGCTTAATCTTTCTGTATGCCCCAGGTCCTGTCTACACAAAACTGCTTCCTTGCTGTGCATGTCCTGACAGTGAAGTTTAACTAAAGCATTCGGAGAAAAAACTAGAAACAAGTATGCAGAGGCTGAGGCCAGGCTTTCCAGTGGAAGGTCACCTACTCCGAATCATCCCTCCATCACTGACAAAGATACCCCATATTTATCATTCTCAAGTGTTCAAGTACTCTTCAAGGCCAACTTCGTTTCTCTTAACCAAAAATGGGAGGAAAGGCATACACTCAGGCTCAGACTTTTTACCTCTTGTTTTTCTGGAATTTGTAACCGTACATTTGTAACCAAAGTTTTTGCAGGAGTAGAAACCAAATTTACAGGGTAGATACAACAGGTACTTGGCATGATCAGCTGTCCTGTTCTATGCTGAAGCACGAAGCCCAAGCACAAAATAAATGTATTAAGTATTGTTTAAAGAGTCAACCATAAAGACATGATTTTTTTCACAGTAAACAAGCAAACAGAAAAAGCAGAACTGTGGGAAATCAATCAGCCTGTCTAGGAATCCATTGTGCACACTATTTCTTTGAATGTAAAACACAGGCTCCAAATGCAGCTGCATCTATTTCGTAATTCACATCTTCAAGTAACTGTAAAGGCAGCATAACAATCTCTGCTTGTGCACAAGGTATCTGTGACCAACCATCAGTTCTACCTGAGGAAAATACAGTATAGACAAAATACTTAAAAAATTAATTGCCTTTTGGCCTCCAAGAAACAGCACTGAAATTCCAATTTGTTCTAATTTTAACATATGTCTGTGTTTCAATATAGCAAACATACTCAGGTGCAGTTTCATCACTTCCTGCACAAAAGAAAAGAGCAATCACTTTTCAGCTGAAAACAGGTCTGAAAAACGTTTATCCTTAAGACTGAACACACAAGACACTTGAAATTCAGGTGCTTCCTCCACCAAAACGTTAACACTTTTAACACTACTTTCCACGAACATTCTATTTATAAACCATTTCTTGAAACACCTGTAAAACAAACAATTGAAGACCAAAATTGTGCGATGCGTTTGCCATTTCTTCCCCCTTTCCAGAGTATGTGTCACAGCCAGTGCCTCATGCGAAGTACAGAAGAGTACTTCTAAACCAGCAGACAGACAATATGAAAATCTATTAAAGACATCTTTTAATAGTAGATTCTAAATTAGAGTCCTACGATTTGAAAAGGTGAAGAAAAAAAAGTCAGTGCTGGATAAATTTCATATAATCATGTGAATGGCTCTATTGTCTCTTTCGTCATGCTGAAGTTTGCTTTGTTGTTGTTTTCATCTTTCCTTTTAAAATAGCCTCCTGCAGCTCCAAGCTAAAGATCTTCCTGGAGCTTCTATGTGACAGCTGCAGTATCTTAGCCATCTGTTTAATTTATATTTGCTAATGCAGCTCCTGCTGTTTTCAACTGACAGCTTTTTTCTCTCTTATTACCCCCACACGGGAAATCAGCGCACTTGCCAAAGTTTCTCTATAGTCTCAGATGTCAAATCAAGTCTGGTGACAAAAAGTGATGAATGAGGCTCCCATGCACCTCCCTTTTGTTTTATTAAAATTATGAAAATCTGTAAGGGGTTTTTATGTTATTACTTTAAAGAACAAGTACGAACAAAAAGAAAGGAAGCAGTATAGAAACAAAGAGGGAGATAGCAAAGGGAAATCGTAGCCCCTTCTTCTCAACATGGTAATTCTGTGGGAAGGCTGAGGCTGGAGGATCTCCAAGATACTCTCAGAAGCAGAATATCCATTCTCTATCCATTCACTAAAGCCATAATTCGACCTCCTCAGTCATCTATGCCCACCTACCAAACTTCAGGTTTGGCTGACTACTGACTGTCCCTCACTTGTAACAAACATGCCTCCTAACATTTCCGAAGCTCTCTGGATCTCAGAAGTATTCACAAATCCATGGGAAGTGATAGACCCCCAAGTCCCACACGTTGCAGTACCAGTAGTCCATGGGTGCCAAACTCATTTTCACCGGGGCCACGTCAGCCGCGCGGCTGCCTTCAAAGGGCCAAATGTAATTTTAGGACTGTAGAAATGTAACCACTCCTACGTTTCTACAGTCCTTAAATTATATTCAGCTATTTGAAGGCAACCACAAGGCTGATGCGGCCCCCAGTGAAAATGAGTTTGACATCCCTGCAGTAGTTAGTGCCATCCTGTAAAGCATCCAGCAGAACGGTGCAGAGCCTGCCCTCTCTGTGCTACCAAAAGACACTGGATAAAAGCACAAATTGGCTCCTAAAACAGCAGTCAGCCTTATATAGCAAGCACAGATGTTACTGTCCTTGCAACTCCCCTAGAGCATGATAACAAGAAGATGAAAAATCTATCCCTGCTGAAAAGTGACATCAGGTTTAACATAAAACTTTGAAATTGAACATACATAGCCCCATCCCAGTTAAAGCCATATCAGCTGGACCACAGTGAGCTCCGCAATACCCGTCCCAGGTGATGCAACACTCCTGTGTTACAAGGACCACGTTTCAGCGACTGGACCCAGCCCAGAAACAGGCAGACACATTAAATGCAATGAGCTTCACATA
The DNA here is from genome assembly GCA_013399365.1 of Pampusana beccarii. Lineage (NCBI taxonomy): Eukaryota > Metazoa > Chordata > Aves > Columbiformes > Columbidae > Pampusana > Pampusana beccarii. Next base: position 387,851 of record VWYH01009474.1, read on the forward strand.
AACCAAACCCAGAAGTGTGACCATTCCTCCTTTCTAAATTCCCCCTTTAAAACCAACTTTATTAACTGGACTGGCACACAGAAACACGAAATGGGCACTTCCCAAAGGGCTGGAAAATGCAAGCTTTCTGGTGCCAGAGAGAGCCCAACACAGCAGCTGATAAGGAGCCAGCGGGGATGCACGTTAGAGGGAATACTTGAGAGACAACAAGTCATAATCTCTTATTACCACTGTTCCCAAAAGACTATGATGAGAAATTAAATCTACTGTTCTGACACTCTAAAGCTGGCTCCAGTTCCTATACATCAAAGCAACCCATAGGATGGAACTCGTGACAACTCCCTATCTTGTGCACAATCAGTCCATCAAGTTCGGGAGGATAAATTCACTTGAAGTAAAATGAACACTTCTGCTTTTGAAAGTATGGGAAACTACTGTCAAAAATAACTACTGGTGCACTCTAGAGAATGTTACTGCTTCATCTTCATATTCCCACTCCTTGAATAATTGTGGTACAAAAAGTCGATCTTTGAAGAGCATATTGGACAAAACAGAAAAGCTAAAAAGAATAACCTAGAATAACCTTAGGCCTAATATACCAACAGCTACACCACATGAGGACATGACATCCTTTCCTATCCAAGAGATTTTGTCCAAGAGCCAGACAAGTGAACTTTTAATTTTCATTCTGTATCTCAGTCTTCTGATCTGTAAATATACATAAATGTTGATGTACTTCACTATAGTATTATTATACGGTGCTACATGCTAGAATCCAGTACAGATTCTAACACGTTTATAGTTCAGTGTCAATACCAAGGGGGGAAAAAAAGTCACCTCAAGGCATATACAGGCCTGAAAAACAGAGGAGTCACAACTCAGCTTTACTTGATTACTTGTACTTTAAGGCATTTCATAAGCAACACAATAAAGAATAATAATGTTGATACAAATTAATGTCCCAAGTCACCAAAGGTTTGTTTCTTAGGACTTTCATCAATATACCAAACCAAAGACCCTCAAAATACAAATTCTTCCCTAGTGTCTCTTCCTACCATGCTACCCAGGCCAAAGTTATCCTTTATATCAATTCTTCCTTACCTCAAGAAGTGTATGTGCAGTCTGAGAAAGAGCTGTGTTGTACCAGACGCAGACTGAGTGAAAACACCATGAACCTGAGGAGAGAGAAGAAATTTTGTTTAAATATGTGTACCTGATGGTGTAAGGCAGCAATATCTTCCAAACTGCAAACATTCTCCAGCCAGGGCATCTGATTCACGTCAGTACCTGAACTACTGCAGGTTTCAGCTCAGGAGATTACATTAAAGTAGTGCTGATTTTAGTGATTCCTTCAGCGAGGAATTAGAATAACTGAACTGACTAGAAATTACCCAAAGACGCAACTAAAATAAAAATATTAAAGAAGAACTAACTATAAGTTAGGCATACTGGTCTTATCTTTTTCAGCCAGATTATTTTGTTTTCCTCCTTCTTCCTGGGCTAATAAGAATTATCGAGTGTTGCTTTCACGAGCTGCTGGTCACAAGCTCCCCAAAGAAGGAGGAGGCTCAGCCACGAGCCATTCCTCAGTCTGTTGGACATTACTGTACCTGTGGAGCAGAAAGGCTAAGTCAAGGACTAGGAAGGCCACAGGATTCCAGCTGAAAGAAGAATACCAGTGCAGAGCAAGGTGCTCTCCCAGGTGAGCAACGATGTCTTGCACAACAGCATAACAAATGTTGCAAAATCAAGTGTAGGAAACAAAAACTTCAATGTAAAATGGCAACAGACTTTGCAACTAACAAACCGGGTTAATTTCTCCTCTGGAGAGTACACAGCCCAAGGGCAGAACACCACTTTTCTACTCCTTACGGGCAAACTCAAGTAAATATTACTATTGCTTTCTGTGGGAGGTTACATTATGGTAAGTGGTGTATGTATGCACGCCTCCTTTTGGACACCTTTTCACAATTTGACAACATAATATGTAAGGGCAAAAAACCTAACACTTTCTACCAGAAGAAAATCTGCTGCCTTTTTTTTTTTTCCCCCATAAAATACCTCTGCTATGCAACTTCTTAGCGCATGCAAACCACACAGGCCTGCAGGCCTTTCCTGGAACCGGAAAATAAAAAAGCACCTTTGCCATTCATACTGCAGAGATAAAAGATACTTCAAACTGAGTACGTTTGTTTTAGGAAGAAAGCCATTATTCAAGGGTAGATGGATTTAGCAGCAGTCAGGTACAGGATTATCTGTCCTCTCAATCTTTTCCATAAATGTTCTGAACATTGAGTATCCCAGGAGAAAACATCTGAACTAAACCCTTTATTCTTAGCTTGGTCAGACATCACTTGATACAGCCTTCAATTAAGCACTGACAAACTAAGGCAGCTTTCCCTTGTCCAGAACAGTGGAGGATGGGATTGGCCAGGTAATGGGAAAACCCCGAGCACACAAACCCTGCTGCACAGAGGCAAAAGTCCTGTGTCTTTGTGCTTTGCAGTGGCCCAGGTCCTGGAAAGAGTCTTAGCGAGGGTACAGAGGCAGCCCCATAAGAAATCCCATCTGACAAATGCCTCAAAGCAGAAGGGATCACTGTATATATAACATGGTAGTTTTTCACCAGTTATCCCTCCTGGAACTGCTGCTATCATCAGCTCCATGGCTGCAAGTCTTGCATAGGCAGAGCTTTAGCCCAAATCTGCAAGTTGTAGACCCCAGCTGGCTCCTGAATGCTCCCCCAAAGCCAGCTTCCCAGTGTCCCACGTGCTGGGAGCACAGAGCAGAGACATCAGGAGTGGCAAAGCTGAGCAAAGCTGGCAAAGGTTCAGCAGAAGAATCAGCTCAGGGTCCAAGCCATGCAAAAACATACGTAATGCTTCCAGGTCTGAACCTGGGATTTCTGTGAATAACTTGTCACCTGAATAACACGCCCACGGAAACAAAAACATTATCTGTGAAATTTAAATACAAGAAAGGCCAATTTCAGTGCCTGCACAGTAATTCAGTGGTAAAAAAATAACCTATGATGCTAACTAAGGCTATTTGCAACATCCCCCATGCAGTGTTTGAAATCTCATCCTCTGAAGTTTTGCCTGTGTATTCCTCTTCACTTCCCAGCACCCTCAGGCATTTGCCAAGAGCCACTTCTGCAAAGAATGTACAGATGATACTCTCAAGGAAATCAGACTTGACTCTCTAGGCTGTCCCATATATGCAAGTAATACACTTAAACATGACTGTCCATATATACATAGCATTTCAAAACCAAACCATTACAGACTTTAATACTCACCACCCTGGACCTTAACTCTGAGCTCCAACAAACAGGTCACAGCCTTCCGCAAGAAGTCTAATGCTAGTTTACTTTAAGCATAGAAGACAACAGCTTTCAACAAATTCCAAAGAAAAGCTTTACCTTCCAGAAAACCAAGTTATTTTGTTCATCTGCACCTTAGGCGCCTAGATTTAAATTAAAGGCAAGTACAGCTGCTCACAGCTGATAAGGCCTCATGCTACTGGCATCTATTTATATCTATTAATATGATCCAGAGTAGCAAACCCATGTACTACGAACAACTGAAGCAACTGCTCGACAAAATATCAAAATGGGAAGATGGGACCAGTGAAGAAAAAGCACATTTGGGTGAAGGCAACAAAAGATCCATACTGTCTCTGAAGATCAACTGCCAAAGCAGAGAATCTCAAAAACAATTTCCAGGTTAGTAAATGATGGCAACTCCTGACAGCATCTTGTTCGTTCTCATCTGAATGGTGGGGCCAGCTCCCCTGACAAGCCAGTTAATGTCTTGTGACCGAGGTCACTGACACACTGGTTTGCGTACAGGTGGGTTCTGCTGTTCAGCACTGCTCAGGAGCGGAGGCATCGCAGGGTGACGTAGGGGAGCACCAGGCTGACGTATGGGAGCATGGGTTTGCTGTTTGTGATTAACCTCACACAACTGATTTGTGGGGTTGCAAAGCACAGATGGAAACATAAGTTTAAGGTCCCAGGAAATAAAGACGGCGTAACTGATCCTATGAGGTTAGGCCCAAGAGAGAGCAAATAGGAGAGCAAATGGAGGAAGATTGAACAGCAGTGTGTTTCCACCTATGGCCATGCTAGCTTGACCCAGAGCCGACATTACTCCTGCAGATGATAATCAGCCCACGTCTGAAAACTCCTGCATAAAAGGACATTGCAACTCACATGGTTATTACACTGCAATGAGATACTGCTCAGAGGAGCATAAACTGCAGCTTGTCCTGTACTCATCTGCAACAGAGTATTGCTCAGTGGCTTACCCAAAAGCATTTACAGAGGAGAGTTCGTAGCTCAGGGTACAGCTCCCCAAGGAGCATAAACCAGTGTTAGTGGCTACCAGCAAAAAAGGTGGACCTGCACCCTTCGCTATCCATAGCACACTGATCCAAATAACTAATCCATCAAAAAATTACTACCAGTCTCTCAGATTTATGAGCTGACTGAATGCACCCTACAGCTGCCTGATTGCAGGAACTGAAGCAAGACAGAAATGCCACAACTGCAGCAGACGAGATCAACACTGACCTTTCCAGGAGAAGCACAGTCTGACATCCCCTTTCACAAAACAGTATCTTCTTTATAACTCAGACTAGAGGAGAGGGCAGGGGACATAGATGATGGCTAGAGAATGTCCTAGTCCATTAGATCATGTTTTGTGTGTTTAGTCCTTAATCGCGAGAATTACTATACAACTGAGATACTGGTTATTAATATTTCCATCTAGACTTCTAAACTATAAAATGTTAACAAACTTTCAATATGTCCTAGGAGTCAAAACGCTTTAAGAGTGAAACACAAACAGCATTTTCAGAAGCTCTCCCTAGTGCACCCTCCTGTTTCTTCTACAGTATCTGTGCTGCAAAAAATGTTAACTTTTAAATAAAAGCAAATACCACTTTCAGATATCTCTTCCCCTACTTCTCTCCGTTTTGCTCTACTGAGAAAATAAAAATCCAATATTACGGCTGGTGAAGAGGAATGCAGAGCCAACGACAGATAACCAGACTGGGTGGGGAGGGATGTATTGGTATCTAGTGCTACAGCTCTAGAAGAAGACTGAAGGAGAGGATTTCACAGGGACAAATCTGAAATAGCCAGTAGCTGGCCTTGAGGCATTTGCTACACAAATCCACCTAATTGTGAGGCACATCCCTCATGTTGCACCCAAATTTGGCTCCATCCCACGTTAGTCTGCTATTCCTGTCTTTATGGTAAACTGGCATCAAACGCCTATTCAAAAATCCAAGGTTAAAGGGGAGAGTATTTCCATAAAGAGATTTAATCCTACTTCTTGTCAAGCCTCCTGTGCTGTATTTTGTTTTACCGTTTTTCATTTTGATTTTGTGTTCCAAATTTAGGTTATGGCAAGACAACAGGAACTTCAGTTGCTACGCATAATGTAAAATAAACAAATAAAAAGTCTCAGCTCTGAGAATTCAATGCTAAGCATCTATAGATAATGCAAGCACCAATACTATGTGCACTATATTTAAGCACAGGAAAAATCAGACAGAAAATCAGACACTGACCAAGGCAATTTTAAGTATGAAGTATGCCAAATGCAACAGAGTGACTAGGACAGCAATTACAGGCAAAAGCAAATGTAGAGTACCTGAAATTGTCACATTTTCTTCCAGTCAAAGCTTCACAAGTATTTAGCAACCATTCAAATCTCCCCATCCCCAGTGAGCAGTAATACTGCACATCTGAGTCTTTTAACTAGCAGCCACACGGTTTATGGAGCAGCAGCTCTGCCAGGTGAGGGGAAACGATCGCCTGTTGTGCTGACCTAGCACAGAAACACATTTTGTCTCAGCTGGAAATGGTTCTTACACAACCAGTGCTCTCAATGCACTGGAAAGTAGCTTAGATAGCTGATATCACAGATTTTAATATTCTGACTGTGGATATGGTCATCAAAATCCCCACCGCCTCTCATTCCTCACACACTTAATATGTTGATTTAATTATATGCCTGTAATTCAGTTTACATTTCACAGGAAGCAAAACGTAGAGAGATTCCAGTAAATGACACTTGAGATAAGAGAATAAGCAAATGGAGAGCATAACGCTCATTTTTTGCACGTAGACCGGCCTATAATAAAAGTGCTTAAAAATTCACTTGACCAGAGCTGGCAGGAATCCTTTGCAAAAGCTAAACTAAAATTAATTTTCCAGACTTTAAGGTTACAAACGTAATTTGCAAAGTACAAATCAGTGGAGAGCCATCTTCATAAATCCACGAAGAGACAGGTCCAGCCTGCTGCTCTGCTCAGGGCTTCTTCCTCAGCTGCAGCGACCAAAGCTTTGCCCATCCCCACTGTGGCCAAAGCCTTGCTCACCCTCACTGCGGCCAAAGCTTTGCCCACCCTCACTGCAGCCAAAGCTTTGCCCATCCTCACTGCAGCCAAAGCTTTGCCCATCCTCACTGCAGCCAAAGCCTTGCTCACTGACTGGGGCACCGCGACAAGGGCAGGAACAGGAGCGGAGCTGAAGCAATCGAGGTCAGTTCCATGCAGCACCACCTGGGAAAGCTTCCAACAATAACCCAGACACTGATCACTGAGGAAAAGGTGAAGTAAAACAATCCAGCAAACAGAAGGAGGTTTAGAACTGGATCTTCCTCCAGCTGCCTGTACGTAAATAGCAGCCAGTGGGCTTTAAGGGGAGATAAGAAAATGACAAGCTCTGGCTACTGTCCAGATGAGAAAGGAGGAGGGAAAAATGACAGCGGCAGAAGGAAAGTACGGCAGGGAAAGACTGCAGAGAGGAACCAACACATTTCTGGAAGAGGTAAGCACTAAAAGGAAAGGGGCAGACAGATAAGAGACCCAGATAATGCTGGGAAAATACAGAAAATCATTTAGATACCCTAATTTCCAATTAGGGACAACTTGAGTCAAACAGGAACAAAAGACAAAAAGCACGGATTACAAATAATAATCAAATGAAAAACGGTCAAATTATCCAGCAAATTTTCCAAGTCTTAGTGCAACAATTAATTAGCTCAGTATTTTAATGCAGAATTAGCAACATTTACATGATTGAGCACTCTTTGTCAAAGATGACATAATGACAGACAGCAAGAAAGTTAGAATAACACGTTTGACAAATTTATTTTACTTCCTTTCAAACTAGCTGTAGCATTAACTGAGATGTCATTTAAATGTATCAAACAAGAAGTTAGCTAGCAATCTGTTGCATGGGCTTAATCAGCAATACAGAATTATTCCATTCCTGTATGCCACAGCAACCATGCCAGTAAGGTGTTCTTCAGCCCCCCTAATTGCTATATACAGTATCACTATCTGCTGATGCTCCTCATGCTGCCATTTTTTTTGTCCAAAAATACCATTTATGCATAACATTAATTCCTAGGTTCAAAGATTGCAGGCACATGAGCACAATGGACTGCTGGCGTCCACGGGCCAGTGCGCTATGCGACACATGCCTCATGATCGGTGATGCTTTATTGCAACAGAGGTTGTGGAAGACTGAGCGAATTCACGGACGGGACATCACTGAGCCCACTAGCAGAGGACATCCCTGCCACTCTGGGATTCCTTCATTTTGCTGCATTTCCAATCTGACATATTTTTGGAGGCTCAGGGAAGATATTTCAGAAAGACTACAGATTCAAAAAGCTCGGATTTGAATAAATAGTTGAAGCTGACATTAAATCACATAACATTTGGGTGTTTGCATTTTGCTTTTAGTGTTTATACTTTATACAATGTAAAGGAATGGTCTCAGGTGTGCCAGGCTATTGCAGAATTCAGCAACAGTGAATTCAAGAACGAATACGAGAACTAGACTCTATAATCAAAACCTAAGGCAAAGGGTAAAATCTTCAGGATCTCCATAGCTGGAGAATTCATGGCATTTTGCCTCTCTAGAAGAACCTAGACACTAGTATACTAACGAACCATGTCAGCAGCAGTCAGCCTTCAGAATAGCAGAGAAAACACTGTAAGAGAACAGTATGTACCAGAAAGGATCACTGGATTATAGTTGCCACCACCTAAGCACCGATTTCTGAAGCCAGGAGGTATTTCTAGGTATAATAAAAAAAAAGAGTCACCTTTGGTGGTTAATGGTACTGACCACAATATATTCATGAAAATCCTGGAACCCATAAAATGTCTGAGTGACAGTCTACAGAGGAGCAGTTACAAAACCACTATTTTGCAACTGTGAATCTAAAATGAGTGAGACATTAAATTTTTTTCCAAGAATAATTTAACCAAAGACCAGATGGAATGAAGCAGAGAAGCTACCAGACATGTCCTAGTAATAAACTTTATTGTGCTTGTTATTAAGTTAGTCCAACTCTCATTAGGGAAAACATAAAAATCAAAATAACCAATCAAGTAAAGGTTTATTTTGGTAGGGGGAAGAGAAGGAGGCATTTCAGGGAGCAAAGTGAATCTAAATATATCCAGGTGGAAAACTAGAGGCACATTTTTCAGAAGTTGAAACTGTCAGAAATACCCAGAAAAACTTCTGACAACCTCTAAAATTATTAGCATAACAATCCTCACAAATAGAGAAGGAGAAAAAGATCAGTGATTTCATCTCATGCAAACTCATCAGCAGGTAAGAATACATTTTTTTCATAGAGAAGGTTGTATCTAAGTCAAAAAACCCCAACAAGTTAACAGAATAAAGGGAAATATGTGTGCGAGCCTTGATGCCGATGCTGCTTCAGCTCCCTCAAAATCACCATGTTAAAACACGGTTTTATTCATCCCCTATCCCTTACCAACAGTAACACGAAGCTGAGTGCCTATTAAGAAGCTAATCCCAAACTACAGTATCATTCCATGTCCCAATGGACTCCCCCCCTTTTTTCCTCCCTGTATCACTTTCTCTCAACCCCATCTGACGTGGGTGATGTACTTATGGTAAAAAGAAGCTGCTTCAGTGATGTATTTTTGAAAAATCCATGTTTTTTGCAGTACACCAGCCAACCAGGTTCAAACAAGGAAATCAAAGTCCTGCATATTATCTCATGTGACTAAAAGTAATCAGGTAATCAGGTCCACTACGCGTGCATCCTTCTAGGAAATCCCTAGCTTTGGGGACAAAGACACTACTACAATCTTTACAATAAACTAATTAAAGAATTATACTGTATATTCATATACATATCATATATATATATTTTTTTTTTGCATGTATTGACATACACACATGCCTTTCTGATGCAGCAATTAAAAAACTCCATTTTAGCACATCGGTGGCCAGACAGCTCACATATTAGCATTTTGGAAGTGGGTTGCACAACAGGAAAAGCGACTGCACAGTAGGAAAACTCCAGCAGGGAAACAACAATCCAACAATAAACAGGACATAAAGCATCAAATGGAAAGTGAACTCTTGAGGAACTAAGACAGATGCAAAAGCTGCTGGTGGTAGTGTGGAAAGATGTATTTGTTTAGCAAGTCTAGTAACATACAGAAGGTGTGGAAATATTTATCAGTGCAATGCTTTAAAAAGATGTACTGAAAGAAAGAGCTCACAACCACTTACTAAACACAGCTTTTCAAAAGCACCCATAACAAATTTCTGCATATGACCTTAAACACATTGAAATGCCACCAGCTACAGTGTACCACCAGCATTCATTCCTGTGCTGGTATGGTCCTGATGCAGCAGGTCTTAGCAGAAAACTCAAAAAATACTTTCCCACTCCAAACAAATATATGTTCATAAAACACTTCTATGCAGAAAAAATGTCTGAATTTAAATTGTAAGGTCATAAAATTTATGAACCACTACTTCCAGAAGCTAAAATCACACACTTACCAAACAATACCAGGTATTCACTTCTCCCAAACTCTATTAAGCGGTCATCAGTCAAAACATCTCCTCCAGTAAAAAGGACAACATTATGCCTTTGAGCAGAAGCTGAAAATTCTCCTGATCCCCTTTAAAACCATAGTTATCTTGCATGAAAAGTAATAAATCACAACAAAGAAGTATTTTCTGTGTAATTTTACAGTGCTATCATTTTGATTTTTGTGATTTGTAGCTCCATTTCATGCACTCCAGCAGTATCCCCAACATCCCACTTCAACCCTGGGCCTATCAAGATCCACAATTCCACAGATTTGTTATTAGAAGGTGCCTTATTCAGAAGGCTGTTTTGACACTGCGCTAGTAATACTGCACGTAGGCGACCAGCGCACACGGGGACTGTTAGCATCCCACTGAACACAGACTCCCCAGCTAAGTTCAGCATCGCAGCCAGGAAACGAGGCAAGTCAGACTGCAGCAAAGAAATTCTACTTCTCGTGTGACGTGGCACTAAAATGAAGGCTAAAAGAAATATGTATGAGAGCAATAGTTTATGCCAGATCACGCATCGTATTTGTTCATTCCTTACCTTTCCCTTTACATTGCAGCAGTTACATCACCCCTCAAAACCCGGTCCTAAGCAGGAGCAAGGCTTGTACATGAATCTTTCTCTCCCCGGTGCCTTGAGGAAGCGGGAGCATGCACTCAAGTGAGCATTCATGCCACCGCCAGCTTGAGGACAAGGCTCTGCACCGAAGTCCTTAAGACCTTCTCACGGCTGCTGATTTCATCCTCAGAACTGAAAGAGCATCTCAGCAGGACACTGCCAGTCTCCTTTTCAGCTCCCTCTCGCTGACTGCCAGTCTCTGGCAAGTGAAATGTCAAGAACCAGGCAGGGGCGGTGTTTAGAGAAGGAGGGATAAGAGATTCTCACCATACATCAACCTCAAAACCTATTCAGCCGACAACTTGAATGGAACTGGCATTTCATTCTCCATGGTAACCAGAAATGGAAGGAGGTTGGAAAAGAGAGAGAGAGGACAGACCCGGGAAAATCTGATGTTCAAGAAGCAGGGAAAACTGTAAAGTTTGCAACTCCTCTTTGCTGTGCAAGTTGCATGTAGAAGAGGGAAAAGCCCATTCCCCATCTGCACAGTCCTCAAGGCAAGCTGTCCCACTGCTGCGACAAGGTGCCCTTTCTGTGAGCAGTGTACTGATGTGGGGGAAGAAAATCCCTTGTTCTGCACCAGTCCTCCCCAGAGGAAAGACAAATGCGTCTTGAACACTGGGAAGTAGAGAAAGCTGCAGATTATTGCCCTAGAGAAAACAGAAATGCTTGAAAAGGAAAACATACTGCTGTTCCTTGTGCAGGACTTCACATCTACAGATCAAAGCCACTGATGCCAACTCAGTGCCAGTACTGACCACAAACTGGAGCAGAGAATTAGTATCACACCCTTTGCCTGCCTGTGCAAATAAATGTTACTTCTATTATGCTGAATCACTTAGACACACAGAGAAACAGGGCATTTCTCCTTTTCCAAGTTACACCAAAATGAAGCATGGAAGCAGCTAGACTTAAAATTCGGGCAGCACCTTTGCTGAACTCACGGGAGCTCTGGCTAAGTCCGTTCTTATTAACATTTCAGGCCTGGGCATCTTCTGAACTTTTTTCCCTGCTATTTTACATTCATAACTGGAGCTGTCACAGCCAGAATGTGCACAACAGGGAAATTACATTTGGATTCATGCACGTTTGTGTTCCAAGCTGGCCCCATGCAGCTACTGAAAGAGTCTCTGGCTAAAGCACTTATGCAAGATAACTAAACAAAGGACTGAAAAGCTCTGCAAATCCTGGCGGCTGCTGCTGCCATCTTATTTCTTTCTCAATTCTTTACATAGATTCTTTCCTGAAGGACACATTTAAATCTCCCTCCCCCACCCAAACCCACCACCTCTCAATTCCGAGTTTGTTCTCACTTTTGTATTGCACATGCACTGTTGTGCGGTGCATTTTTTGTACTCTTACCTATACAGAGAGCTTTTTGTTAAAGTTGACCTGCAGAGTTGAGTTCTCCCAGTAGTCCTCACGTACCAGCAAATATGTTTAAAAATAATGTTTTTTTTAAAACTTTAAAATTTTTCCTCATTGTTTGCATTTGAGTTTTGGACAGTCAGCTTTTGATTTCTTACATCTTTATTTACCATTCCTGATGCTGCAAGCCATAAGGCATGTTAATACACGCCTCTGACCACTGAACTTCAGCCTTTATCCACCGCAAACCATTTCGGACCCATGAAAATATATTTTTGCTTTCGAAAAATACTTTCCACATCTGAAAAAAACGTGTTCACCTTTCTCCTTTGTCTTCCAAAACTCTGAATCTTGGAAAAATCAAAAGGGAACCTTCTGAGGGAACAATCCTATAGTCACTTCATTTCTGTAGACACTTTCTATTGCTCTCCAACCCATCATCCCAAGACAGCCTTTACCTTAGATAAAGGGGAGCATATTTGCCTTTTTAAATGTATTTCAGGTGCATGGTTTAGAAGTACTTTCCTTCTTTCCTGAAGAATTGAACAAGAAAAATGAGACCAATCCATTCTCTCTCTCCCAGTCAAAGCCAACTAAACTTGGAGCGACACACATCAGTTGGAAGATGTCAGCCTCCTACAAGTCTAAATAAGCAAACAAATGCTCTTAAATGCATCTGCACAATCCGATTAATTTAGTTATTTTCACTTCTCAAGATATTTCAGGATTCCAAGGAGATATTTCCATCTCTTTTGAAATATATACTACCCACATCTATTAAGATGAAGTTATTTAACATAAAAAGCTTTTTATGTTCCTTTCATAGAACAATCTCTGAGTACTTTGTTATTTTGCTTTCTTATGGAGCACAAAAAGGAAAGAAGGTATTTTTGCCACTTGTCACAAAGCAGGATCATCTTCTCTGCACTTACTGTTCACTGAGTTTCACCTTGATCCACTTGAAGGTTTGAAAGCATTGTTGTTTATCCGTAGCTCATGGAAGGGATTTTCTTTCTCTCTGAAGTTGATTCTAACGTACTTCAAAGACCTGCCATCTACTAACATCATCCACTTGTCTTCCTATGATTCAGAAACGATACCCATAGAAACTGAGAGCTTTCCCAAATCCACTCTAGCAGCATGCTTTAGGCAAGGGGGTGAGTATCTACTCACAAGGTTACCAATATTCAGAAATGTGCCAAAAAGCATTCCAAGAGGAGAGGGCCGTACCAACTGTACTGTCCGTGTGTTTTTCTACAGCCACTGGAACAGGAACATGAATGTGTCTTACCAACGAGATACACATTTTGGAAATGAATCTCCTATGAATTGGCTAAATCTAGCATCTCAAAGGGACCCTACTGAGAGGTACTGAAGTGAGACACAAAATCAAGGTCTTATCCAGCTTCCCAAAATAGAAGAATAAACAGTACAGCACAGCCATCATCCAAGCTTTCAAGTCACAAAAGTCACCATCTCAACTGGTGGGAATTTTACAGAGAAGTGAAACAGTGAACCTGAACCAGTGCGGAATCTCACTAGCAGGAGGGCATTGGCAATGGCACCTCACAGCCCCTGTATTGCACCTGCTCTGGGAACAAACAGAGATGCTGCTGCCACAGCTGTGAACCCACAACTAAAGTCACTTTTTTAAAGTAGATGCCTGCTCTGAAAACCTTGTCGTGTCTACCAAGAAGATTAACGTGTGAGATGACTACGCTGTACCACCGCTGTGACTCAGCAACAGAACGCTTTACTACAGCTATTCCCTGAAGTACCATATTAAAATAGGGAAATGAGCAATCCTGTTCTACATAAAGAAAATAAATACATTAAAACTTAGCAAATATGCCAAGTTTTGAGTTAAGTATCGGTCCATCAACCAACACAGCTGAGACAGAGCCCGAATTGAGAGTGTCTAACAGAAGGTATCTTTAAAGGTGTTTAAATACAACAGATACCCCAGCCCCAGACTGACTCCCCTGACACGTGGAAATGGCGGAGACCAAACACCCTCCTGTTCCTGCTCACTTGAGAAAGGTTCAGTCAGCTGGACACTCCACAGGTACCCACAGAGACTGATACAATGTCATAAATTAAGGGGGCAGCAAACCCCCTTGCTAAAAGCCAGAACGGTGGAGGGACTGGGAGGGCAGCCATGCCCGACACCCATGAGTTTACTAAGATGCTTTACTGGTCCTCAATGCCCCCTTGTTTCACACAAACCAGAACCCTTCAGCCTCAGAATTATGACTCCAGAGAGGGAAAGAGGGCATTTATCAAGTTGATAGGGCAAAAGACTCAAGTCCAGCAATGTCCACCCAGGTGAACAGCTACCCCACTGAATACCATGGGCAAAAGAAGGCAACATCTCAAGCTTCTTCACCTCTGAAGTTACAATTCAGATTTTTTTTTTTTTAAGGAAATTTTACTTTCTGTTTTAAACAACACATAAACTTATCATCACCATCTGAAGAATAAACATGTGTTTTGATTTCAGGTCAGAAATCACTCACCACCACAGAAATAATTCATGCAGTTGTTAGGTTAACAGCTTTGCAGATCCTGTCAGTGTTAGAAGTTCATCTGCTATGCGAAAGGATCATTTATTTTTTGGTTTGATATTTCCAATTTCATCCCAGCTAAACAAAAGACGATTTCTAATAAACATGACGAACTATGAATTTACCTTTATGAGCATCATGGAATAAAACTCATATTTTACCTGGCTGAAATGCAGAAGTGAGAAAGAACAAGCAAAAAAAGACAGATACTCAATTATAAAGATTCAGAAGACAAAACAGTAAAAATAGTAAACATCAATATTTCAAAGCATACATTAGAATGATTTCCATGAATAAAACTTACTAAAAAAAACATTATTAGAAAGCACATAAAAACCTTCCAAGAAGCTCAGACCTCAAAAATTTCTGAGGATACCATTCTGGAAACCCAAAGCATCTTGATTTAAACTGACAACCATGGCTGAAATATCTCTGAGCTCTTTTCAATACAAGTCATTCCAAGGGAGGAATGATTATGGTCAGAGAGTACACAGACTGAGTTGACCCAGTGACACATCTCATGTGTCATAAGTAAAAGAACACACTGTACCACTGAATTACCAGTCATTTCCCACTGCAGACACATCACCCCAAAAGGGCAGGGATGGACTTCATGCCTACAATTTTATCCAAACATATTTCTCTAATAAGCAAAATGATAACAACTCCATAGCTTCTTAACTTCAAGTGTGCCACAAAATCAATCAAAGGGTTTAAACAAAATGTCTTCAAGAGAATCAGCCTTATTTATTCTGACCATACCCATAGGGTAAAGATCTTCTGAATCCCATGGGTTGAAATTTTAACATACTTTAGGTTAAATCCTTATCTTTTCCCTTTTCTGGTTTAATTAGAGTGTTTTAAAAACTTACCATAAAATGGGAACTTGTATTCAACATCATCCATTAAACAATATTTCCAGTACTTCAGAAACAAAAAGAATAAATACAAAATCCTTTACATCATAAGAGTTCCATGTTTCATAAGAGACAGAGACTAAATGACTACCGGAGTCCAACCAATTTGTTTGGCTAATTCTACCTAAAACAACGCACACAAAGTCACCTCAATCTGCTATTCAAGCACTTGCAATAGCACTAAACATTAATGACACACGGAGAAGTGACAGCTATCAACCAGGGAAGGAAGAGCTTTCAGAAGAGCATTAGAGGCATATGTGTTTTGAACTCTGAAATGTTGTATCTGCAGTAAAGGTTTTCAGTATTTCACATGCAAACATCTTCATGCAAATAAATACATGTTCCTCTAAACTGAAAAAGTTTACGAGGGCACAATTAGCTGTTTTCTTCGAGTATAAATCAGACAGCTGCCTGTAATTGGAACTGGGAGCAAAAGACATATAAGAAATGCTTTCTTCTTTGCAAATGTTTTTCTGTGATTTAGAGGAAAGTTCTCCTTCAAGAAATGAATATAACATTTTCCAGATCTGCATGGTCTATGGCTTTAATGGGTAAATTTACATGTGAATAGTTGGTTGGGGTTTTTGTTCGTTCCCAATTTCCTTTTGGATTTTACCTACTTCATATAAGATTAAAACAGCTACAGAGATTCTGTAAACCAAATTAAGCACACTGTGATACCTCGGCAAATAAACCTACCTTTTAACAAGCAGCAGGGGGGTCAATGCAAATGAATCAGCACTAACTGCTATCACTAACGGGGCAAAAAAGAAAACCACTACCCTGCCATTCTAAGGGGGATCAGAAAAGGCTGCAAATTTTAAGAAGTGAGTTTTACACATGAAGAAATTAGATACAAGTTTCACATGACAAAGGCATCTCTAAATGTCTATTTCCATCTACATTTCATAATGCTACTGAAATACAAGTGACATCCACCATATGCTTGAGACACAGGACAATACATAAGGCACAGCACTACGCTATTACCTTAAAGGTTCATCAGTGTGCATAATGCAAAACCAATGTGTTTGTGGATTTTTTTGGAGGGTGGGGGGAAATGGAAGGAACACATCCTAACCAATCTTATTTTCACACTAAAGCATCATCTCAACAGATTAACTACCTATAAACGAAGAAAAAAACTGATTTCACTTAACTTTCTATCTTTCTGAAAAGAGGACAGTATTTAGAACAGATGGCACAATTTACTTCAGCCTTTCTGCTCCAACTGACTGCTCCTACAATTTTTAAACCGCTTTCCAGTTTTACACACAATTATTCTAACTGGTACAAAACAGAGAAACTTGCCCGTCAGTGGGGTGAAGTGAAAAACAGAACACTTTTCGACATGCCAGCTGACCGAAGTGTTGCAGATAAATATTAAAAAGAACCATAAATTACATATTTTCATGCACCCCCACTCCCAAGATATCCAGATAATGGAAGACACAGCTGAGGTACCAACGCGGATGTGACCGTAGAGGCCTCAGGCACTGACAAATAAGGAACTTCTGCAACTTTCAAGGTAACGCAAGTTCCCAGCTGACGGCTTCTCTTCCCCAGTGTAATAAGATGTAACACAAATTCAGTTTACAGTATGATGCCATATTTTGGCTGGAAGGCATAAGAGGTCTGAATTCAACAACGTGTTAAATTGGAGTGTAGCACCTGTGTCTTACTAGCAGCCTGCTTGATTTCCCCAGGGCCAGAGATGTGCCTGCCACCTGGAGATGGGCAGCGTGGCTGACTTACTCATCCTAGACAGAACTACCTGGGCACAAGGTCCCAAACCTGACTGTAGCTCCTAGCCACTGTGATAGTGGTGGGGAGAGAAAGCATACTTGGAATGCTATCAAATGCTTCAGAGAAAAGAGTCCCTGCAAGAAAATATTTAACATCATTTAAATGCATATCTTGCATTATCTCCTCCCACTTGTCTGTGCTGATATCAGAGAGGTGGGCATACATTATAATTCAGGAAACTGCAAATGCTTCAAGTGACCACACTGCAGACAGAAGCATCAACACCTACTACCAAAGGACACAATCACAGAATTGTTTGTGTTGGAAGAGACCTTTGGAGATCATCCAGTCCAACCCACCTGCTAAAGCAGGTTCACTAGAGCAGATCACACAGGAACGTGTCCAGGCAAGTTTTGAATGTCTCCAGAGAAGGAGACTCCACAACCTCTCTGGGCAGCCTGTTCCAGTGCTCTGGCACCCTCAAAGTCAAGAAGTTTCTCCTCATATTCAGATGGAATCTCCTGTGCTTCAGTCTGTGCCCATTGCCCCTCACCCTGTAGTTGGGCACCACTGAAGAGTCTGGTCCCATCCTCTTGACACCCACCCTTGAGATATTTATAAACAGTGATGATATCCCCTCTCAGTCTTATCTTCTCCAGGCTGAACTGACACAGCTCTCTCAGTCTTTCCTCATAAGAAAGATGCTCCAGCCTACCACTGCACTCCCTCCAGTAATTCCCTGTCCTTCTTAAACTGGGGAGCCCAGAACCAGATGCAGTACTGCAGATGCGCCCCTCTCCAATGCTGCTTTCCAGAAGGTCTGCCCCTAACATGTACCGATAACACCTGCCAGCTCTCTCAGCACTCGTGGGTGCATCCCATCAGGGACATATCATATCTTGTCTATCCTACAAAACGCTTTAAAACAACCCTCTCTGCTGCAGCATGGACTCTAATCAAACACTTACATCCTTGCAACGTATCTTACTGACAAACATGGGTAATATGATGTGCAACGAAAGGATAAAGCCTTGCTTCCTGGAAAATAAAATTTCACAGCTGAATTTACCAGAGGCAAAAAGGTGGCTGAAGCTCTCGCTAATGGCTTTGTGTCTGATTTCTAATGCTAAAAGCTTCCTGCACTTGGGTTACGAATTTGGGAGAAATTATGAAACAAACGTATGTTACACATATTGTTGCACAGGCACGTTAACTTCTGCCCCTTCTGTGAAGATAATTTGCACATTGCTATTTTCTGCATTTCAAAAACTCATCATCTTTTGGAGCAGTAAGAAAGGAGGCATTGCTGAAAACATTTCTTATTTTCTAGGCTGACCTTGTGTTCACTGCTTCCCCACACAAACGAATGCCAAAAAACTGAATGAATCCTTCTGTCCTGCTGCCTCTTCTCTCTGACCTCCAAGTAAGTACTCCTAAATATTCTGTTGCTGCTTGGAAAAATCAGCTGTATTCCCACCCCCTCACACCATTCCTCTGTAAAACGGTTAATCTTGAAAACACAATGCTGTCACCTTCCTTTTGCAGGTTTCTGCCATTGCTGTCACTATGGAAACAATCAGAACATCAAATATGTCAGTAAGCATGATTTATAAAATACAAAAGTGCCAAAGGTAAGGACTCTACATAAAAAACAATCAAGACAAAATTAGCTTTTTAGCATGGAAACATTGGCTTTAAAGGATTTTCAAGTTCACATGAATTCCTAGGGCAATGCTGCAGTGAGCTATGGCCAAGCGCAGCATCATGCATGAAGTCACACAGCCAAAGGCTGCAACTATCCGCCAGGAAACAGTGTCATAATCATCCCTTTTCCATCTATTTAAAACACAAAAATCAGATGGTAAAGTCAGTATATCCTCATAACATAACACCAACATAAGAAATACTATAAGACACACACGTATTTCTTTCTTTGAGATTTAGAAATAAATTAAGGAAGGCCCTTGCAGCTTGCATCGCCTGTATCTCACCAGGCCATTGTCATCTTCCCCTCTGTTCATCGCCTTCATTCAAATCCACATCAAAAGCAAAGTCAGAGCCAATTATTCTTAGCTTCGCAACCAACAAAGATTTAAAGCAATTCTTAGAGAAACATCAGCTACAGAGCTTGGCTGTACAGCTATTCTGTTGTGTTGTGGCTTCAGCAATGCAAAAGCAGGGTGCTTATTATCGCTGTAAGATGGGGCTCATGCAAGGCCTGCATGTGCAGAAGGGGCAGTTCTCCCCCACTCCCAAAGCTCAGCACATACTTCACTTTGACATGTTGACTCAATTATAGTACACAGGAGCCTCCAGAGAACAAACACAGCTTTTTGAGACAACTCCCTCTCCACCACACACACATTCTCTCTGTGCTTTCTTAGAAGCTCATTTCAGGGAATGTTTCACCCATTATTTATATATTATTATTCATATTTATATTATTTTTTTAATTTTAAAAATATATTTATATTTTTATATAATTTTTATAGACTTACTTATATTTTTTATTTATTTATATTTATGATTATATATTCGCCCATCAGCCCATTATTTTCTCTTTCTCTCTCCTCGCTACCATCACTGTGATGTAGCCATCCCCTTCGTGGTGCTGCTTTTCCTCACCTGAACTGGCTTTGAAAGTAAGCCACTATTCCACCTCAAATTCAGCTATTGAAGTTACAATATAGTCAGCAAAACCAAGAAGGACCTCCTTCTTATGCCAAGATAGAACACTTCAGCTTAAGAAAAAAAGAGTGAGAGAACAGCACAAACACAAATGAGAGTCATGGAGCGCTAGGAGAGGAGAACAGACACGCAGCTATGAAGCGCTTTTAAAGCCCTGAGGAGCCAAAAGAATAAATGTAGACTTTTCTTAATAATTACATTGGAAATGGTAAGCTCCAGGGGCCATTTCAGGTAGAGGAGACAGTTTGCCAACCAGTCAGTGCTGGACAGGTGACCCTGATGGCCGCTTGCTGCCCTCAGAACTTGGCTGAAGGACTTCGGCACATCCACGGCCTTCAATGCTACATGCAGACAGAGCAAGTTCTCTTACATTCAGATTCTCCCAAGTGGCTTGGTAAAAGAAATAGTCTATGTAGTCTTGACTTAAAAACTATTTTTTTTGACTGGATAACTTAATGACAGCTGGAAATTTACCAGGTTATTCTCTTCTTGCCACAGGACCATTCACTTCCACAGCAGTTCAGGTATTCTGAAGCAGAGATACTCCCTCACTTGACACATACACTTTCGATTACTGATTTCTAAAATATGAGATTACACGCTTTGTCTGAGATTTTCTCTATTAGACTGCAGGAGTCAGCCGGCATGAATCCTGACAGGAGCTGCTTAGAGAGAACGACTGATGGATTTGGAATCCTGCACTATCAACAGGGTAAGGAAGAACAAAAGAAGTTATAAATTACAGAACTGAGAGGAAAGGTAGAAGCGATGACTAGGTAAGCTGAATTAATAAATCTTCTGGGGGAGCTCCCCTTCGACAAAGAGCATCTTCCAGAAACAGAGTGAATTTTGATGCAGTGTTTCCCTGGTAGCTAATTATGACATTAGTTCACAGTATCAGGAAACTATGATAGTACAGAAGACAATTCAGAGCTGGAGTTTATCTTGCTCAAATATTGGACAACTTGAAATAAGCCATTCCACCACTTTTGAAAAGTATCAAGAAATTCTAAATTAAAATATTCATGGAAATAACCAGTCTTTAGAAACTGATTCACACATCGTATCACGTCAGTCTATATCCTCTTCTACCTGGCTTTTTTTTCCTCTTTTACATCCGTCATGCATGCCCAGTCCCACTGATTCCCATTTACACCTCAGAATTAATAACAAGTGTGGCCTGAGTTCCATGGACAAATTTAGGCATAACAAAAAGTACCTACTGTTAGCAGTTTAGGTTTGCTTCTCCTCAACTCTTCTGAATAACTCTTTGTTTTTGCATAGATAAAGAAATGTGAAAATGGAGGTTTTAAATTACCAATGCTAAAGTACCTACTACTTCCAAAATATATCACTTCAGATTTGTCACGTCTTCAAAAAAGTTCCAAATTTTTAAACTTAGAATCATAATTATATGGTACTATGCTACTTCTCATTTGTGTATGCACCTCTCTACCCCTCTCTTTCTCCTGTATCCTTCCCTGCCCTTTAAAAGGACTATGGAACATTGCACTTTGAAGTCCAAGTAACAACAGGGTATTCACACAGTATTTTCAGTATTATCATCTACTGTTCATTTCAAGAGATCATAGTACAAATCTGAAACCACAATTATAATAGGCTACTCTAACTAGGCTGATGCTAATTACAAGGTGACCTCTAGTAAATACTGCTTTTAGGATTCTGAACAACTACCAAAGCTAGTGCCACATCACGGAGCTGAGAAAATCTAAGTGATAAATATTACAAATTTCTGCATTTACTGTATAGCATCTGCTGGATCAATTGTGTCACCAAGATCGCTGGGGGAGATCATTAGCAAAACACCTTGACACTCACAGAGGCAGCTTTCATTCTTTGGGAATTTGGAAAGGAAGCTAAAGGAACAACAAAATCAGGCTATCTTATTTCTGAATAAGAAGTCCACACCATGATATTGAGCACTTGAGTTTACTACATACTTACTTCCTATCTTTAAAAAGTTAATTTCACCTTTTCTCAATGCACTAATGCCATCAAGTCTTCAGCAGTCAACACGGTGAAACTCTCCCACCCTCTGTCCTCAGAAAACCAAGCGCAAGGAGGAAGAACTGTTTCAAGTGAAAACATTTTCTTGTGAAGGTGAATGTACCAAGAATTAAAACTGATTTTACTAGACACCAAAATCAGTACTTTGTATCAATGGAGAAAAGGACCCTGAAAGGGTCATTATATCACTATAAATATCACCCCTTACAGCCTCGAGATTACTTTCGACCACCTCACTTGGATATAACTTTCAATGATCCTCTTATCTTCGGAAAAACAGAATACTAAACTCCTCCAATTTATGGAGGGAAGACCTGAACAACTGGATACAAAGCTAATTTTACCAGCTATCTCAGCAGAAACACTGCAGAAAAGAAGTATTCCCTGAAGCCTGATGCATCATGTACCTAAGTAACCAAAAATACTGCTTTCTTAGGGTGACTAGTATAGCCACAGTTAATCGTCTAACACAATACTTGTGCATTTAACCACAGACAGCAAGAAGGGAACAAGGTACTGCATGCAGTATAATCAAGGCACAAATGTGGGCTAGTCCGTACTGACTGTACTTGCAGCAGACTGAGCTTGCTCCAGACATTCTGGTGCCCTAAGCCAGAGCACCAGCAAGGCAAATAAGCTACAGAAGATTTATTTTGGAAAATGACAGTGACCCTCAGTCATGTAACTGCCATAACAGGCATCTTCAAAGAAAATAAACCAAATCCAAAGCATCCTGCTGATTCTGCTCTGTTTGGGATCCAGCATTTAACACTGCTGATGTCCGAATGCAGCTCTGTCAGAGCCCAGCGAGCTCTCCAGAGGACTCACACAGCACCAGAACAAATGCCAGCATCAGCATGTAAACCCATTCTACACAGTATACTTCAGCTACTTCAAACATCCCCTCACATTAACCTAAGGGGTAAAGACAACCTGTTTGGTAAAAATTAACAAGTAGCAAAAAAGACATTAAAATGCAATCTATAGCTCAGTAAATACATTAATTCAATGAACAAATTGCATGGATGACATTTGTGCCTCTTTAGCATAAACAAAGAGAAGAACAGAACCTCTACAGTTGGCCATCCATGCAGAGAAAGAGTAAGACGACAACCATGTGACACACATTTATCACATTTTCAATGCAGTTCTGGAAACCAGAGATGTTGAGCAATAAGCAAAGCATAAGAATTCAGACAGAACAAAATTAAACACCTGAAAGCATGATCCTTGGCAAGGAGTCACCCCCAGGAAGGACCGAGGAAGCATGACACTTCTCAGCAATTTTTCAGACCCAATACACATTCGAAGCTTCTGCTTTGTGGAATCTCTCCTGCTTTTCCTAGTTCATGGGAAATTTCATCTCTGCCAGACAATTCAAGGGAAACTGAACTGCAAATTCCATTAACTTGAACTCTGAGACAGCAACTCGGCTACTGTGAGTCACTGACAGCTGGGAACAATCCTGCCAGCTTGGGAGAGACACCAAATTCAATGCAACATCCACCCCCATACACTCTAGTCCACAAAAGCCAGCGCATCTGAAAGGAATCACAAGGATGCTACAGCCTACTGGGGAGGGAGATGTCAGTAATGCTTGGAAAAATCCCTCAGCAGGAAGGGCCTGCTCTAGGCAGCTGCTGATAACACAGCCCCACATGCCCAAAGCTCCTCAGCAGAAAAGCACATCACGTTCAAATGTGTTGTTTCTAACACAGAGTCTGAAACATTGCCCTGTGCCTGAATTTCTGGTTTGAGTGAGGATCTGAAAAGGGGGCTTAGAAGGTTTTCCTGGAGTAAACTTCTCTATTTACAATCACCTCGAAGCGGTCAGTTCTCCAGCTATAGTAAGTATGTTAATGCAAGGACTCCAAAGATCCCTCTACAGATTCCACGTGTATCAAAGGCGTTAAGCCTTCCTCCATCACGAATTGGAGCACAAATAAACGGATAATACAGAACATCAGGGATAAGCAATCAGCTTCTTCCGATACCTAAAATTGCATTGCTAAATCCAACAATATTCCAAATGAAGAAATATTTTGTATCTCTGGTCTCATCAGGCTGTCTGATCAACAAACCTGACTTGTGCATTATATACTGCTTTTGGTAGCTGCATTAAGTTACTGCATGTCTACAGCTCAGCCAATTACATAGATATGACAGAAAGAACACACTAACTCATTTGAAAGGGTGAGAGAAATGACAAGAGGAAAGAAGCAACTTGATGCAGAGCCCTAAAACTCCATCTTTTATAAAAGTATCATAGTTGGAAATAAAGTTAAGGGAGTTTGTTTGTGCAAGGTTTGTTGTTGTGGTGGTTTGGTTTGGTCAGTTTGTTTGGCTTTTTTTGTTAGTTTTCTTTGTTTTTTTCTTTTAAGGAATCCATGCTTTCTACAGGACAACCACAAACCCACAAATATCCTCAGTCATTGCCCTAATACTTTTCAAAATATAAACTTCACTTGCTTTGAGGGTCTTGTGTACAACAGCAAGTTTAGAGAGAGTTTTAAAAAAAAAAAAAAAGCTATTTCCAACTTGGTTGTACCACTTGGTCGCACATGATTTAGATGCTAACAGTAAAAAGACCAAAGATGCTTAGCCTCAAGAGTACCATGGTAATTGCTGAACTAAACCTTATTGGAAATGATTATTCTCTACAACCCTCCAGGTTCAGAGAATTATTCTTTATGATTACTTAATAAAATTTCAACCTCATAACTGTAACTTCTTCCAGGCCATACATCTACCTGCCACCTCTTGCTGTTAAGCTTGCTCCTTGCTTGCTTGCAAATCCTCCTGCATATTGTATTCCTCATGATCGCTCCTCACTGGTTCCTGAGACAAGAAACATGCCAAACACAGTTGGAAACTCCAATTCATATTGTTGTGCCAAGTGTCAGTCAGGGACACACTTCTGACACACAGAACTAGCTTGTGAGCCGTACGAAGCAGACTACTGATTTGGGTGTCCTTTGGTTCAGAGATTATAAGTGTCCTCAGGCAGAAAGGTTTTCTCATAGATGTTGTAGAGCAAGAGACTCACAGAACAAGATCTCGCTCTACCAGGGATTTGTATCTACATACAAAACTAGGCAAAGAATCTTGCTTTGCCTTTCCTGTTCTCAAAGATACACCCCGAAATTTACTGGACATCTTTGAAAATGACCAAAGTCCAAAAATAATCCAAAACCCAAACAAACAACAAAACAAAGCAAATAAAAGAGTGTAACACATTTTGGGCACTAAACTCCATGAAATATTCCTATAACATCAGAAACACGATTCTGAGACAATAGTGGCACATTAATATGAACATCTGATATCAATAGACAAATCTTCTGAGACAAGATGAAAAGGCTCCAGATCAGATCAATAGCAAAGTATAATATGAAAACACTCTGATTTTTAAAACAAGAAGATTCAAAAAACCAGTTCAAATGGCAACTACATAATAGGAGCACTTCCAACCTCTTTCCTTTTAACAAATACCCATCTCTCTCCTAAGAAGTGTTTAGGAGCTTCTTACAAGACAAGGCAATATTTAAATCATTATTTTTAGATAATCTATACGTATTTTATTAAATATATATAACCACATTTCTTTTAATGATACAGTGATATCTCAAGTAAAAACTTTACTGCAAGAAAAATTAAGCAAGCAATAACAGTTACTGACAAAATTTAAATCTATGTATGTCAGTATGGTCAAGTTTTATCAAGTGTAAAACTCCAGCTTTCTAATGAAATATACAATATTAGTTTTTAATCTTGAACATTCTAAGATCCAGCTTTCTAATGGAATATACAACATCTGCTTTTAATCGTGAACATTCCAAGTTGCTTTTCATCATAAAGTCAAGATACTTACTTTAAATACCTTCTCATATATAAAAAGCCTTTTTAGACTACTAGTTGAAAGTTTCTAGAATGTTTTACCTCTGACATTCTTTGGTTCTTAAAATATTAAGCTAATGACTAAGGCAGAGTGGTTTTACAGGTAGAGGTAAATAACACCAGTATTTTTAAACACAGAACATACATAAGGAAAATCACCTGCAGAAGACCAATACATATACAACATATGGCAGCATAAAGTTTTATGGATGCTCCTGAAGAATCATCAATAAACCTTATGCACAACATCCCCATTTCTGATGGTTAATCCATTATGG
Source organism: Pampusana beccarii (assembly GCA_013399365.1). Lineage (NCBI taxonomy): Eukaryota > Metazoa > Chordata > Aves > Columbiformes > Columbidae > Pampusana > Pampusana beccarii. The sequence continues at coordinate 413,854 of VWYH01009474.1, forward strand.
AAGACCAACCAATGCAGACTTTACAGTATCACATATTTACTTTCATCTACCCTACCTTAAAGTATTAATACTCTCCTATAAACAAAGTTTTGTTTGCGTGCAGATAAAACACAACCATAATTTCTCAACCACAAAGCACTGTAGATGTTTTTAAAAGTTCCTTTCTGTGCTAATCCTCTGTTGTTTTACTCTATTCACTGCCAATTGGAAACACTTGCAAAACCAAACACACACACACGCCCCCCGCACTGCACCTCTGCATGCCTGGCACACTCAGCATCTCATCGACTGAAGGGGAAGGTTTCCAGAAATTCCTGCTAAGTACTCATTGCAGAGCAATACCATTAAATGTATCCCCCATCTCATAAGCAGCCTCCTTGAGCTGATACAAGCCTCCTTTGTTTTGTTGTTGTTGTGGTCTGGGGTTTTTTGGGTTTTTCCTTTCTTTCAATTAATACTCAGGTACCCCAGCTCCTTTCAGAACAGAGCTGATTTGACAGAGATTTGATGAAGAATTTGCACAATTAGGTAGGAAATGCATAGTGAAGCACTCCTCTCAGCTACTCCTTCCCATGCTGGTCATGGGGTAGGAATCATACTTTTATTACTGTTTATTTTCAGGGTCTCAGAGATTTATCTCAGATCTGTTCAAGAGATGAAACATGCCTACCTTTCAGCTTCTCTGGTCTGCACTTCTGCAGAATGCTACACAATTTACACTAAACCAGAATTTAACAGTGCTTTGACGGCTCATGCTCACGATTTTATGAGCTGATAGATCAGATTCTCTCCATTGCAAATCTAGATACGGTTTAAGGCGACAGGTTTGGCAAGTCTAAATTTCTCAGTTCCTCTGAAGGTAAATCTGCATCAAAGAGGATGGAAAGTACTCACCTCTTCAGCAGCACCTTTGTTCAGAAGCCAGCACGCAGAGAGAAAGCCAGCAATGCCTGGCTCACAAGCACACCCTCCAACTGGGGCAGGGCGGGTGGGAGAAAAGGGAGTAAAATGGGTCTGGATTAGAGATACACAGGAAAGAAAGATCAAAGAGTACTTTATTTTATCCATGCATGAAGAACATTGCACACAGGTGGAGCAACCAACCACTTTTGTTCTAAACACGATTATTATTCAGCAAGACATGCACACACTATTGTGCCTCCTCAAAAACACAGGAAGTGAAAGAGAAGATGATATTTCTTAATCACTGAAAGAGATCCCAAACTATATGAAATCAAAAGCAGGAAGGGGAAGAATATGCTAAGAACCTCCTGGCTTGTTTTAAGAGCTGACAGTCCACAAGTCAGAGAGTTGCAACTTCCATGACCATAAGCATCACAGTACTGAGAACCTGGCTTTAAATTTCACATTAAGACCTTTCTTCATAATGAAGAAGTTAAAACACACCCTCAGATGAAGTTCTCAATACCTAAGCTCAGACAGCAGCTTAAACCCTTGTAAAGTTTGCATATAGATGGAGACCATGTACAGAAATGCAACGTAGCATCATTAATTTGCTCTCCGTGCTGTTTGAAAACTAAGGCTTAGAGTCCTTTGCTTTACAAAGGAAAACTCCAAAACTGGCACACTTCAGAAATTCTTTTAATAATCTCCTCAAGTTAACCGTAGGGCTGACTTCCAGCCAACAGGAGTCAGGCAGCAAATGCCAAGCATGGCCACGTCCTTCATCTCACAAGCCAGCAACTGGGCCGGTGGCTCCACACGACTCCTCGTTGTCCTCCTTCACCACACCACAGCCCTGCAGGCACCTGACATCTGTCCAGACAAGAAGCCACCAAGAGCAGCAGTGAACCTGAACACCTTTTATTATTCACCCCATCACACAAGCCACCCAGAGCAGCTTAGTGCTGCTCTCCATCCCCTCAGATGCAGTCAAACTGCAGTTAAAGATGCGCTTTGTTTCATTAAGGAAAATTTCTCTCCTGCCTTCCTCTACGCTGAAAAGGTTTCGCTCCTGTTCTTACCATCCCATCAGCTGCAGGTTGGCTGCACATAATCCAAATAGTAACTCACAGTCTGGGAGCTCCCTCACCATCATTCACCTACCTGCAAACAGGAACAAAACAGTGCAACTAGACCTCTATATCTCGTATTATTTTGCTCCCATTCATTTGCTGCTACAGCTTTTAAGCAGAATGTAGCAAAAGACAACATTCTGGAAAGTCATTCCCAAAGCTTACTCACCTTTCCTCTCCCTTTGTATCTTTTTATATCGTTTACCCAACTATTCCATTTTAAAAACATTTTTCTAAAGAAAAACAGCATCCAAAATCAGTATGCAATAATGTAGATTTGAATCAGCAGGAAGCATTAGGGAGGCAAAATTAAAGAGTGAAGAGAGGCTGCCAACTTGCCTTAATACCTCAAAAGCAAACATAAATTAAACGGGTAAAAGAGATTTACTAAGTTGTTCAATCTATTTTCATCAGAAAGCTGACGCTTTGATGTTAGATTATTTCCTGAATCTATCTACAAGTCTTATATATTATATATTTGTTCTTTCAACCTTTCCTTTGGGCAGACTATTCCATACTTTATTTCATAATCTCATTCCCTTGTTTCTAGTTATCCCCCTTCTCACCTTACTAAATTAATTAGTTTCTGTCTTTCAAGTATGTGCCTCTCAAATATTTGTAGACTCTTATCACATCTCTCAGCTACACTTCTAGTTATCACATAGCCAAAGTAGGCATGTTTGTCCATCAGTCCCTTGCTCTCTATGCATTTGTCATTTGTCCCTCAGCTCTCTTCAGCTGGTTTGCATCTGTCTAGAAACAAGATGCTTGAGTCTGCACACTTAACAAGTTAACTCTCACAGTTGTTCAAGAAGGAACTTCTCTTTAATTTGTATAACCCAAAACTGTATTAATTTGGTTTTTGCTGCCAGAATGCATCTGAAAACTGATTTATCTGCCACACAGCTGCTCACCCAAAAGGCTTTGAGTGCCTGGAAATACACTAGTGCTTTCCCAGTTTCACTCTTCGCCTGGCAAACACACAAACACATTTCAGGTTGAACTTTTTTTGACTGCATTCTCACCAGTGCCTCCCTGCAAATGAGAAATACTTAATTTTCATACTCCTCATTATTTCCAGTATCTCTAGTTCTTCTCTGTTAGTGTCTTCATCTACATCTGATCCACCTCAAATACTCAGCATCTTAGAAGTTAAAAAAAACCCCAGCCTGTAATAAAGGTGTTAAAAAACATTCATTGTTTAGTAAGATAAAATGAGACAAGGTCTCCACATGGCTAAACATGATGTAGTTCAGCACTACTGTGTTTACATTTCTGTGATTTTATGTTGCAAATTTCCTACTCTCAGCCTAAATTACCTAATGCAAAAGGAAAAGACCAAAACAGACAATCTGCTATATCTTAAGTCAGGTATGATACACAGTTAAGCCAACAGCACTGTTGGAAAAAGCAGGTATCTCCCCTTCCTTCCCCTCCCCTTCCCACACATCAATCAGCTGCCCATCACCTCTACCGTGCCACCACTGCCCCATGCTGGCATATGTTGTGGCAAGCCAGGTATTTTTCAATTTCAGATTTATTGCATTGTGCATCTGCACAAATACTTGTAATGCCACTGTGTACCAGATCACGTAGCAACAGGAGAAGAGCAGAACTGCATGAGAACTTACGCCACCAAAAAACATCCATGGGATACCGGTCCTGTGTTCCCACTTGTAAGCACCACCTCAGCATAAGAGAGTAAACCTGAAATCCTGTCAATTGGGAAGTCTGCAAAAACCCAGAGACTTCTCAAGAACAGAGGGAAGGAGAATCCTTCTTAGTATGTGAACACTGAAGATTTCTGCATAGTTGAGGGGTCAAGATGAATTGAGCACAAGGTAGATCTGTTAAAGAGCTGAATTCTTTCAAGGATTAGAAAAAAAAAAACTGATGGGGTAAAGGAATACAAGAACACATTGTTTATTGGAACTTGCTCAAAAGATTTGGTCAAACCCTTCACAAAGGGCTACTCAAGTCACTATGCAGGCAAAAAGAACAAAGTACTGTCACAAGCGTGAAACCGGCAAAAAGAAACAAAACAAGAATCACTGATCAGTTTGAGCGTGGAAGAAGGGTATTTGTGGAGCTCTCAAAGATTAGTATCTGTTTTCTTTCAGGTTGTTATTAAATAGTTGCAAAAGAAAGCAAAAACTGAAATAAAATCTCAGCTGAACCCAACTTTCAGTGAGGTTGGTTGAAAACACAGAATAAGGTGGATTAGCTTAGGAAATTCTAACAGAGAGAGCTGTCGGGCAGTTTGAGAAAGAAATGAAAATCAAAAGGAGAGAGGGAGGACTTTAATTATGATCTATAAATTACCTGTAGTTACTCTGTAAGAATTTATGTTGTGTGTCAGTGAAAACAGTAGTTGAATCAGCATGGTAAAAAAGTAAACAATACATTTAGGAAAAATAATATTGACATTACATACATTAATGTTCTTTAACATATACTTTCTTAACACTTAGCTTCACCTTTAATATGCTTAAGTCCACCTTGACTGAAACTATATTCAGAAGAAAGAAAAATCCTCAAGAAAATCTAATTAAAATAATGAGGGCAAAGAATATACTTAAAATGGAAGAGAAACTATACAGAAACAGTTTCAGTATCCTTGAAATCACAGACAACAGGCTTCGAAGGAAACTCTTTCAGGTAGGATCAGTGATATGTAAAGCATTCCCAACACATTTGCCTGTTATCTCTGGTAACATTTTCCAGAAGAGAGCGCCCAGAAGGTCCCTGGGCAATCCAGTCTACTGTTTAACTGCTTGCGCTGTTGGAAAGTTTTTCCTGAAGTGTACTCTAATTCTGCTATTTAAGCCCTTTACTTCCGGTCTTACCCTGTGTGGACAAGGAGGAGAAATGGTTCTTTTTCTCTTTGCAGCACACTTAGAAATTTTTACGTGATTTTAACCTCTCCAGCCTGAACAATCCTGATAGTTTCATTCTTTCCTTGTAGGTCACATTTCCATTGCTACTGCTTTGTCCTGAGCTACGTCCACTCAGTCTTCATCTATCCTCAAGCATGGTGTGCACAACCAGCTGCAGCAGTTCACCGTGTCAGCACAGAGGAGACAAAAGACTATATTGTCAGATGCTGGGCTCCTTCATATACATTATTTGCACTGTTGATTCATGTACAAGGTATGATCCACTACAATACTTGCTTCTTTTCCACAAGCCTACTACTTAGCTAGCCTTCACTGTTCGATATTTGTGCAGTTGATAAATCTTGCCTAAACAAGATGCTTACCTTAAGCAACAACAAAACACACAGTAAAATTAAACATCAAGTTATTTAAAGTGGAAGGGAGGAATTCAGGGAGAAGAAGTTGTGCATAACCATGCAATCCACTATGAGAGCAATATTTTAGTAAAAGCTAGCAGTGATTATGAAAACAGAACCATCTTTAGTTTCTATAAAGACAAAGGAAATAGACATTTATACAGTTTGGGGTTTTTTGAACTTCCTTTCCTTTCAGTGAGATGTATGCGCTGAAATCCCTCTAAGTGTTTCTGAAACTCTCACTCATAATTACATAATTGTCCATTATGTCCAAAATAACTGGTCATCAGGTACTACTGGAAACAGAACACTATATTACACATATCGTTTCTCTGACTGGGTACAGCATTCTCATCTTCTCCTTTTTTATTTCTCGTAAGTGCATTTTATGACTCAAAGTAAGCCAAAAAGGAGACTGGGCTTTATAATTAAAAAAAAATCACGATATCAAAGAAATAGTCATGAAATAATGGATAATGATTTTTCTTTCATTTATTTGTGCATGGATGTATGAGTTCTGAAAGCTATCACACAGTATTTACAGCAAGACCTAAACACATCACCTACAGCTAAAACCAGGGAGCTGTATTTCGTTAGGTTTACTATATATTATGTATCTGTCCAAATACATACACAAACACACAACTGCATCTCTCTATATAAACAGATTTCTGTATGCCTAACAAAAGGCAGACGCTGTCCCACACACTTTTCAAAAGAAACAGAGATTGATAGCACAGTAAGTATTAGAACAGAAGTGTTATCCTAATTTGACAAAAACAAAACTGGGGCAGCAATGAAGTGAACTGCCAAAATTCACATGAAAAACAGAGCAAGGGACCTAGGTCAAATTTTCTAATCGCAGTTACAGCATATTAACCACAAAACAATCCTTCTGCATTCCTTTCCCTAATCACCAAATAACACAGATGTAAGACGCCCGCATCTAACACTCATTCACAGTAATACTTGTGGCTCAACAAGATGTAACAATCTCCAAAAGAAAACAAGAATTACTTTCATTCTTCACCATCCTGGATTTAGGAAGCCAGTATCACTGTTTTCATTCCTCCTTTTTCTCTGCTAGTTCATACCAAAGGCCAGCACAGGCAGGCTTTAAGTTAACTATTTCTTTTGCAACTGAAGCAAACTAAGACCTCAGTCACTGCAGTCCAACTCTAGTAGCTGGTTGTTAGGTCATGAGAATGAAAATATTCCTTTAGTTACTTCATCCTTAAAACCAACGTATCATGGAGTGCTACTAGAACAGCTGGAAAGGGAAAAATCACACCTTAAGCTGATGCACAGCGCTTCTATGTGTGAACAGGCTTTAAAAGACAGAATTACCCGAAGAAACATCACAAAGCCTGTCACAGACATTTTCATCTACGCAAAAAAAAAAAATAAAGCATGCAAAAAGAAGTAAGAGCAGGATCAGAAGCAGGCATATATTTTCATGAAGGAAATTGGAAACACCGCAGGAAATGATGGAAAGATAACAGCTGAACCAGAAACTAGGTTAGAAAGGGACATCTCCCCAGAGCCCTAACAACTCCATTACAAGACCCTAGGGCGATGTTAAAAAACAAGGGGCTTTTGTAGCAATGTTTAACACTCCTTTGTGTGATACAGTGCATATATTTACCAAGAAGAGTAATGCAGCACACTGAAACTAAAAATACAATTTTGTACTGAAAGAAGTTAAGACGAAAAGACAGCATTTGATCAAAGACACACAAAAGGTAACAGACTATGAAAGGGTACAAATGATGTGAGAAAAACTGATATGGGTTTATTTCAAAGAACAGAGAAGAAACCACAGAGAGAAAGCTGGCAGAAAATATCACAGAGGTTATTCTTGCAGTTTAGTGAGCAGCCTAACACAGCATTACAGCAAAACACAATCTGCAAGAAGCAAGCAGAAGAGCCAACTACCAACATACACAGTGCGCAGACACGACAAACATCTAACTGGGTACTTATGACCTATTTTGTTCATTTTATATTAATTATAGCTTTCTAATCACTTTACGTTTGTATCCAGGCAACAGGACCAACCGTGCATATAAGAGATCAGGATGCTATTAATATATCTTTAAGCTGGGGCAGATGACAATTTTTTTCCAGAGGCAGTGAAGAATCCCAGGTCTTGTTCTCTCCCCACCAACCGGAAAAAAAAAAAATAATCCTGCTCGCACTCCAGATTACCCACTCTGCTGCAACACACCAGCAAACTACTTCCATCACACAAATTACCATGTGCTAACTGTCAATTCCACTTCTATACTGTGATACAATCACTTCCAGTCAGGAAGACAGAAAAATATCAATACATGTTGGTAGGAAATGAGTAATCGGGACAATTCATAAGCTCCTCAACTTGCGTTCCAGCACGTCTGCAGTGTCCTGAGAAAAGGGGGTGGACCATGGGCCATATTAACTTCTTTTCTGCCATGGATCCAATCTGATGCCCAACCTTTTCACCTTTGAGTGAGATACCACAGCTCTTGCTCTCATCCTGTATCTCTCACACACAGCTTTCAATCTAGCAACATCAGAATGATTTACAGAGGAAAACAAGAGTCCTCCCAGTAAAGATAAGGTAATGTATGCAAACAGCTAAATAGCAATGAGACTTTTCTAGCTCATGCCAGAAAGAGGAGCACACCGACCTCAGCTAAATACAGAATCCACTCCCTCTGTCCAAAAGAAATGCCTGTACGCTATTAATATCACAAGATGAAGCTCAGCTGTATAAATACAACCTCTGATTTCAGCTGAGTCTTCATCATCTCTCTGGCATCCATCACCTTCTCCTCTCCACAACAAAACTCTCAGGAGATCCTTCAGTGTAGGTTTTCCATAGCCTACAAGCCTGGTGCTCAAGTACACCGGACAGGAATGCACGTCTGGTTTTATTATCTCCTCTTCGCAAGTTAACATTTATGAACAATTAGGTTGGAATTAAGAAAAAAAAAAATCAAACAATGAAGTTCTGAAGGAAATGCTCAAGTAAGTATTCGCAAATCAGCACGGTTTAAAACGGAAACATACTGTCTGGAAACGAAGAGGACCTGCATGCTCTTTCAAGAGACGTGCTGACGTGCTGGATGACCTCAAGCACATCACTTGATCTTTCCCACATTAAAAAAAACCCCTCCTTATCTGACCTTCCTAGGTACCTCACTTTGAGAATTATAAACAAATGCACTGTAAATCCTCCTATTATTATTACTGCTGTTACTATGGGGGCTGGAATTGTCGTCAGCAAACAGGCAGGATATAATTTAATTTTCTTCAAATATTTATTATGTGACAACACAGCCATCTGTTTAACAGTCACTGTATTTAGTTTCTGTCTTAAAAAACACAGGGAAAGAAAATACCAGCTTCTGCCTCTCACTTCCACAAATCCTTTCTAGCCACATATGCAGTAATACATGGCCAATATCCTTTCAACTGTAGCACACAAGAAATTGCAGGAAAACAGACAAAATTTCAGCTTGCATGAAAACAATTCCAACCACAAATTTATTCTCCAATATACCAAAACCAGAATTCCTAGCTTTAGCAGTAATAAATTTTAATTTCGGCATTGAGGACAAAGGACAGGATATGAAGGAAAATGGTGGGATGAAAGAAGATAGACGGTAATAAAGCACTGTGCATGATGACCACATGCTAAACGAGGAAAGATATAAGAATACTACATATCTATAGAGGAAAAAGTAAATTTTCAGTAGCATTGATTTCTTGCCAGTACATTACAAAATAAACCATCATTCTTAAGTAACATCTGTTACACAAAGGTGACTTTGTCATCTAAATGTATTCTATTCAGATGCTTTTTACGAAAAGGCTTCTCTTCTCTCCACTTGCACTGTATTCTTCCATCAGCCTGTATCAAAAATCTTTATCTAACATGTCTCACATCATATCATAGAGACTTTGAGGTAACAGTAAGTCAAGGGGGTAGCAAAAAGTCTAAACTAATTAACACACAATAAGGCAATTTGCTGATGAGGAAAATGAAAAAAAAACAAAACACAGAAGGCACCAGCTGGAATGCACTCATCTCCTTTTAGTCTTCCCTATTCCCTCTTCTACTATCCCGATCATGAGATCATGAACCACTCCCAACGTACCTCAGCTCCTGGCTCCAGCCCTGCTCCACCAATGCAATTCCAACATACAGAGTTCAGCTCTAACTGGGAGTATACCTGATATACTCCCAGTTACAACAGCAATACACTGATATCATTAGTTAATTTATTGGTGTTTGATGGTTGAATGGATAGCAAACAATAACTCCTTACTTATTGTGTCAGGATTTTGTCCATCAACTACATGCCATTGTTGATGTGTCTTTTTGCTCATGAACTGCAGATTCCAAATAAGTGAAACAAATGAATTTTTAAAAAAACTGAGACCAGCTGAACCAATAAGGATCTAACTATTACCTTTTTGTACAAAAACCAAAGGGACATGTAAACTTTTAGCAGAGGCAATAATTGTTTTGAAAATACTTCTGTGTTTGTGACTATGAGCCCCAGCTCAATTTCTCTCACCCCAGCTGGTGGCATTGCGTGCTTCCTCAGAAGCAGTCTGGCCAGAAAAGGTGCAGGTAGCCCTGCTGAGGCCCAGCTGTGCTCTCATACCTCAAGTGAACACCAACGCTACAAAAAACAGACCAACTGAGGGCTGCTCTGTACCAGTGTGGACCAGCACTTCAGGAGTGGCAGAGTAAGACTGAATAATGCACGGCCTTTTTATGTGTAAACAACAAAGCAACATCAACAGGCTGCCACAGCACTTCTCAATCTACCCATACCAGACTTGCCCCTTCTAACGCACGGTGGGCAGCACGGAAACACAGCTGCCCACTTAGAGTCGTCATCCTGCAGAGCGAGCGCTGAGCACCGGCACCCGCAGAGGCCCCAAACCTTGCCTCGGTTTCTCAAATAGGACAAAGGTTTAGACAAACAAAGCAGCAGATAGACTTCAGTCCAAAATGAGATAATGCCAGATTTTGTTTAAATTGAACAGGTTAAAGATGTGCCACTCTCTGCCTCATCCATCCAGATAAGAACTAGGTCTGCTCTCTGATATAGTTCTTGACGTGTCCTGGTTTTGTTAAAAACAAGACCAGTTCTCTTTTAGTGAATTTTCCTTTCGCAGAATCACAGAATGTTAGGGATTGGAAGGGACCCCAAAAGATCATCTAGTCCAATCCCCCTGCTGGAGCAAGAACACCTAGATAAGGCTACACAGGAAGGCATCCAGGTGAGTTTTGAATGTCTATAGAGAAGAAGAGTCCACAACCTCCCTGGGCAGCCTGTTCCAGTGCTCCGTTACCCTTACTGAGAAGTTGTTTCTTCTCAAATTTAAGTGGAACCTCTTGTGTTCCAGCTTGAACCCATTACCCCTTGTCTTGCCATTGGCTGTCACCAAGAAGAGCCTGGCTCCATCCTCATGACACTGACTCTTTATGTATTTATAAACATAAATATATTTTGGCTAAGTTCTTCCAAGTACCTTCTAAGTAACTGCATTTTTCTGAATTTAGCTACATGTTTTTTGAAACACTGTGCTCCGGAGTGACAAGAGTGACCAATGGAATGCTGAAGAAGCTCATGTTTAGATTTATTGCTATTAAAACCAAGAATTCTGATAAAATTCCACACGTTCCACCGCTAGAGGGGCATATTTGGAAGGAAGAGTGGACAGAACAGGTGACTAAAACTGACCAAGTATTCCATCCCATGCACATAATACACCCTATAGAAGAGGGAGATCATGAGGGTCTTGCTCTCTTCGACCATGGCTGGCATCCGAAGAGGACCCTGCGGTCCCTGCGATCTGAGGCCTGATTCCAGACCCTGAACCCAGCTCCGGTTTGGTGTGAAGTCCTGCCCAGGACTGCCGGGTGCCTGCCCTGCAGCCGCTGGAGTGACGCCAACTCCATCCTCCACCAAGGGAGGGCAAAGGGGCTACCCAGGATATTCGAGATTGGTTGTGTATATTCTGTAACATTTTCACTATTTATTAGTAGCATTAGTAAAGTCTTTAAAACCTTTCCAACTTGAAGTCTCTCTTTCTTACCCTCCTTATCACTTTTTCCTATGCAAAGAGGGTGGACAGCGGATTAACAGAGAGCATCTGCCATGGTTTATTGTTGCCTTGCAAGTAAAACTTGACAGATTTTACTGGTGGCCCGTATGGGGATAAAGAAGCCGTACAGGGATAGAGAAGCCGTACAGGGAAGGATAAGAGAAACCGCGACATGACGATACCTCAAAGAAAGAAAAATTTCAAGCCTTTCAAAAGCCTGCATTTATTTTAAAAGGCCTGCCTGCATTGCAGAATATGTTTCTCCCTAATATCTTATCACCAGTGTAATAATCTGAATATAGCACCTTGTTCTTAGTGGGTTATTCAAAATTGTTTTGTGGTCTGGTAAGAATCATAGTTATTTAAAACACTTCAAATTTATACAGGACAGAAAAATGTCATTCTGAATTTGGCCTAAAACTCTTTCATATCAGTATCCTACCATCAGTACTGTCCAGTTCCAGATATCTCAACGACTAGCAGAAGAAAGCCTTGAAGACAAATGTGCAAAACAGTCATCAAGAAAAGTAGTCCTTCTTACAATCCTTTACACTTAGGGATACCTTAAACTCGAGGAAGCTGCCTGTCCCTTCCAAAAGTCCTTAAAAGTTTGTTTTCATTTGTAAGATTTGTCTATACAATTACTACTCTCGTAACACATAAATATCTGCTTATGTTTGATCCCATGAGATTTTAGCTTCAATGATGTACAGCAGCAATTACTCCCATAGACTAATCTGTGCACTGAATGAAGTATTTTTCCTTTAGCCAGAACTGAATTTGTTACTTTCCAGTACCATTGACAGTCTCCCTTTCTGATGACAGCAAACTATCTATTCCTAAACTGCTACTCTAAATGAGAAATGGTCAGTATCTCTTTCACGGAGAAACTATTTCATAAATAGAAAGTACTCTGCAATGACCATAACTCACAGAGATTCTGTAATCGGTATGAAAGCTACTGAAAATGCATTTGCTGGACCTTCTGCATCCGAGATGATGTTTCTCTCCAGCAGTATTACCCTTTCTGTGCCCCTGCACTGGGGCTTAAGGAACAGAGCTCAGAGCACCTTCCTCACAGCTCAACACCCAGGTCCAGGTAGAACAGGACCAAATCCCCATCATGAAACTACCAGCAATACCATAGTCGTAAAGAATGATGATATATACATGTTTTTTTAAGTGCTGCTGGGTTTTCTGAGCGCACATCAGCACAACTGTAGCGTACAAGGAAGAGACACTTCCTCCCTTGATGGTAGGAATAAGCGTAACAGCTATACAAATTAGCTACTCACTGGAGTATTGTTCTTCTGAACTTGCCATCAGACATAATTCCTACCTGCAGGATGTGAAGTTTGCAGCAGACAGTGCCTTCATGATACTGTTTTACAGAATTAAGAAAGTGGCATATACAAAAACCAGCCAAAGGATACAAAAACATTACTGGAAGTGGTTACTTAGCTAAAGGACAGAAAGGAAAAAATACACTGAACAACCCACTCAGAGATTCTGATACAGCAATTTGTCCTCTTCATCCACCCGACAGGGTTAGAGCGAGTTGAGGCATTGCCTCATACTCCTCACTGCCAGGAACTGGATCTTCTGTCCTGGTCTGGCCAGAACCACCAACAGAAGCTGAAGCCAAATCCCTGTCAGTGTGCTGGCTAGCTTCCCCTCCATCACCTGAAAACCTCGACAGGGAGTGTGTGACCCTCTCCCCAGTTAAGAAACCTTGCATAGCCAGTAATTAATCTCTTGCAATTACAAGTGGTCCTGAAACACCTTGCTATCCATCCTCAAAAGTACTCTTATTTCAGTTTTTCTTGTATTGACAACTGGACAGATATCTAAACACTGCTAAAAAGATCTAGTATTATCTCCCTGATGTTAGTCATCAGGGCTTCACCTGGTCAAATCATCTCTCCATTTATTAGAATAACAATTCCATATGATTCAACAGGTTTTAAAATATTAAATTAAGGGATGTCTCTAATGCGTCTAACGACGAGGTCACCACTACTTCTGAAATGACAGAAGCTTATGCAATGGTTTTGAATCATTTGATGCTGGCTATGACCAAGTATCAATGACATTGTGTTTTTAGGGCATACAAAAAAAGGTCTTTTGGCACTTTAGAGATGGGCTAGGACGAAGAGTGCTCAATCTGGATGAGCCAGAGACATTCAAACCGGTCATACACCAAACACTGCAGCTACTGCTACCCCTTCCACTGCACACAAGCCTCCGCTAAATCTGCAATGCAATCCAGTGACACCTGCTTGGAAATCCATTATTTTAGCAGGTCCTTTAAAAAAGACAGAGTACATCATCTACCCACAAACAATATAACAGGGTAAAGACCTGCCCTGCGTATATGCTACTGTTTTCCTGTTTCTCTGCTGTTATCACTGAGAAGCCAGTTGAACCATTTCCAAAGAGTAATCTGTGTTCTACTCAATTCACTCGTTTTTACCTTTCCCTGATATACTATCAACAAATAACTAAAAATAGTTACTTGCTAATTAAGGAGTCAAGTGGGCAGGAATGGGAGAAAAAGCAGGCATCTTCCACAGATGCATGTTAGGCAGACAAGATAAAAGGTAAGAGCATTTTACAAAAAGGCCTTGAGCAAATGCCATTTTCCATTTCATCCCAAAAAGTAACTTCTGGCACAGACAAACCACCTAGAGCTTCAAAATAGCTGAATTCAATGTTGGGCACAAAATTAAATGGTCGATTACAAATAAAAATCTCCTTTAAGTTTCTTTTAAAAACATTCTAAAAAGGACTTCTTCGCCTATCGATTTTCCCTCTTCTGCCTACGTTTCTCTTCCAAACTTCAACACCTGATACAGTAAGTTTGTTTTATAATATGGAAAACACGTATCCAGCTTCCTTTGGGTGTTGCTGACAGAGGTAGAGGAATGTGACTCACTTCCTGTTAGGGTTTTTTTGTGTTTTGTTTTGTTGGGGTTTTTTGTATGGTTGGTTGGTTTTGGTTTGGTGTTGTTTTTATTTTTGTTTGGTTTGTTTTAATTTTATTTTTTGTTTAATAAATCCATCAGCAAAGTCTGTGGCTGTCTCCCAGCCTTTCTGCTCCAGAAGATCCAATGCCCGCTCCCACAGCCAACTGACCAGCCCTCCTTCCCCCTGTAAAGGGCAGAAGGCTCAAAAACACCCCTGTGCACCCTCAGAAGTGAAAAGAGCCCACAAGCCACAGGTCAGCAGGCAGCTAACACCAATGTTTGCTGTGTCTCGTACCTTCCATTCAATCTGTATGCTACCTGTTCCCAGTAGTAAGCTTCTGGATGCAAGGACCACCTCTTCCCCTCTGTATTAAAATATCATTTAAATACCAATCACAACTCTGAGAATTAACAAATTTCCACGAAGTTACAAAAAAGGCAGACACCTCAAAATCTGCATGCAGGTTGCCAGCAGCAGTCTTACAATAAGGTGGCCTTGTAACAGAGCAGAGGTGAAGCATTTTTTTGTTTTAACATAGCGATCAACTGATTGTTAACATCTTTGGTCTCTTGAACGTAAAGGCATAGATTTGAACTAGGTAATATGGGAAAATGGGTCTGCTTTAATTATAGTGCCTAATGAACCACTGATCATGCAGAGATTTTTGTTCAGGACTGCTCAAAATGAAGTACCAGATCCCAGGACTGCTGATCTACATCACCAGGTTCAACAGAAAACACAGCGACTCCACTAAGAGCCTCCAAATTTAAATCTCTACGGATATAAATTACAAAAAAAGGAGCAATCCTCATGGAAAAAAAGTGCAACTACTGAAATGACTCTGTGCTAACATACCAATGAGATGAAAAGGGAGCCATACCTCTCTGAACTACTGCTTCAGTCTTGAGTCTAAAGGGATTTCCTCACAATCACTCACAATAACCCATTTTGTCTAAAGACTTTACAGGTTATCTATTACGTTAGAATATACTCTGAAGCCACACACTCCTTCACAGGCAAGATGAACGCAAGCTGGTCAGCAATCTGCATTGACAGGACATGCAGCAGACAGATGAGGAGAGGGACCTGATCATCATTTATTCGGGTGCCTGAGGGATCTGCTGCTCCAGCAGTGGATTCCTGGCTGTTTCCTTGCTCTATCACCAAGTTTCATGGCCTGAAAAACACCTGTGCCACTGTATGTTATTCTTGTAGTTTTCTCTCTGAAGAAACCAGGTAGAAAAAGAGGCTGGCTTGATAAGGAAAAAGAAAATAGGCCATCTGGACAAGATGACTGCAAAAGGAAAGGAAATTACTGACTCCTAAGCTGTACATCAAGCTATTTCACAGGACTTCCCACTCTCGACCTCTCCACTTCCTTTTTCCTAAAAGTGCTTAGATTTATGGGGTTTTCTCCCTGTATGCTAGCAAAGTTTCACTATTGTTTAGGCCAAAACACTGATGTTATTATCACAGAAGACCAAAGGACAAAATACAGGAAGTAATTCAAGGTATGACTTTTTTTTGCAACTCATTATTCCCCAAAGACAGGGAAAAGTCCTAGTGAACACAGCAAGCTCAGCTCTTGAGATCTAGTATTTCAAATCTGCAAATTGCACATACCACTCTGTAACACCAGTAAGAATACTTAATACCTAAACAGGGCCTGTTTAACTCATGCTGTTGGGTTCCAAAATTTAAATTAATACCAGTAGATAAAAAACCCCCTTCAATCTGTACCATGCTTTATTTGTTATAGTAATTACAAAAAACATGTATAGATGGTAGAATTAAAAGAACAAATTTGGGAAAATTAATTCGCCGTCCCGGTATTTTCATGATCCCTGTAAATCAGAAATTGTTTTATCTAAGGGGGGAGGCTCACTCAGGTTTTATAGGCAAAATCAAGTCTGATATTTTCTTATGAGTGTTTGTCCTCCCAACCTTCAGAATACCTGAATATGGTGGTGTACATCCATACCCATACTCTCCCCCGTCCCCAAATTTCCGTGTTAAAACAAAATCCTAAACGACTAATTCCACTACATAACCATCCAACTGATATACCACATGGGCAGAGCTATCACCTGATCTGCCACTGGGGCATCTTGAGCTAACCATAAGTTATAGCACCTAGAGGTGGTTGTTCTCAGTGTGGAAGAAGAAAAGGAAGCAGCACTGGTTTAGGTATTTTCTGACAGCAAGGTCTTCAGATTCAGAGACCTGGATTCCATGCAAGCACAAGAAAGTGTTGCAAACCTTTGTATCTACTTCTTGCTATCTGTATCTCAGCTATTTCACCTTGTTTTCTCCTCCAAAGCCTGTCTCTCCCACCTAACCTGTTAGAATTCAACCTTCTCATGTTCCGCGTGCCATGCTTGCCTGTGCTTGCTGGTCACCTGTCAGTTCCCTGTCTAACATTTCCCCTTTGGCAAGACAAGGTGACAGATGCAGCACCCTCCTGATGGAATATTTTCCATTTCATTAGCACCCAAAAGCCTACTAGCACATCAGCACGACCACCATTTCTGTGAACTCCATTCATTTCCCAGAATCAGACATCTTTTTTTCATCAGCCATAGTCTCCATTTCCCACAACTTACAGCTCCAACTTCAGCTCCTGTAAGGACCAGTCTGTACGCTGGCTTGCCCCAGCTCCCCCATACAGGAGCTCCCTCCTGTCCCCTCTGTACAGAGACTGCAGAGACCAGACTACAGGACAGGTTCTCAGCTTTGACCATACCCAGCAGGCAGGGACCAGCAGCTCGGGAGAAACCAGGGTCAGCCCCAGGCTCACACACGCTCCCCAGCACTGAGATCTCCAGAATTTCTAACCAGCTCTACAAAGTCTTAAGTATGCTTAAGCTACATTTATTCCCTTGACATTGTATCTGTCAGCTAATTCTCATGGGAACATAAAAGAGTATTCCAACTCTAATGCAATATCAATAACCATAGATTATATATATTTTTTATTTAGGCTTCTATTTTTCTTAATACTCAAAACCACAGTTAACAGATGTTCATTATTGTTCATATTCATTTCCCTATCCCAGCTATCCACATGAGTGAAAAAGACACCGGCCTCAATATACAGATCCTCCAGAGTGCAGACAAAAACCCACTATGTTGCTTAGGCAAGTTACCAATTTAGGAATTAAACAGAATTGGTAACTCTGGAAGGCGAACTGAGGTGTGGTGGTAAAGACTAAAACTACAGTAGAAAATTATGCAATCATGTTAAGTAATAGCCAAAAGAAAGACTCCATGCTTCCACCATCTTCTGATGAAAAATTACGTAGCAAAGTGCTGAAACTGACTCAGCTCTATTTACAAATACTTTAAATACTTGTATCTCTTGCTGAAAAGTAAGCTCAAAGTTTTCAAAGGCAAAGGTAATGTGTACTATATACTGTGAAAACATACAGTGCGGTTTAGTAAATATTTATCATTACTTACCTGCTGGAAGGAAGAAAAAAATTGAAGCAAAGTACAAAAACCTTCCAAAGAGAATCGACTTTTCTCCCTTTCCAATTTGTGCACTTGTGCTGGGAGGGTCTTTTGATAAAGCCAGCGGCCAACCAGCACACGCTGTTTAATGGTGATGAGCAGCATGATTTGGTGTGATAAGAACAGCTCAAAAGTCTGGGAAACAGCACTTCTTGAAAATCAATAGAATCTGTTAGGAGCGGAAATCTTCACAGAACCTCAGATGTATGGACATCATAGATCTCCCTATGCAATGAACTTTCCTGACACAAAGCTGCTCTTTAGAAGAAAATAAGTCCTACGGTGCAAAGCACAGCCTGTGCAAAGTCATACAACAAACAGCTCTTCTAACCAGGAATAAACTGTTTAGAAAATTTAGCTTTTTATTGGAACTGACTTTTAGGTCTCCTTCTGACAGCTGACATCTTTCTCCAAAGCAACACAGCAGAATGTCTGATATCTGTAAACTACTTCAGATCTCATAGTAACAGAATAAAAACATTACATTCACTGTTTAAACAAGTGCAATCAGGAAACACTTACAGAAATTGCCACGTCAGATTTCAGAACTGGGTGGCAACCGACTTGTAATCCCCAGTATGGGGCCTTCCAGCCCTAGCACCATCTTTAAGGAAAAACAGCAGCTGGCACACAAAGATCTGAAACATCAATACCGATTAAAGTTACATTTCAGTTTGAAAATTTTAAAGCCATAGGAAATCTTCAGACTGCTGAGCTTTGGGTGGAAAAAATGCAATGCTGCCTTTCAAAACAGGTTTCTGATCTGGAAAATACAAATTGGTAATGCAGTAAAGACGAACACCTCAGCAAAAATGAAGGTCCCCCTATTGTAGGTGGTCTCAACCTCACCACACACATCTCCACTTTCTCACAAACCACCTGTGTGCAAATGGTCAGGAGGAACCGGATTTACCTCAAATTGTTAAGAGATTGACACACTTCACTGGAGGCAGATGCAGAAGAATACGGTAGAGTTAATCTTACGACTGCCTGGCTCTTGGAAGGGCCAGGGGGCTCTGATGAATGTATTTATTGCTGTAATCTTTGAGCCAAATGCCTAAGGGTAACTGCTATTTCAAATCCTCTAAAGCCTGTGAAAACAGATAATCCATTGTTTAAAGATTTTAACTAAAAAAAGACCAAGGTTGCAAAGCCTCAGGCAGAAAGAACAATGAAACACTAGACAGGAGAGCACTTTGCATTAGTTTGCTGCCCGCATATTGCTATGCTCTGCACACTATACAAGAACCAGCAGCAATTGGACCTTTGTGTTGAGAAAGAGCTTTTACTGAAGAGGGAAGAGAAAGGGGATTCCTCTGCCCAGTCTCATAGCTACCTGCTCCCAGACGCACTATACACCAAAGATTTTAAGCCTCAGCAGTGATTAGTTATGCCCAATATGAGCTACATTAAACAGGCACAGAATTTTTAAAGCACTTGGCACTTGCTCTGGTAATGAGGCCTCTTTAATAAAAGGCCTCAAGTTGAATACTTAAATACTGCAGCATTCAAAAAAATCAGTAGTCATTTATAACCTCTGCAGCTAGTACACTGAAAGCATGATGATGCCGTGCTACCCGTGTAACGGCAATGCTGACCTCGTGTAGGAAGTCTGCCAAGCCAAAAAAACCGCACTGTATGACTTGCGCTCCAGGAGAGAGACCCATAATCTGAGTAACCATGACAGGGGAAGAACTACTCCTCTCGCTGCTCTCATCTACTGCTTCCTAGAATTTGCCATTTCCAAAACCAATAAAAATTAACAAACATTTCAAACACTTCCTCATCCCTGTTTAAAATGCTCTCGGGTGATACCGACTGGACAGAGAGTCTTCTGCACCAGTATTACCAACTCAAAACTAAATTCAGATCGGTACTAGTCAAAAGTCCTTTCTACTTTTTTCTCGTGTTCCCCACTGATCTCTTTTCCTGCAGTCTCAGTGAGGCCAGCCTTACAGGCAGAAGAAAAGGATGAGAAGTCTCCTCACATTCACAGGATGGATTTCACTGCAGTACCCAGTCTGTTCTTGTAGCTTTAGATGAAACAAAACATTCCTTTTTGCTTCTCCTTCCTTTTCCTTCCAGACAGCTGGAATCAAGCTAGATGGCAAGATTTTCCTAAAAAATATTACGTAAGGATAATTCATGGTAGGAAACCTAAATTTAAGGTCTGAGTGTTAGATTATATCCTTACATCTGTGCATACAAGGTCATTTGATTTCATTTGGCTGAGAGTTCACTCATCCCATTCTGGCCATCGCGGAAGTTCTGGCATGTGTGCTCACAAGCTTTGCAACCACTTCTCCAGCTTCGTCAGCAGTTCCATAGCTACACTGGAAGACAGCTCTGGTAAAAGGTCATGACTGCAAAGGAACACGGAACTCCATGCAGCCCCAGCAAAAATCACAGATATCTCAACAGCGCTGGTGGCAGAGGCTGTACAACACAAGTGCCAAAGGGCTATGAAGACAGGACAGAAACAGCAGAGCTCTCAAAACTCATTTTCAAGACTGATGCCATCAGTCCCATCCTGGTAGAGTAAGCATGAGATTTCTAAATCACTATCCCATGAAGACCAAGCACACTCTGCATCCCTATCTAATGTTTTCTCCACATGAAGCCTAATGACAGTGAAAAACAGAACACCTTGCATTCCTGGTTTACACCTGGATCTGTATAAAGAGGTGCTTGTCTTTATTATTTTTTTAAGCTTGCTCATTTTATAATAAAAACTACTGAATATAGGCTATAAGACCAAACAGTTTACAGATACATCCTTCAAAACCAGTCTTGCTTCCAGTACAGACACTGTATCAGTTGCCACTGCTTTTTCTTTCAGCATTGCCTCTGGCTGATCTTCACCCTTGCACAGGATGCATTTCAGGAAGATATAATAGCAGGAAGGGGAAGGGGCCTGAGCACTCACAGCAATTTGAGTCCCCAAAGACCTGTCCAGAATAGCATCATGGGTCAGACTGTCAGCGGCAGGGTGCTAGGAAAAGATGTTGAGGAAAACAGAGAAACTTTTTTTTTTTTTTTTTAAATAAACAAAGTATATTCAAGAACTATTCTGTAGAAACACGACTAGTGTTCTGACATAATGCATCCTGTCTTTCTGGTAAATTGCACAGGAACACAAAGATAATGCAGCACTACTCACCAGAGAAGCCAGTAGGTCCTGGAGTAGGATGCAAAAAAGTATAGTGTAGAACCTGTGACCCCAGGTCTGGTTCGTACCTTGATCAAAGCAACCACTTTCCTCCTCCCCAGGACACATCTCTTTTAGAAACAACTACAGCTATAATTTCTTCAATCTTTCCCCTCAGGTGAAATCACTGATATAACAAGTAATCCAGTGTCCAAGTAGAGGTGGAAAAGAAGAGGCAGCAATGAAGGGCTCCAGTACTGGCTCTCAGACTGGGCACACAGCTCAGCTCTTACCATGCTGCCTGTTTCGAATATCCTTTCGGAGTTTGTCATGACCACTGTTAGTAAAGTCTAACTCAGATAAATTTGACATTTAAAAATGTTGCCGGACTGATGCAGACAGAAGTAGTGTAAGACTCCTCTTTAGCTTACACCATGTGACACTGTACTTTTAAGTGGATCATTTGGCATGTGTTCAGGTGGCGACACCTCTGCTTTCCCCCAAAGAGAGCCGTCCTGGCACTCACTCAACTCGCCCTGTCCTCAAGGCACTGTGGTAGTGCCAACACAAAAGCATTTGAGCCTGACTGGGTTTCTTACTGATCAACTGCAAAGTAACTTTTTGTCTCCTGGAGAATGATAACATAGAAAAAAGGAGGCTTGTTTTGTTCTGTTTATTTTAATTTCCACATCAGTTTCCTGATCCTGCTTGCTGAGTGGTTGTGCCAGTCTTGGGAAGGGTCAGGATCGGACTGAATTGCTTTCCTCAGGGGTAGCATCAGCTTAAATGCAAACCAAGAGGACAATGTTCAAAGGGCATCTTCACCCTGTTTTCATTTAGCAATGCAAAAAAGCTAGGACTGACATACAAATAAGATAATTACACAGTAGTTCTACAACATTCAAAGGAATTAACTGTAACAACCTCAGAACAACATTATACTCAACACCAGCTGCAATTACAACCATCCCTGAACACTAGCTTGTTCTTAACCTGCCCACATATGCAACACAACACCAAAAGGGACTTCTGAGTTGTGCCTGCTACCACAGGCGCTGTACCATCACGTGTGGTTAGTGAGGAACTTGTATCTAAAAGTAATGCTGGGAAAGGCAAACATCAATATTTTGTTGAGGCAAAGCAAGTTTTCCTGCAGAAAGCTCTGTGTTTATATGTTTATGTGGACTCGGGCCATGGAAACATACTCTGTTCCGTGCACGGTTACACGATACTACACTACAGACGCTAACACATAACAGCCTTGACTCAGGGAAGCAGACTTATTCACCTCATGCTTTGATACAAGTGGTCAGATCTGAAAAAGGAACATGCAGGACGGATATGGACGAAAGCCTGCAGACAAAACTAAATCAGGAGACAGTGACAGATCTCTGCTTGGGAGGAAGATGATTATGACTCAGCCACAAGTAAAGTACATGCACTATGAGCTGAAATTATCACTGACTGAATCCAGAACATTTAATTAAAAATGAATAAAAACAATGAAATTACAAGTAACAAATTAAAATACACTATTTGTAACTGAAATGGGGGGGCAGGGGAAACCTTGATGTTTCAGAGCTGTTCTGCACAATGGATCAGACATGGAGACTAGCAATTTTTGCCAGGCTTCAATGCTCAAATGAATCTGCCTCTTCGCGGCTGCTGGACTGGGCCAGGATCCCACTTCATCCCACTGAGAAGACAGATTTGACACTGTGATAGCTCATATAGTTCTCCTGAAAGTGGATCCACACAGCTGATGAAACATGGAGCTGCGGCGGTCCTCGCGCATCGCCACTCTGCACTGATCGATGCCATATCTACACTGCCTGCTCTTTCTAATACCTCTGCAGCCCTCAATAACTGGAAGGACAAGCAGTTCACCAACAGTAAGGTGCCAATGCTTTCAGTTCTGTAGCTCGACAACTGAGACAAATGATGCCACTTCAAAGACATCTCTGCACTCCAAACAGACCCACACACACGTGATGCCCAGAGGAGAAACACAAACAAGACACAGGTGATGACAGATGGAAGAGGATGACATTTTAAGGAGTTAGTCAAGACATCAACCTTTTCTCCACTGAAAGTTTCTGCCTTTAATTAGATTGCACAAAGGTCCCAGTCTTACTGTGTTCCTTGTTCACCTTGGCCTATCAAATATTACGAAATATTCAATTTGCTGTGAAATTACATTATTCATCTGCAGCAGGGATATAGATGCAATGTGCCACTGCGCTGGGCCACTCCAAGACTGACCTCACCATTCATTCAAAGCTAAAACTTACAGCAGTGCAAACACCAGACTCTGCAGGAGAGAAGCCTGACTCTTTACAGAAAAAAATAATAGGCCATTACCTGACATTTTGACATTCAGCTTGCTTCCACAGCCAACTATAATCTCAGCAGTAAAGGTTTTGACTTGAACAAAAACCTATTCATGACCTGGTCTGACTTCTCCGGGACTGGCATGGACCACCGTAAGGTCCTGGTTACCAGTCACAGGGGAACCCTGGCTGTTGAACAACTTACCCACAGAGGCAAGGGCAAAGCCCATCAACAGCTGCAGAGCATGCTGTAACACCCATCATTTGCAAAAGCTTTCAACATAAAGTAGGAGTGGCACAGAATCACTGCATCAGCATTAGCTAAAAGAAACAAACCAAACCAAACCAACAAACCAACCCCTACAGCCACCAAGCAGAGAAAAAGTGTTCTAAAGATGGGAAAGGCAGTTCAACTCAGAAGAGACAAATTCATGTAAATCAATTATCAGTGAAGGTATCAAAAATGCTGCACTGACAGCAGTCCGGGATTAGGAGCAAGCTAGCGTCACTCTGGGAGGTGTTGAGCTTACCTTCCGCTCAAGTATCTGTTCTGCTGTCATTTTCTACATCTGGACTAACATCCTCAGTTTTCATTATGCTCAGTGGAAAAACAAAAAAGAACTTCCAGAATATGATTCACCTCACCAAACGTGGACATCTGGCTTAGGGAGAAATTAATTGCATCCTAGCATATCCTTATTATAAATTACAGTGCCTAGCTCAGATGTGGACACTTTGGTTGTAGATCTTCATGTGTAGTCAGATGAGCCCAACCCTCATCATCCAAGAGACGACAGAACCAACTGTCTTAAAAGACCTTTCTGACATGAAATTTCCCATGCACTTTAAAGTACGGGGTAGGGCTAGTGAGCTAACACAAAGCCATTCAGTTAGGGGCTCTTAAGACAAAAGTAGATATCTATAAAATATTTTGGGGTTCTTCTAACCTTTCTAAAGTAAATCTTAAGTTTCTCTTTTTTTCTAAATTGATCTCTACTACTTGGAGTCTACTACAGCTCAGGCCTGTCAACCCACTATTTCCTTTGAGGCATTTATAGCAAAGTAATTGAAAATTTAAGAGTTAAGACCTGTTGAAGAGCTCTAGAAATCCACATGCAAGCTCTGATTTTACTTCAGAAGTACTGCCAAGCAAATTAGCATTAATTAGAGATAAGCTCAAAGACCAATAAAATATTAGGCTAATGGAATCATCCAGAATCGTAAGACTAAACATGATCAAAGAAAAACAAGTAGCTCCGTCACATAATCTAATGGTTCTGACACGGGAGCCTCCCCACATGAACCACCCAGAGGAACACCATATTCTTGGAGAATGTCTGATATAGAAATGAAGGATTTAGGAGACTGGAGAAACAAACAGAGGAGAAAGGGCAGGGTGCTGGGGTTGTATGCTTTCAAAGAGACTGACCAGATGGCAGACCAGAACTGCAGAAAGAGATTAAGAAGGGATAAAACTGTCATTTTGCTGTCCCTCTTTCCTCCTTCCTTGTTGCATCAGCTATGCCAACCCAGCTCTCAAGCGAGCTGCTAAATACAGTGGAAAAACATACATCAATAAATAAAAGCAGCAGTGATCCCCAGTCCCAGCGAGGGCTTTGACTTGGCATGTCATTTAACACATGCAGTTTCGTGTCCTACTCCCTCCCCTGCTGTGGAAACCCTTCCTCCCTGAGGAGGCCCCTGCCAGCCCTTGTCTCCTCGTGTGAGCTGCAGTGCTGGGACAGGCAGGTAGGAGAGGAGGGGACAGACACTGCTGCCTCTTGCTTTACAGGGAATGTCCAAGACAATCCTTTCCACTAATGCAGACGCTTTCAAAAGGAGAAAAAAATAATAAATTCAGAATAATGCAGTGCAGCACAGCGAGAAAACAGATCCCACTAGTGCAGCACAGCTGTATCGGAATCCCACCAAAACCCTAGATCACATTCCCTCATTCCCATCCTACACTCAAAATTTGCATCAAAGCACTGAAGACGGTAACTGTGACGTGACACACACACAGAGCACGGAGACCAGCGTTAGGACCTGGACAAGCCCCGCACACTGAGCAGAGGACAAAGCATGTCTCTCCTTTTTACCCTCCTTTGATTCTGGATAAAAAAAAATGAATGTTGGTATATAATCAGTGTTAGTTTTACTGTTTAACTTTTTAATTTTTATTTAATGACAAACATTAAATTTTCTTACTGGAAAGAAAGTGTGCAGCATTTTAGACTAAGTTAAGATTTTAACATTTCGGCCCGAGAGCAGCTGCAAACACTGCTGTTATTCAATGTCTGCAACCCCAGCAGGAAGAACAGCTTTGGTTACATACAGCTACAAACACACTTGGAAGAGACAGGTATTTCTGAACATCTTCTTGGTGTTGTTATTACATACCCAAGTTCTATGTGAAGCCACCCTCACTTATTTTGTACTACCCATTTTACTCAACAAATTCAAAAGCAGGCTGAGTCTATATATAGAGACAGACTGAGACCATCCCTCTCCTTGTTTGGAGAGTTTGGGCAGCTTTAAAAAACAAGCAAACACCAATTCCCACTTCTGTGAAAAGAGATCTTGTGACATCACCCAGTGTAAGCCACAAATATTTTGAGAAAGTCTAAACTGCATTTTCTAATCTTATCAACTCCCTCGCATTCACTGCTAGATCAGTTAGCTTACTGGAAATACTAGAGCATACAAGAACGTGATGGAGGATATCTTCCTGGTGCAGAAGATTAATTCATCATTCATGTCTAGAGATTTCTACTGCATTTTTAATAGGGCACATATGGATTGAGTCAAGTGATCTATATAATTTCCTTTCTGGATACAGGTCTATATCAAAAAACAGTCCCCAAACAGCAATTGCCAAAGGCCTGAGACCTTCAAATATCACTATGCAGAAAGAACAGTTAGGGCTCTGATGTATGTACTCCAGTAAATCTTTCAACGGCGATTTAAGACATAACTGTGCTCCACAGCTCTGCTGGAGATTCCTGCCTCCAGAGCAGGATTAGCAAAGCAGAAATTCTGCCTGTACCTTCGCTGCTGCACCACACAGCCTGGGATCTCCAGCAGCTGAAGCACAGGCACGTATTCCCTTCTGATTTTGCTGGAGTGGGAAAACTGCCAGTGTAAGGGCAGTGCACAGCTCAAAAAAAAGGAAAAAAACCTAGCCTTGGAGACTTCCAGAGCTGCTGCCAGAGCACCCAGAGAACAAGCGCGAGCTGCACCAGCGGTCATGCCTGCAGACTGTGCTGTTACAGGCCAGAGGTGAAGTGCCTCAGTGCAGGCATAATGAAACGCAGAGCTTCACCTCTTTCATTACATTAAGTTAACCAAAGCAACTACGTTCAGGGAAGTCACAGAGAATTTTACGAAGACAGCTACTGTTGCGCTGGGCCTTCTAAAAATACACTCCCACCATCAGCCTTCTACCAGTTCTATGCTGCTCAAAGCCTGTCAGATAACAACAGCAACTTAGATGTATTTGCATTCAATCGCACAGACTGGAAAGACAGCTAGAAAGGGAGAAATTGAACTCAAAGGCCCTTGCATCAGCAATGGCTACAGAAAGGCTAGAGAAGCGGAGAGAGCAAACGGGAGCATTTGCCCCAATTATTTCCAGAATCTGGGACAGATCCGGCACTCGTGCAGCCTGCTCGTGTCCTGCTGCTGCAGCATCACTGCCTTACACCCAAACTCCACTGCAGCTGCCTGTTGAGCTGGAAATTTGATACACTGCAAAGGCCGCTGACAGCCAAGGGCTGTTCACTTGTCTATAAAATATCCTGTAATAAATTACATTACAGACGAGGGAAAAGGATTCGGAAGAGAGAGAATTAAAACACAACCTTATGAGAGCTAAATGAGACCAATTAAAAGAGATTTGCTACAAGTGCTGAGGGATTTTGACCTGAGCTGTAATCAGGGATGGATAGCATTCCTTTAAAAGAGGAAAATGAGCGAGAGATCATGTGTAAACAACTCTGCCAATTAAAATGAAACGGATTATCTTATCTGTGCAGCTCTGCCAGAGTATCACCGCATGTTCCAGATATACCACAGAGAGATCTGAGATAGGCATTAAAACCTCTGAAACAAGGCTCAGTGATGAGGAGATATGCTGTGGTTCAGAACACACTAAAGCTTCATCTGAATTTGGGTATGTACCCCTCCACTTTTTTTTTTTTAAAGAAATCATGGAATTATAAATGCTAATATAAAATTAGTCTCAGGCTTTTCTACCAGGTCACCTATGCAAATTCTGATGTAGATCAGACTGAAGGTTAGGCATCACAACAGTACACCGTGCCTCACAGAAAAACCACGCAGCAGATAGCACCATCACTGCAACTATGAGATACTGCTACAAAACAGCTCGCCAGCGCAAGCACTCGTATCCTTATAAACACTTGCACGTATTATTCCATACCTTAAAAGAGTGATTCTCAATTTTTCTGTATCAAAACCCCATTTTGCCATCAGATGCCCCAGAACGCCTCTCTCCTCATGGTCAGCAAGGGCAGGACTGACTCCACTCTTGATACCTGGTTTGAGAACCCATACCCAAGAGCAAAATAATTTCTGCGACAGTAGTGAAAAATCTGCCATCGACAGATGTACCATTACTGCTGCTCTGTGTCCTTGCTCTGCAGCTCATTTTCACTGCTTTTTGAAATTTCCAGTACTTCCTAGGTCAAAATCACTTTTTTTTTTTATATATATATATATATATATACATACACACAAAACCAAGCAGTTCTAAAAGGGTTGGGAAAACACCAAAACAGAGAAAGAAAAGGCACATTAGGACACAGTGTTTGAGAAGCAGCACCAAGGAAAACCGCATCATGGACTTAGAGAAAAGCAAAAACTAAAAGGGAAGAACGAACAAAAAGAGGAATTCGGCATGAGGAAGAAACTTTTAAAAAGAAAGCAGTAAGCACATAAGACAATAACCCAAAGAGATACGTACTTGTTCGCAGTTGCTGACAGTGGAACAATTTTAGAACATTTCACACTGTTTGCCAGATTTGAGCACAGAGTTTTTCCACTGGCTCAGATCTGGTCTAGTGGACTCAGGCTGATTTTGGAACCAGCCTAGCTCTAAACACAGCGCAATCGCTTTTGTGTGGCGCGAAGTACAAACTAAAAAGCCCTTCTAGGCTTAATCTGCCAAGAGTTGGATTGGTAACTTCGGCACCATGAAAACAGCTGCACTGCTGTGCAGGGCAGAAACACCATCCAAACGCATGGCAAGAGGAGTGCTGCGGGTGTCCCTGCACAGCAGTCCTGCACGGCTCTGCTCCAGGACTGCTTACTGGTGCGGGTGCTGAGCCAGCTCACATGGGCAACATGAGGACGTGTGGGCACCCAACTCGATAAGCTCTTGAGGCTGATGCTGAGCGTGTAATTATTTCTGGCTCTCAGGGTGTTTTTGTACACAAGGTGTCCCACCATACCAGTGACAGCCTAAATTCTTCCACCATCCAAAATTTTCCAGCTGAATTATTGTAGGTAATTGAGTTGACTGCACATAACCTGAAAAACCGATCAGAAGTTTCTAGTTTATCTCTTTGCCACAAAGGGCAAGGTTGCATTTCCTAATGAGAAATGCACGTTCAATTAACAACTCTGAATACTTCTTTGGCAAGCTTGGCCACAAAGAATCCCAGTGTGTAGAAGTGTAACTTGTGGTTAAATTCAGATACATGACATTTGCCCACTTCTAATTCAGGCAACACAGAGTTTATTCAGTCTCACATAAGCAAACAGCCACGTCTCGTGCTTCATTTATCACTTTACCACTGCAAATACGTTTTAATGACTAAAGAATGAGAAACACTATAGAAACCACTCCTCACATTCCACCAGCTTTTCCTATGTAACATTTTCGTCGTGTCTTCGTGCTAGCACAACCGTACTCGCTGTTGGCCTCCACTGAACACAGCCCCCAAAGCGCAGCGTGCGCAGCACAGACAGTCCAGCTGCTGTACGAGGGGACCGAGCATCCTTTGCCCCGGGGCGTGCTGACCTGTTCAGCGGTCGTCGACACCGCGCCAAGCGACCCGGCCGTTCGCAGCACGGCGCCGTGCACCAAACAAAGCTGGAGCGAGGCCGGGAGCGCAGCTCCCGTACCGGACTGTGCGCCCCGCCGGCAGCCCGGAGAAGGGGCTCCGAGGGGCCGGAGCCACGGCAGCTGCGATGGGGACGGAACCGCCGCTCCAGGTCGCGGCTCGGGGCCCGCCAAGAGCAGCCGGGCAGGGCTGTGAAAGCTCCGGCCGCCGTTGGCGGGAGCCGGGGTCCGCTGGCGGGCGGCCAGGCTCGGCCGCACAGGTGGCGGCGGGGCGGGCGCGGGGCTCGGGCTGCGCCTCAGGGGCGG